>OY856411.1:28377500-28977500 GCA_963693085.1 Alisma plantago-aquatica
TGACTGACTGGTTCACCGGTGAACTGACTGTTTCACCACTTGAAGGTTGCAAATATTCATGAATTTCTGATCCCTTCCGAGGGGTACTGGAGGCTTCTCTGATACAACTCAATTGCAATTGTTTGTCTTCTCTGGTTGTGGTAACCGAGTGAACATGAGCAAGCCCATCTAATAAAGGGAGGTAAAGGAAGGGAGAACAATTGTGGGAGAGCAAGATGGTGCTAGTACAGGAGAGGGACAATTCCTTCTGGTCAGCTCCACTAGAACGATAAGAGTTCTTTTTTTGTCCATGTGGACTACCATAGAGGCATGGAGCTTTTGCCACTGGGAGGACAACGCCATGTTGGTGTTCATGGTGTTCAACTAGGAGCCACTGTTGACGCCATCCAAGTATGACTTGAAGGAATGTGCATAGTGCAATAAGGAATAGTCGTTATACTTGCTCCAGGTCCATGTATGACCTCGTAAAACATCCATTCCCATTACATAGTTGTTGACGCGATAGTCTGTTAAAGGGGGATATGGAAGAATTTTTTTTTTGGTGAAGTCAGGAGGTTATTTTATTTTCCATTGCCTATATAATGCATATTTCTCTACAGTGGTATTAGTTCCAAGTTAATCTACTATGTTTAAGGATTTATTCAATATGATTGGATTTTGGTTTTCACCTTTTATTTATTGCATACGATGCAAACATTTAAAATGATTAATGTACATATCCAATTAAATACCACATACGATCACAAAATAATATATATATATATATATATATATATATAGAGAGAGAGAGAGAGAGAGAGAGAAATTTACACATGTCGCCCTAAAATTGGTTTTGATGGTGGATGTGTAGCAAGGTTATTGCCAAGAACCCAAATATCTATGTGTGGTTGAATGGTTTGTTTTGTTCATGTTTTATCTCAGTTTGCATATCGAGACTCTACCTTCTTATTCCCAAATGTATAAGTATTATTATTTCCTTCCTTTTCTCCTCTCAAATGTAACTTGAGGTTTCTGATTACCATGTAATAAGTTTAGTAGCAATAGGATAGTTTCCTTTCTTGTTATGATGAAGATGACACTCAGTGCCAGACGAGCTGACCATCTTAATGAAAAGCTGACCATTTGGAGGACTAAGGAGGACAACCACATGAGATGAGCTGATTCGCTGGTGGCCCAACTAACCATTTTTCGGCATCCAGACATCGGTTGGACATGAGGCTAGACGACCGGTCTGACAGACCAACCAACTAACCATGAGGTGAGCCGACCTGTTTAATGAACCAATCAACCTAGATTGGTTCAAGCACATATCTACACCAACAATAGGTTCATGCAGGTGATTTAGACGTAGGTGGTAGTAATTCCTTGTGTCTCTAAGGAATTACATTAGAATGGCCACCACCATCACTAATTTTTTTATTGCATGTTTTTGTTGTGGGATATATCATTTATATGATACATATTATTTAATATGTGGTGATTGGATATGTATATGTATATACATAAATAAATATATAAAATCCCTCAAGCAAACATTATTAAGTCAAAGATGCTTTCTATTAGAAACACACATGAAAATATTAATGGATAATGCATGGACACGCCAAGCATGGTGCGCTATCATCTCGTTGAAGTACAATGGTAGTCATGTGGGCCAATGAAGGGGGGTGCATTTCTATCGTGTTAGGTTTTAGGTCAAGCTTAACTGGGTGTCCTCAATGAGATTAAGTACCCAGAGGCATGCAAATGACTATGGCAAGGAGTTGCACATACCATCTACTCAAGAATTGCATATGATGCAGTTAACAAACATTTTGTACCTTGATGATTGATTATGGACACTAGCATTGGCCGGGTAATAACTCAATTGTTTTGAATCTTGGCTCATTACAAATTTTTGAGCTACAATATTTTGAATTGATAATTTGGAGTTATCAATTAGAACAAAATAATAAGAGTGATAGTTAATTTAAAGGCGTAATTGAACATCACCAAATTTATACAAATCAAATCAAATAAAAAATAGTTTTTGACAAAATTGCAAATTTTTCTTGTAGAACTCAAATGACAACACACAACGAAAAAATTTCTCTGCACTCAGTCCTTGGGAAGGAAAAGTTAAATGGGAATAATTTCCACAAATGGTTCTGGATACTGAGAATTTTTGTCGCACAGGAGCACATGCTTTATGTTCTGGAGACACTAGAGCTAGTTGAACCTCTTCCAATTGCACCTAAGGTTGACAAGGATGCTTACAAGAAACACACTAAAGATGTCATTGATGTCAAGTGCCTAATGTTGTGCTCCATGAACTATTAAAGTAGAAGTAGCATGAGAACATAGATTTTATTGAGATAGTCACACATCTTAAGAACATATTCCAAGATCAGGCAAGATAGGAGAGATATGATGTCTCTGAGGCATTGCTCAAATGTAACACGGAAGAAGAAGATCCAAAAGGTCCTCATGTGCTCAAGATCATTGGGTATGCGAAGACCCTTTCTAGATTGGGATTCCCCTAGGGTCAAGAGTTGGCCACTGATGTGATTATGCAGTCTTTTCCTGAATCATATAGTCAGTTTGTCATAAACTACAACATGAATGACTTTGACAAGCCGTTGACTAAGTTACTTGGCATGTTGAGAATAGATGAGGCACAAATGAAGAAAGACAAACCCAAGTTTGTAATGGTGATAAAAAAACTAAAGGGGAAATCTAAAGGAAAAGGCAAAGCTAAGAAGGGTTCTAAAGATGGCCAGAAGTCCAAGTCTTTAACACTCAAGGCAAAGGGAGAAGTAAATAAAGGAGGCAATTGCCACCACTATCACCAGCTTGGACATTGGATGAGGAATTTCCCTCTCTACCTAGAGAAACTAAAGAAAAAGAAGGAGGGGATAGAAGACTCTTCCTCAGGTATATGCATTATAAGATAAATTTAAATACTTTTTTATCTTGGGTATGTGATATTGCATGTAGTTAGGTCATATGTTTGAATATGCATGATCTGATAAGAAGTAAGTCTTTATGAAAGGGCAAGGATGGATTGTGATAAGAAAGGGATTCTGTAACTTTAGTATATATTTAGAATTTATCTTAGCCCACATGTCTTGTAATAAAGTTAGATGAACGACTATTTCATATATGTCAAAGGAACATTTTACTTTCTGTATCTTGTATGACAAGGATGATTATTAATAAAGAGCAGTTAATGTTTTGTTTGAAAGATATGATCTTGTATGGAAATGGCCCAAAATGCCTTATGGTATTTATATGAAGGATCTAAGGATAAATGTTTATAATTTAAACACCAAAAGGAGTAGAACTTGATAACTAAAACAATCAATATCTATAGCATTGTCATATAGAGCACATATATGAGAAATGCATTTCTAAAATCCATGATGATGTTTATCTAGACTGTTTTGGTTGTTGAACCAATAGGAGATATGCAAGTATTATTTATGTGCAACATGACAAAACATCCACTCAATAGATGTAGTGGGAGAATAACAATTCTATTAGGACTAGTGCATAATGATGCACAAAGACCTTCAGAATAAATGCTAGAGGTAGTTATTTGTACCTCATTGTATTTACTGATGATCTTAGTAGAAATGATGATTAGTATTTAGTGAAATGCAGACATGAATCTCTTGAAGTGTTCAAGAAGAGCATGAGTAAGGTACATAACATTGATAAAAGTAACAAGATACTTTGATGCGATAAATATTGAAATACTTGAATAGTTTGAGGCCCTTATAGAAAGACTGTGATAGTGTATCACAGTCAACTCCACCTAAAACATGATGATGTATAAGAAAGAATAAATCAAATCCTAACGAGTCATGATGTGGTTATCATCTAATCTAATCTTCTTATTTCCTCATAGATACATGTTTTACACCAAAACAATGTACCATCCAAAATAGTTCAAAAGACACCATATGAGATATGGTTTGGGAATGTAATGATATGTCTTCTGTAAGTATTGAAACTTAAAGAAAAGGTTT
This sequence comes from Alisma plantago-aquatica, assembly GCA_963693085.1. Lineage (NCBI taxonomy): Eukaryota > Viridiplantae > Streptophyta > Magnoliopsida > Alismatales > Alismataceae > Alisma > Alisma plantago-aquatica. The sequence continues at coordinate 28,381,511 of OY856411.1, forward strand.
ATCCACAAATCATAGAAATGTTGAATACTTCCTTTAATCCCAATATGACAACAAAAGTGTTTGTTACTAGGATATATGAGTTCCAAAAGAATCAATGGGAGTAAAATACGACTCCAAAAGTTTGAGATCAACAAGGAGGTACAATGGGACAAGGAGTATCACAAATTGTTGTGGAATCTAAAGTTCCTTATGTAACACACAACTCATAGTTCTAGTAGAACACACCATGATCTTAAAAAAATATGATATCTTTTAACTCGGTATGATGGTGAGTTGGTCATAAATTGATGACCCAATAATCAACTAGAAACTATTGAGAGACCAGAATTTGAGAAATGGCTTGAGGCCGTTATGGAGTCCATGTAAACTAACATGGTATGACCTTGATAGTACCACCTAAGCGATAAAATCCATAGGGTTTAATTGAGTTTTCAAAAGGAAAACCAACACAGATAACATTAGAGGACAAATGGGTTGCAAAGTTGTTTAAACAAGTTCAAGATATTGAACATGATGAAATTCCTTCACCAATTGTCATGCTTGTTGTTGCAACTTATCAAAAACATAAGATTTGGCATATGAAGATTAAAACCACATACCTGAAAAGGAATATTTGATAGGATGTGTATGTGCTACAACTAGAAATTTTTATAACTTCATTAAGGAAAATAAAGTCTATAAGCTACAAAGATCAATCTAGAGATTGAAATAAGAACCTCAGAGTTGGAATCTATATTTTGACAAGATAGTCAAAGAAATTGACTTTAGTCAAGATAAAAGATGAAATAGGTGATTACAAAAGATTTAGTGGGAGCATATATGCACATTCCACATACTGATGGGGAATAACATATCAATACTGTAAGTATTGAAGCCTGGCACAGAAAACACCTTCAACATGAAGGATTAGGTGAAACATCCTATGTGATAGGAATTTAGATATATAGAGATAGTTATGGAAAGCTTAATTACCTAAATATGAGTATAAATATTAGTAAGATGCTGAAAGGGTTCAACATGTAATATTCAATGAGAGAGAATTTGTCCATGGTATACATGGTTTGTCTCTCAAGAATCCTATGTTCCAATTATTATGAAGATTGTAAAAAAACAAGTAAGATGCCATATGCACCAATAGTGGGATCTATCACACATGCCATATACTCATCCCATTATCTTGTATATATCAGACATGACAAATATATTAGTCAGATTCCAATGAGGCTCATAAAGAACATCCATTAGTACTTGAGAAGCACTAAGGATCAGTTGCTTGATTATGGCAATAAGGAAGAGTTGGGTGTAAGGAGTCACATGGATGCAAAATTCTAAAATGATAGAAAATGATCACAATGTAAAATTGTGTTTAATATTGAAAGAAGAATTGTAAGTTGGAAAGATTTCAAACTGACAACCATCATTTAATTAATAGAATAGAATCTAAGTATCACAATTTTATGAACACATGAGAGGATATTGTATAGATCTAGAAGTTCATATGGATGAACTTATACATGTCCCAACCATTGATGACACGGTATAGATACTGTGACAACAATGGAGCTACTAGTTAGGTAAGGAATATCAGATAGCATATTATGTCAATACCATCTTTTATATGTAATGTCATACAATGAAGAGATGTGAAACATGAAATATACCTACTAAAGGCAAAATGTTGCTAACCCATTGGATTAACACTTATGTAGTAGAAACATTACGAACATGTTTAGATCACTAAGAACGAGACTCCTAGGTGATGATCTCTACATGCAAGTGGAAGACTATTGGTATGTATGCCCAGAGAACCAATCATATGATGATTGAGATGGCATATAAATGATTTGATTAATAATAAATGCAAGATTCTAATTTTTCTATTTCAATTAGTAATGAGACAATGAGGAAACATAATAGATATCTAAAGAATGACATCACTCAATGACGTATGTCTTCGGCTTGATGACTTGAATAAGGAGGTCATATGGATGCTAAAAGTATGCACATTTTTGTATTGTCCCCAGTCAGATGTCATTGCAGAAGGTTGACAGACATCAATGACACATAAGATTAGAATGTGTGTTCATAGATGGCATAATCTCATTAGTCATGATATATGTAATATGAAACCAAACATATAGATACTTGTTGGAGAATGGTGTATTAGAGAAACCCACCTTCAGAGTGACACATGGAAACCATAATTGGTGGTCATAATCATATCTCATAGTGAAGGTGGTGATTGTTGCTCTTAGACATGAAATCACTACACTCATCACATGTAGTTCAGTGTACTTTGACATAATCCACCACGACCTTGACTAATGGTTGCCATATAGGTGATGATCAGATGCACTATGACACATGGGGATGATTGTGAATGATGTAGATGGTATTTCTCCCTCCTACTGTAGTTTTATATCCATGCCACTTAATAAGTGACACTGAGAAAAGCATGTGCATGCACATGTGAATCAATAGATGATATTAAGGTTATATATATATCGGATAGTCTGCTCTCATTCAAGGAACAAGGATTGAACATTCATAGGATGAAAATTCCATGCCTTGAGTTCAATTTAGATATCAATGACAAAGGAAATATACAAACACTATAACACCAATCCCAGATTGTTGGTTGAAGTTGTTCTCCAACTGTCCATTTACTTCAGTATCAATCAAGTATTGCTAGACTCCACTCTTTGCTTGTGATGTCTTAAGTTGTTTATGGACATTCATTGACATCATAACTTGGAACCTGTATGGTCACACACATAGGATACACTTGGAACATGAATTCCTTCATTAATATGGTTTAAATTTTATTGATAATGAGTTAGGTATTCAATTTGAAGAATATTGGTTGAAAATTGGCTGAATGAACTGTGAACTAACCAGTTCAAATGTTAAACCAATCATTTCAGTGTGTCAGGTAAATTGAACCAATTTTGGCAATTGTAGACCCTGAACTGACTGGTTTAGGAAGTGAATAGATCAACTCAGGTACATGAACCAACCATCTTAGGTTGTGAACCGAGCGGTTGGTGGATCAATTCAATGGATTCAAGGATTTGTACGGACATCATGTTGTGCATTAAATCAGATTATAATTGTCAATTTTGATTGGAAAACATGATGAAACGACAAGTTCAAGGGTTGAATCGGTCAACTCACATGCCAATTGATCAGTTTACCTGTGAACTGACTATTTTTCCACTCAAAAGTTGCAAAAAATTGTGAAAGTTTGGTCCCTTCTACTCCCACTCAGATCGAGAACCCTGACCCTAACCCTCCTATAAAAAGAGTACTAGGGCCATCTCAGATACAACATAGTTTCTTCAAACAATTGTTTGTCTTCTCTAGTTGTAGTAACTGAGAGAACCTGAGCAAGTCCTATCAGATAAAGGGAGGGATGGCAAGGGAGAAAAATTGTGGGAGAGCAAGTTGGTGCTAGTATACCAATAGAGAGGGACAACTCCTTGTCAATTCTACAAGAATGATAAGAGTTCCTAGTTGTCCATGTGGACTACCACAAAGTCGCAGAGATTTTTGTGCTAGGAGGACAATGTCAAGTTCTAGTCTATGGTGTTCAACCCAGAGCTTCTATTGACGTTGTCTGAGTGTGACTTGAAAAAAGGCACATACTGCAATGCTGAATAGTCACTGGACTTGCTCCGGGACTAGATATGATCTCATAAACCATCCCTTTCCATTACATAGTTGTTGACACGATTGTCGGTTAAAGGGGACTATGGGAGATAACGTTTTGCTTCCACTGCCAATCTGATGCCATATTTCCATATATATATATATATATATATATATATATATATATATATATATGTTTGTGTGTGTGTGTGTGTTTGTATGTATATGTATGTATGTATGTATATATGTGTATATGTGTGTGTATGTGTATATATATGTTTTTGACTCACCAAACTATTACTATGAATTTTCTACAACAACTCAATTTACTGATTTATGTAAGAAAAAAATACAAGCAGTTGGATTGCACCCTGAGGTGGCCCAATGATGGCTGAATAACAAAAGTGGGATGCTCTCCCAAAATGAGGCAAATGAACTATTTGGTGGAAAAACCAAACAAAATAGAAAATTGACGGCTAGAAACATGAAATCACATGTGATCATATTCTTTTCTAGGAACCCTCACACAATGAAAACACAAAATCAATTATCAGAGCACAAATGTAGAAGACTCAAAAGATGATCATTAACTTTGATGGGCATTAGTAAAAGATAACCTTGACACAAAGTTATCTACTCAATGCTGAACTCAAACAACATTCATCGGGTCATGGAGGAGTCTAAGGAACAACTACAACCCCCCCCATACTTCATGATAGTCATGGAAAACAAATAAACCGAAATGCATCAAAAAAGCTAAGCATGTATAGGTTTAATGAAACCCACAAACAAGATGACACCAGTAGAACCAAGAAAAGTGGAATTCATGAACCTCATATGCTCATTTCATATAGATCGTAGGAAGAAAAGGCATACAAACACCATGAATCTACCTGGCATAGGAGACAACAAGGCGATAATGTGTTCCATGAGGTTTACAAAGACATCATTGAACATTTTCTAAACCTTAAGATGCTCTGAAGCACTCCAACACACTTGATCTTATAAGAACAACAAAGGTAGTCTTAGGGAAGATAGGTATAGATTGATTGGTGAAGAATAAGATCTTGGGGAAGACTGCAATGGGATTTTGATGTCTAGGGGATACTTCTTGATGGGTTTTATATAGGTTACAAGTATAGGGTTTTCCCAAGGTTATATTGGATAAGAGAAGAAGCATCATCGAGCAACCACTATATGACCTGACTCTCTAAAATCCCAATCCCCATCAAATAAGTATCCAACATCATCAAAAGACTTTGGTGGAGGTGATGGAATTGAAATCCCAATTGGAGGAGGAGTGTAGAGGGAGAGATCGAGTGAAAGAGGAGTTACAACCCCCTCTTTCAGTCTCCTACCAAAGGTAGGAGACAAACAATGAGTTGTGCTATATTTATCCAATAGTTCAAATACAATTTGTTAAAACCAAGACACAAACCCAGTGTGACAAGGAAACTTAGGAATCCATGAAATTAGGCACATAACAAAGAAATCACAATTTAAGATATACTGAAGTAAAGTCCAATTCACATTGGGATTGTATTATTAAGAATTATCGCCTCTAATTAGAATGAAATAGGAAACTTGATCCGATCAACTTGAAACTTGGTACCTAAAAAAACCACATAGATTATGATATTGGAGTTATACTTCACTTTTTGGATTATCATATATCAGTTCTAATAAAATTAGGGTTTAGGCTATTTATATTCATATATATTATTATATATCCTATTTTTATCAATAATCATAAATTAGTGCTACTAACTTCACATTTCTATAAGTATATTTATTTAGACTTTTATGCATGAAGCAGTCTAGTTTACTCAATTACTCATCCATTTCATCAATGTCAACATTAAATTATATTTTATCTAGTTATACTTATCCTTTTACCTTAAAGACTGAGTTATTATTTCAATTTTTATTTTAAGCATGGATTATCGTTATTTAGGTAGCATGTGTATTTGATCCAGTTCAATTACTCATTATTAACATGTTTTGTTTTAAATAGACACTAGTGAACCATGAAGCATATTTGACATAATTAATGAATATCACTTACATATCCAACATCACTCAGGTTCATGCATCTTATGTTATAATGTCACATGATGATTCTAATATGTCACTTAAGGTACTAAGAATATGTATATTAGATCTATTAATAATATAAAATGAGGGTTTAGGGAAACTACAACATCACAAACAACAATGCTATACTATAGCTTAGGGTTAGCTCATATATCCAATTCGTCATAGTATGATGTTTTATAAATGTAGGGTATGATAGGATTATAGATGCTCTTATTTAGAATTTATACATGAGTTACATCATTATGTATGCAATAATTATTTCATTAGAATATAAAAAGTGGATTAGGGTTTATGTGTGTCCATGTTTTGAAAAAACTAAAGGTCTCAACATACGAGAAACACATCCTATAGATTAGGATTTCTAAAGTCTAGATGCTAGGTACAACACTCTACCCCCTAAAAGGGTTTGATCCTCAAAATCTAATCATCCACACTCAACCAACCAAATAATATGCACCCCTTAAAAACCTTGAACCTAATGAGTCAAAGTACACAAAACCAAAGATATTAGGGTTTAAGATTACACATAGGGGTATTTTTAGGGTATCCATAGATCACGAAAACAACTAAAAAGTCATAACCACCTAGGTTTGAGTTTCTTTCCCTTCTAGTTCTGATCTAACAACTCTAAGGTTCTCATGAGCATCCAAAATATCATTAGGTACAACTATCCACAAGATAATGGAGTAAAGTGGTTAGGTTCACTAAACTTGTAGCACTAAGCACATATTTCTAGTCATCACATCATGTTCAGAATTAGGTTTGAGATTTTTCTTCTATCTATTTCTAGGGTTTCTCTAATCAAAACTTCATAAATCTCTTCATTGTTACAAGAAAACTTTGATGTAATGTATAAAATTTTCTTTATATATAATAGTATAATGGACATTAATTTTTGTAGGTAAGAGAGTGTGTGATATAAAATAAAGATGGTATGAAAATTAATGCAAGAATCAATTCAGTATTTTTCTATATTAAGATCTCCTTATCCCACTACTTAATGATCATCATAACATAACATCATTCTCATGTCAAACCTCATAACATCCAAAGATACATGCCGAAACTAACCTACGTGATAGGGTATGAGAAACTAAGGTCTCATCATATTAGGGGCTTACTCATCAATACCCTATGTGTACCAAATATGATTCCAAAGCTTTCCTTCATCAACTCATGAACACCATGGGTATACCCAAAGGTAAACATCTCATCTAGTATTTTTGCATATGATCAGGGAAATCTAAGGAACATAGGAAAAAAGATAGGAAACCTTAGGGAGATAAAATTCAAATATTCAGAATAGGACTACCATGGCTCAGATACCATATTATAAAGAGTGAGAATCAAGATGGGATCCACCCCCTGCTAAATCAAATAAAAGTCATCATCCATAACAAACGCACACCAAAACCTTTGCAATGGAGGAATGAATTTTATTTAATCTTTTAGAAATATATATAGGAAAGACTAAAGTATAATAAAGACCATTGTATAGTAAAAGAGTAAAATATACTTACCAATTTCAATTTACAAGATTATGTGATAATTTCCTACTAGGGGGCTTAGATGAATGTAACACTTCAAGATCTATGAAACTACATCAAGTCTATCTCCCAAGAGTCAACTTCACTAGTCAATTATTGTTCATCATGTCAGGTCATCTATGTCATTCACGTAGGGGTTGGAAGTTGTATCATCCCAAAAATTTCAAGTACAAGGATCTTGGCTCAGATTTTGTTTAAATCAAGTGCTAAAAATGACGAGGGTCTTTTATGCAAATTTTATACAAAATAGGTTTCATATTATTTTAGATGTAAATTCTAGAGATGGTTTAGACTTATTTTGTTATATGAGATAATATGTCATTATCTAAGAGATATCACATATATTTTACTATTGAATGCAAAAGAAAATAATTTAGAATGTCAAAGGTAATTAAGAAAGGTAGTTTTGTTGATATCAAAAAAATATATAAGTTCATTTGACATTAAACTTGAAAGAGTTGAAAATAATGAAAAAATGGTAAATTTCCAAAACTCAAAAAGATATGAGATTTCTTTGATTTATTATATTTTAAATAGTTTAACGGTTTTTAATGCTCAAATTGAGAATCTAAAGCAATATCAATTATCTAAGCATAACAATATGTATATGGTTAGACTTTGGTAAATGTTGGATAACTATAACTATCCTAATTAATTTAGGTAGAGAAGGAGACATGCAATCATTGTTTGACCTAGTATCACTTAATTCAGCTGATTAATCAATTTCACCCAAGTTAGTCTAGATAATCCGAATGTGATTTACCATGCATTTTTCTCTGTCATTTTCTCTATCTTTAGTATATGCATTTCTGAGTCGACTGTGAGATGTCCATCTGAGGTTCGATCATCTTCTCCCTCTCCTGCATAGGAATTACTCTAGGAGGAATAGGAACACAAGATCCCAATCCTTATCTACTTCTATTTTATCGTGGTTCACTCAATGGTTTTGGAAAGTGAGAGTGCCATTAGATTCGGGAAAACATTTTGATATTTTAAAACCAAAATGAAATAGTATTAAGTGAATATGAAAAACTCCCAACTCAATGTCTTTTTCCTCACTAAAGCAAGTCACAAACTCCTCCATCTTCTTCCTCACAAACAACCAATGAATTCTATACCTAATCTAAGATTTGTGGATCTCCTCTTCACATCTTCTTTTCATTGGTTTAGCCCCTGAACCAAACCTAGTTCTCCATTTCAATGAGCAGCCATCCCCCCTTTCCGGCGACCTCTCTAATGCATAATACAGACAAAGATCTTGGTCATGGAAGCAACACTCTATAGTCTGAGTAGCTTCTTTTGATCTTAACAAAGCCTAGTCAAGCACAGGTTTGGTTTGGAATCCCTGGAGTCAATTTTAGAAAATTCTTCTTCCCTTCGATCGTGGCACCCAGTCAGGGACCATGTTGGCGCTACATAGGTGAATGCACATTAGGTTGAGGAGGGTTCATTGTAGAGGTTTGGGGATATGCAGTGAGAAACTGGAAATCCCTTTGCAAGCTGATGTTTCTTAGAGTACCATGGGCAACTCATTGAAGAAGCCATGGAATGAACTTTGTTTCACAAAGGAAGTAGGAGCATTGCGATGTGAGAAAGAGTAAAGATGATGCCCAAGTCAATGGATCCTAACACAAATGGATCCTCATGCCGATCCATTTAACATGGTAATGATACTTTTGAATCTACAAGATGTCTCATATATGTACAAATTATAGAAATTGCTACAAGCCTTAGATGAAGATGACCTATCCATTAATTTTGATTGTGTTTTGGGATCTAGATGATGGACTAGGGTTTATAGCCTATTTTGACTCCTAGTTTCCCTATTTAGAAAAGAACCATATAACCCAACAAATTAAAGTGGCAACTCTTTTGGTAACAATGTGAAATTAATGGAACTCTAATTGAAGATTATCAATATACATGTAGATAATTGTCTAATTCATAATGGTGATATGACTGAAATAGGGAAATTCCAAAACCCAAAATGGTAAAAACCTCTTCCTTGGGTCCCAGTTAGCTTGGGTGAAAAGTTTCAAATTATTTGAACAATAATAACTAACCTAATTTTAATTATAAATGTAAATATGAGAAAAGGCTAAAAGTGTTAAATAAATTACTAAATGCATTTAGAAGTGGAAAGAAACCCCAATTTCGGATTCTACATACAAAATCATATATGTGCTTTTGTGACACAACTTTTATGTTATATTAATGGCAAGTATTGTTCTTGTTTATTATCTTATTGAAATTCAAACACTTTTGATATCCACATGGATAGTGCTTTCCTCTTCTATGGGAATCCTTGTTATATTTGATTTCTTTTTTCCCTTATATTGCACAATCCCATATTAATATTCTCATATGGGATTGTATGTAGATAACTATTATTTTTGTCTTCTCTTCTGGTGTATGCTTCCAACTCTAGATGTAGATCAAGGAGGAGAAAACCAAGGTTATCCATGATAACTTTGAGAGTAGCTGAACCTTCTTGGGAGATAGATTTGATGTGGTTAGATTATCCTCTTCCGATCTTATGCTATATTTAGTTTTCATATCTATCACCCTATGTGGTGAAGGATGGTGATCATATCAAGCATTGTAATAGTTGGATATTTTACACTCTGTGGCTACATTTGGTATCTTGAAACATACTTTTCAATAAATTGTATTATCATCCCTTTGTGAAAAATTTAGTTATGTGTTTGGCATATGGGATGTTTCCTTTTATTTGATTTAGTAGGGATTGGATCCCCAATTGGGTCACACTCCTTATAATCTAGATGAATATTGAAGATCACATATGTTCCTAATTTATTTGATTGTGCTTATGTGGCACATGTTTGTATTTTGATATATGCAAATTGCATCTTTTGTATACCTTGTGTTAGTTTCTCTTTGATATTGATTTGGATGTTCATTTTCCCTCCATGTTTATTAAAGTACTTTTCCCCGTATATTTCTCAATCCCTATTAATATGCTCTTATCCATATTTTTATGCTGACAACTTCCATTTTTCTTCTTTTGTGGGGTATACTTCCAAACCCAAGGCGAAGGATATAAAGGACTTGACATGATTACCAAAAATTGAACAATGAATTTGATTCTTAGGAGATAGACTTTGTTATTTCAGACTTCCCTCATGTTAGATCTTGAAATTGTTATATTCATGTAAGCCCCCCCTGAGTGGGAGATTATTATGTGATTTTTTAAATTGGAAATCATCATTATATTTTATTATCGCTACTATAAATTGGTCTTTGTGATATATATTTATGAAAGAATATATAAGAACTATCCATCCATTGAAAAAAATTGATGTGTATTTGTTATGAATGATGATTTATTTGATTGAGTAGGGAGTGGATCCCCTCTTGGGTCTCACTCTTTATAGGCATGCTACATAGATGTGCCTGAATATGCCTTATGAAAAATTGAAGATGTCTCATTAATAGGAAAAAAAGAGTGATAAAACAATAATTTACGATTGACGACAGGACAATAATACATTAGGAAATATGCAATTCTAATTATCCAATACAAATAGAAAGCATAAAATCTTGAACACGACAAGCTTGTACACACCCATAAACTAGTTTAATCTAGTGGTCAACTCAAAGTTACCCTCCATGTCCTGAACAATTTTACTAAAAGGGCACTAACCAAAGAATATTGGGATATAGGGGGACATTATCCTTGTTAGCAAAACTACTAATGCCATTAGTTGGGACCATGCATAAACACAATCTAAAGCACTAGAAAAATCATAATCCATGCCAAAATCCCAATGAGTCATAAAATTTGATCCTGAAGAACACAAGATTGGACCCTAGTGCCTACAAATGCATATAAGGAAGCTTCTATCACTGAGTAAAGCCCCAAGACACTGTGACACATGGGTAAGGATGTGATCTACGAATGAAGGTTTCCAAAATAAGAACATCCACAAACTACAGTATCTCCAACATTCACAAAACCCTATCACATAATGTTGCAACCTCCTCCATGTATACATATGGGCATGTCCATAAGCTGAACATCATCTTGGAAATACCTTTAACAACGCCCAATTATGAGTATTCCCCACTTAACAGAGACCATAAAGTTGATATACATTACCTACAAATTCCAGGATTAGACTTAACAAATAACAATTACTAATCAAACATTTTTGTTAATTTGAACAAAGATTGTTTATAAGATATATAATGATGTTCCTCTAAGGAGATACATAAATTTCTCAATAGAAATTAGCATATGCATAAGAAGAAACACAAAGACTATCTAGTTAATCATTCTTGTGAGTTAGCTTAAATAGATTCAGTTGATTTCATCTAAATCTCTACATCTTCATATCTTTATATGCATTGTTGTTTCCTAAACACTGACAGACAAATATGTCGATTAGTATATTTCTATATTGTGTACATGGTGCATAAAAAATGTGTGCAAGTATAACAAAACATATAATGCCAACACTCAAATTATTTGCACATATGAATTTTTGTTTTCATTACATATTTCTAACCCATTGTTGGTATTCAATCTCAGGTGTAATCATTGTCCATCCTTGGACTTATGTGTATTATGACGTGGCACATGTAACCTAGGGTTCAGTGTATTCTAGTTTCATTATGTCACACTCATATTGGAATTATTGTTGAATGTTAAGTAAACAAACAACTCATTGAATAGATATTTCAGAAATCATCCAGAAAACTATTGACAGATGTTAACACGGGTACTCATAAGTAACCATGTACCTCCATGTAGAAACTGGTAGTATACTACAAATACTTTAAATATGTTTCCAAACATCCAAATAATCAACATAATCAATCAATATTATCTACATGTATGTAGAACCCAAAAATATCACCAACATATTACTCACACTTATCGTAACTTAGGTCCTAATATGGGGCTTAGGGTCATGTTGGGTTTGGGTTAGGAATAAGGGTGTCAAACCCTATTTCCTGTATATCATGATTTCTAAGGGTTATGAATCCTAATTTACATTTTTGATGTAACCCTAATTCATATACTGAATTGATCATGTTATAACCGGCCTAAATCACACGTCTAAAATGGAGCGGATCTAGCGTAGTCAGAATCTTAAGATAATAACCTGACACTCAAGCCCCCACAACTATTATACGGGGTCTGACATAGTAATCGGGGTCGAACCATAGTGACAAGGTTAGTAGGTGTTAAGTACGAATGGTCTCATGCTCATATACTCCAGATAAACATATGGTTTTCAAAAGGTTGTTCCCTAAGGAATGATGGTACTCAAGACAAATCAAGAAAGCTGAAAGAAATAAAGAAAAACAACAATAAGAGAAAACAAGAACGAACGGTAAGAAACAAAGATATGGAAGGGGACTCGGATCGGGTTTCACCTACTAAGGTCTCTCACCAACATGCAAAACTCACTCCCCTTAGTATACTCCTACCAAGATTATAAGCAATCATAGAAATGTATATTCCCTCATCTCTCGAGATAAGGATAGATCTAGGATCTAAGGTGACCTCCCTCTCGAGATAACAACCTTACAACTACAAAGCAAACCATATGACCATAAGCTTTAGCAATCCAACATTCTCATGCATTCATACTACTCCATAACACCAGATAAAGGGGATACTACTCTTTTGAGGTACAAATGATCAAACATCACAAGATGGTAGCCAAGCATAGAAATGAATCATTAATAACAAGCGTATGGAGATAATCTTGATAAGAGCATATATGTATTCAAAAAGAAGCAAGAATATACATGTTGGGAGAGCCTTAGTGGCTACTCCCAACCCGAGTTTAGTGTTTATCCACACATGTTAACAGGCCGTTACAAAATGATAGATACATCATAACTATGAAGAGGGAAGGGGTACAACGTAATGGAGGTGATAGATCTAGAAGAGAGAGAAAATGGTGATTCTCCAATGTACTCCTTCAGATCTAGATCTGGATGGACGGTGCAGAAGATCTCCTTCTTTTGAGGAAGAGGGGCCTTCAATCTTCTCTCTCCTCAACGTTCACCTTTAGAGATCCAAGATTGATCAAACGGATGAGAGTGGATGTGGAATTTGGTAGCACTTCGTCGTCCTTGATGATATGATGATGTGACTAGTCGAGGTGAGTGGCCTATTTATAGATGTTTTCCACCGACTTAACCATCCACACCGTAGTCGAGGCTTGGTATCAGACGATGCTTGATTGCGGTCTATCGAGGCCTCTCCTCGGTCGAGGTCACCACAGTGGTTGGTCGAGTCAGCACCTCGGTCGAGGTATTGTGCCACCTCGGTCGCGGCATGGCATCAACCCAATTGAGGTCGATCGAGGTTGAGATGAATGGGTTGTAGGCCGTGACCAAAAGGGGTGCGATGTACCGTACTCATGAAGCTTTGGTGTGATTGGTGGCATCGGCCACAGTGTGAGGGTCCTCAGTGGTTGATGAACCACGGTCGAGGTGCTGGCCGCGGCCGTGGCTTGATGTGACCCTACATGGAAAATATGTGCAAAAAAGATTCTTGACATAAAGTGCTACAATAAGTGGAAAAGTCTATAAAAATATGTTTGGAGAGGTATAAAATATGTGAAAAAGTGTATAAAATTAGATGTTTTCGACTCCCCCAAACATAGAATCAAGCCTATCCTCAAGCTAAGGGTAGGTTTGAAATCATAGAGAGAAGATAGATTTGTGACATAATTTTGCAAAACATAGGATTAATGAGTAATCTCATTCTTACATAAAAACAATTGTGGTATTTTTGCTCAATCATAAACTCTCGTTCATCCCCCTTCACAACTGGAGTTGCACAACTTTGAGTTCTTGCCATTGCCTTTGGTAGTAAATAGTCTCTCCATCTCAACGTATCACCCCTTCCTGCGTTAGGTTACTAGCCATACTAATACAACATCTCCTTGAGGGGTAGCTTTGACACTCTTCCTTTATTTTCAGTTGGCCCTATGATGGTGTGTTTGGGTAGGCTTTAGGATTTAAGTGTTTTCCTCTTCCCCTAAATTCCCCTCACCCACAACTATCGTAAGGACAATGTTTCCCTTAGGGGCTTCTGACGTTTAAGTTAGGTGGCTGCGTGAGGTTCATTCAGGATTGTAGGTGGGTAAGTTTGGCTTCAAGGTTCCACTTACGGGAATGACATATCTGCATTCGTGAGTCCAACAATACACCTACCATGTGGAACCCCTTGGCATCTTTTGAGCAAAACTCTTGTTTTATATATATATATATATATATATATATATATATATATATATATATAATATTTCTTTTTCTTTTTGGCTTTTCATACCTCCTCTCTGGTTCGGGTGAGTGGGTTTTTATGAGGTCTTCTGGGTGGCCAAGTCTCTTTTCATCCCAAAGCGGGGATACTTAAACTTGAAAGGGGTAGTTCTTTCCTTCTTGGGGAAGGTGAGGATTTGTTGGCTGGAACTGTCAGGTTAGGGTGGTTGGCCAGGAGTATGGCTCAGTGAGGTTCTCAAGTTTCTGAGAGTTTCATAAGCTTAGAATTGTTACACACATAATGTCTTATTGTAATAATGAGATAAAACTGCATTGTTATGCTTCTTGTTTTACTTTTATATGTATTAGTTGCTTGTATATTCATCTCTAGAAATGATAGCACTACAACCATTAGCAAGGGAACAGAGAAACTTGAAGGTAGCTACACAAAACTATGACCCATAACAAAATTTCCTTAAATCATTAACTTTTTTTGCAAAATTAATTTGATAGGAGCTAAAAAGATGTACAAGTAAGATTTTTTTTCTTTAGATTTTTGCAAATTTTGGGGTGGAATTGTACCTCTCACGCCTGTTTATAACTCCTCCCCCATACTTATAATTCACCTCGACTCGGGGTGTCCAAATTAGAGTTAGGTGTATAAACGGGCTTGCTTTATTTCTACTAACTGGTTGTGGTGGCCCACTTTGACTCGAGGAGCATGCTAGTGTACATTCTGTGTAGTGAGTGGTATTGCTCGTACTGCATTCCTTCCACCTTTGTATTCAAAGTGGCTAGGGCCATCATCCAGGCCAGACAGTTGAAGCTGAAGTCATTTGGTAGAGGCATCTACTGAGGGCTCCTGTGGTACAACTGTGTCTTCTTGAAGCCTTTGCCTTCTTTATGCTTGTACCCCTTTCTGTGACTCTTCAACATCTCTACAATTGCCTTAGTGCAAGTGACTACCTTCTCTTCTATAGGAGTCTTTGCATTAGTCATATTTGTTTTCTTGTTTAGTTCGAAGGTTGTGTCTGAGCTGTTGTATAGCACTATAGTCCTTTTAATTATATTGACTACTAGCAAAGTCCAATGACTGTCATGAAGTATCGACAAGAAGATGTAGTCTGGAAGAGACTTCACTAGATGTTGTTGTAGGCATTCCTGTTCACCTGATTTGTTGTCTCGCAGGATGTCATCCACCAAAAGAAAATATACCCTCTGCACAATTGGCATGTTTTCATTTAGTAAATCTTGGTGAGAAGACATGGTGCTAACTGAGAGGTGCCCTCCTATCTTCAACGAATCTCATAGGTCATCCTTCAGCATGAAGATTCCATCCGTTTCAAAGATTGCCTCTGCCGGCGCGTCATCTTCCTTCAAGGATTTCATTATACATTGAGGGATTCTAAAGATAGTCTTACATACCTCCATCTATCAAAATCCTTAAAGGTTGGCACTATATCCCTAGCTGGCCTATCTAGTTTATCTTCTGGCAGATCTTCTTCTTAAATCTCGCCTTCTTCTGGCTGGCTCAGTAGAGGTGGTTCTCCTTTTTCTTCTACCACTGGAGGCTGCTCTGGCTTAGATTCTAGAATTCTTTTTGCAGTTGCACCAGTATCAGTTGTCCAACCCTCTTTCCAAGTTGCTACTCTGGCTGGCCCTGTAGGGTCGATCCATAATGTTTCGAGTTCGTCCCTCCATGTCTTCTTTTTTGGGAGGGGGATTTCTTGGTGAAGCCTCCATGATACTGTGTCTGAAGGCATCACCGGGTCAATGAATAAATGAGGGTCATAGATAACCTCTATTGTGTACAAACCGCACAGTCCATGTAGATATTCCATGTAGAGATATTCCACTGGGACACCCTTATTGATGGCTTCCATCATCCTTAGCACAATGAATGTGTAGTCCCCTATTCCATCCTTTTCTTGGGGGGACCTTCTTACAGATGGAGAGCTACTCCCACATCCCCTTGTGTCTGTTGATTGTATAACTCTCTACAGACGTAGCGACACCTTCAAGATATCTCTCTCTTCCTTATTCTTATAGATCAGGGAGGTGTTGTCCAGTTCAATTGTGCAGTAGTTGAACACAATTGTTTGTCTTTCATATAGGTTGATGACAATCAGTTCCCAATGCTTTATAATCCTTATGGGCAGGACTACAAATCTAGTTTATTCCCTATGCACTATGTGTTGTAGCTATATCACATCATCAGCTTTGTCATTGTCTTCATATAGGAACCTTGCTATATGTGTGCTGTCATTGAACACTGGTTGTACTTTATCTGTATGCAAGAATTCCTCAAGTAGGGTGTCACACAACACCTTGAATAGCTTCTTGTGTACGCGTGCTCTCATCTGGAACATCCCTTTGAATTGATCTCTGTTGAGTGACCTGCCCTTGTTGTGATAGATAATGTTAGCTCCCGGTAGGTTGTCATCCATTATATCGACAAGGATATGGACATCTCTTCATGTTATCCTTAATAATATAGTCATGTCCATACCTGCCATCTTGTAGGGAAGAGGAAGAGTCACACCTAATTCTACCTCATTGACGGTGTGCTCCGCTTCCTAACTGGCTCGTTTGTGAAGAAAGAAGTGAGCCCACCTTCCTCATCTTCTGAGGTTTTTTCTTCTATTACTAGTGCTTTTGCTATAGGAGGTTGATCCCATGTTTCTATAAATATCTGGGTTTTTGCCTTGCCTTCATCTTTTGTGGACATCTCAACAGCTATGCCTTCTGTTGGACGACTCACTTCTGACAGTTGTTCCAGCTCTACAACATTGAGTGTGGTTAACGTCGCAACCATCTTTCCATCATAGAAGGAGTCATCTTGATCATAATGCTCTGGGTCTTTCAAGAAGTCATTGCAGATGTCCATCCTGAATGTCAGCTCGTCTAGGAACTTGTTTAGATCTCTGATTTCTTGTGACGTGAGATCTTCTGTCGCTATACTCTCTACTATGGAGACGATGACCAGCTTGTGGTCTTATTGTGTAGCTTTATCTTCGTCTGGGCTACTGTTCAGATTAAAACTCCTTGACAATGAGTTAGTCTTCTTTGTCTAATTGTCTTGATGAGTGCCCGACTGTGGTGGTGCTTCCTTCGCCTATGGTTTAGCAATCGAGAAATTTTTGACGTTGGCGATCTCTTTCTTCGATGCTGCTCTTACACCAGTCCCCCCACATTGTCATAATCTTTGTCAAGGATTGAAGGGCTCGAGGAAGCATGTGATGTGGAGGGACTCATCAGACGCTTGGTCTTCTTTCTCGGCTGCCAGCCGTCAATTTCTTGGCTGCCAGCCGTCAATTTCTTGGCGTTTGACTTCTAGCTGACGATGTTCTTTGTCTAAGCATTAAAACTCCTTCTTGAGGTCATCTAGTGCTTCCTCATACCCTTTCCTCATGAGCTCCTTATCTGCTTTCATGGCATCCCTCTCCTTCTTGAGGTCCACCTTCTCCTCAATGAGAGTCTTTAGCACCCCCATTAGTGTGTTTTGGGTACTCATCACCCCTTGCATGAACTGGGGAAGCGCTTCAGTCATCTCGTTCAATGTTTGTACCTATGTAGTTTACGTACATAGGGTGGAGGTAATATTTACATTTAATTCAGAATTTTGATGCATGTGTTTCTACATGACATCAATCTTATTGCCCAAAACATCACCGAATGTGTGCGGGTGGTGTTGTTGTGGGACCACATGCGTGGTGGATGCTCTTGGATCCTTCAGTTGTGGAGCTGGTATGGCTGGGATGGGGGTACTCTTCTCAGGTTGTCCCAACATTTGTAGGATCTCTTCTGGGATCAAGAGATCTGGTACAACGTGGGAGTCCTCCCATCTTTGGTTAGTTTATTGTTCGGCCTCTACATGTTGTTCTACTGTGGTAGCTTTAAGACATACATGGTGGACCTCTTCTATTATATTGGTTTCAGGTTGGTACCATCACTCGTTGTCGTATCGGCTAAAAAGAGTGGTGAGGGAGGGCTTAGGGTGATCGTCTTTTTTGATGCCTTCTTCTTCTTCTTTATTTCCTATGGCTTCTTTATTTTTTCTATGTAGATTTAGCTTTATCACCTTTCTCACCGACTGTAGATGTTTAGTCTATTGTAGTGTGGATGGCCCCTGAGTACATCTTGTCAACATCTTCTTGAGAGGGCTACAACTTGTGGGTGTCATAGTACACTATTTATGGGAGAGGGAGGAGCATCTTGGAGCAGCTTTTCTTGTAGAAGAGTTTGTTTCCCTTCTACACCAAGATCCCTGTGTTGATGAGGGACTTTATTTCGATCTTCGTGTGCCCCTTCATCTTTTTGTACCTCATCAATAGGTCTGCATCCATCAAGTGATATGAGATCTTAGTAATTTGGCCTCCCATGCAGAACTCCTTTGTCTATTTTGCCTCCCCTCCCACTGCTGTAGATAGCCGTTCAATGATAATTCAGCCTATATTCACCGACTTCTTATTCAACATGGACCAGATAACAAAGAGGTACCCTTTTGTGACACCTCTGGTCTATGACCTTGTAAATATGGTGTTGGAAGTGATCTTCTGCATCACTCTGATGAAGTATGAGGTGATGAGGGTTGCCTTGAAGTTTTTAGAATTGTGTTCTTGCTCCCCCGTCAGCTCTTCCCACATTTTGTTGCTATTGTACCCAATTGTATTCTTCCCTCCAGGTGTAGTGGAGCTGGCCTGTGCTTCTTCACTTGTTCTTGTGAAGATAGTTGTAAGCATGGCCTATGTGATTGTGTGAGACTTTCCCCCTAGTCTCACTTCCAACTTAAAGTCATTACCACCTGTCTTGCATTCCCCATCACTGACTGGAAACTTCTTTAAGGATGACATGAATTCTTTCATTAGTTGTGTTAGCGAGGGGGCTTCAGAGGTGCATAAGGTGCGCAGATTCACACCCTCCAGGAAGTTGACTACCCTGTCATAGACTCTTATCTTCTTGAAGTCTTCTACGTCCAGGTATCTAGTAGGTTTGAACCCTTTTGTTTACAGTATCTAGTCAAACTGTGACTAGTGTGTAGAGTCTCTTGGCACGAAAGCTGGCCTTTTCTGGTGTAGGGCCACCTCCTTGATCTCTTCCACCTCCTCATGGACTGTTTCTTTATCTTGCCTCTTCATCTTCTCTGCAGCTATCACCTTTCTCTTTTTGCTGCCCTTTGCCTCCTTGGGTTCAACCTTCCTCTTTTCCAGTCTCTTCAACTCAATTTCTGGAGGTTGGTATTCATAAGTCTCCATCTTCTATGTGCTAGGGGACTCCTTCGACTCTTCTAGCTTCTTATGGGCCAAGATGTAGTCATACTTCTTTTTTAGCAGCTGCAACTACAATCTCTTTGTTGGGGAGAGGTCTGGATTTTCTTTTAGGGCATTTGTGATCTTCTTGAGGTTTTCCTCTACCCCCTAAAGTGAAGTCTCCTTCTTCATCAATATATCCTCAATTGAGGTCGAAATTCTAAAAGTTTCACATTATTTTTGTTGTTAGCACTATTGAATTAGCTTTTAATTAATCATTATCTATTTTATTTTATTATCATGTATATGTATATGTGTATAAATATATCTAGTTCAATTTTCATAGTGTCACTACTGCGACCTTAAAAGGTTGTGTGCCACAACCACAACATCACTAAGCATAAGTGTCCAACAATGAAAACGATAGGCCACGACCGTGGCATGGAGTACCGCGATCGCTGTCGGTTACATTAGAAATAAGAGATGACGCGACTACGGCCAAAATGCAAACAAGAGATACCTTGACCGCATCCAAGAAACACCATGACTGCGACAAGTGCCACGACTCGACTGACTTTTACGCTTAAACAACGCCTCAACCATGAACAAGGATGGGGTGCCATGATCGTGGTTCTAGAGCAACTGTTCGATTGGAGATGGCGACTGTGGTCCAAAACCTAATTTGAGAAGCCATCGGCCAAGGCCAAGGTAGAAGAGTTCCGTGATCGCGTCACTCCCCAAAACCCTAACCTAAATCAAACGGCACCATAAGAATCATTAGTGAGGGAAAGATCCCGACGAGCATCACCGAACTAAATGCAGAGGAGCCGTGACATTCTTGGGACGATTGGCCAGCAAATGCATGAAAAGACAGCTAAGTGTATGAAAATTAGCGATTAACAATCGATGGTAGTCGAGAAAATGCCTGATGGATACCTCTGTTTAGGTTAAACAACATGAAATGGCGTCAAAAGCGGAGGCAGGAGGAGCTTGCAACAGAGGAAGTGTGGCTTTATTGGCGGAGGTCATAATCGATTCTCATTTATTATCTCACACACCCACATCGAGGAGCCTTGTTCGATAATTCTGGGATTTCAGCAGTGAGTGAAAGAAAAACTTCTTCCGAAGGGTTTAAGTATATATATACTCTTGGGTGCTACAACCGCAACATGAGGATCGCTACGACTGCGGCCTTGGTCCTTCTTTACATGCACTGCGACCGCGACCCATTACTACAAGGATTGGGTACCACGACTATAGTGTACCCCTCCTCGACCAATGCTCATGCCTCGACCATGGTCCAAGATGCGACCGCGGTCCTTCCAAACCAAAATAACATGAAACCAAATATGACCAAACTGATTCTTCTAAAAGAACCCTGTTAGGTAGAGAAAGGTTAACATCTAAGAAATATTTACACTCTTACTAGAAAAAGGGAATTTGAAATATAGGGAAAATGAGAGGTACATAGCTCATAATACTAAAGTGCGATATAAAGAAAAACATGAATTGATGAAAACAACAAAAACTAGGGTTGCCTCCCAAGAAGCTCTTGTTTAAAGCCTTTAGCTCGACTTTATATATCATCTTGTCTTCATTCTCCTTCAACAGGTGCAGTTCCTTCCTAATTCATTCCACTTGTTGCTGAGTTGGTTTTCCTAAAACTGAGTTTTGTTCTCCTTACAAAGGCTTGGTCTTCATAGTATCTTTTCATTCTTTGTCCATTCACCTTGAAGGTTCCTATCTTTTCTCCTACTATCTCCATTACCCTCAATGGGTATATTTTCACAACAGAAAAAGGGCCTGACCACCTGGTTCTCAACTTCCCCAAAAATAACCTGATACTGGAGTTGATCAAAAGGACCTTGTCTCCTTCATGCACATCTTTGTTCTTCAGGTGGGCATCATGCCAGACCTTTGTCCTATGCTTATAAATTATCACATTTTCATAGGTGTACAACCTCAACTTGTTGAGCTCTTGGAGTTGAAGGAATCTTTTCTGACCTACTTTGTCGAGATCCATGTTCAAAAACTTTATAGCCCCTAGGGCTTTGTGTTCAAGTTCGACTGGTAGATGACAAGACTTTACATAAATAAACTTGTAGGGTGTCATACCTATTGGTGTTTTGTATGTTGTATGGTATGCCCGAAGTGCATCATCCAGTTTTGTGTCCCTATCCTTTCTTGTACGACTGACATTCATTTCTAAAATTTGTTTGATCTGCCTATTCGATACCTCCACTTGCCCAAATATCTGGGTGTGGTATGGCATTGTGACCTTATGCTTCACTCCATACTTCCTTAGTAGATCTTCAAACTAGTTCTCATCGAAATGCGACCCTCCATCACTTATGATAGTGCGTGGCACTCTGAAGAGTGGGAAGATAGTCTTCTCAAAAAGCTTAATGACTGCCTTGGAGTTTGCATGTTTGGGTAGCAACTGCCTCAACCCATTTGGAAATGTAATCAACAACTACAAGAATGTACTGATTTCCCATCGACGGCGGGAAAGTTCCCATGTAGTCGATTCCCCATACATTGAAGATTTCTACTTGCACCCAATCAGACATTGACATTTCATTTCTTCGGCTTATGTTCCCCGTGAGTTGGTATTCCTTGCATGTTTTGACAAATGATGCAACATCCTTGAATAGCATGGGCCAATAAAATCCTAATTGCAAAACCTTTGCAGCCATCCTCTCCCCTCTGTGGTGCCCTCCATAAGGTGAGGCATGTCACTCCTTGAGTATTAGAGGCACCTCTTCTTTGGGTATGCATCGACGATATAGGTTGTCAGAGCACCTTATAAATAGTAGAGGGTCATCCCAATAGTAGTTCTTTAGCTCAGAGAACAACTTCATCTTCTTATTATACATTATCTCTGGTGGATGTTATCCACATGCCAAATAATTACAGATATCGACGAACCAAGGTAAGCTCTGCTCTTCCAATTGAGCCATTAGGAGAGCTTCGTCAACATAGTTGTCATTCACAGGAAGTTGGTTTTCTTCATCAAAAATTATTCTCGACAGGTGGTCTGCAACCACATTTTCTTTTCCTTTTTTGTCAGTGATCTCATGGTCAAACTCTTACAATAACAAGGCCCATCGTAAAAGCCTTGTCTTGGTGTTCTTTTTCTGCATTAGGTACTTTATTGCCCCGTGATCAGTGTACACTATTACCTTTGATCCTACTAAGTATGATCTGAACTTGTCAAAAGCAAATACAATAGACACCATTTGCTTCTCAGTGGTAGTGTAGTTCACTTGGGCTTCATCTAACATTCTACCCACATAACAAGTCACGTGATGTTTCTTTTCTTTTTCTGTCCAAGGAATACCCTGATGGCGTAGTCACTGGCATCACACATTACCTCAAAAGGCAAATTCCAGTCTGGTACCTGTAGGATAGGTGACGTTGTGAATGCTCTTTTGAGGGTATTAAAGGCATCTAGACATTCAATGCTAAACTCAAACACAACATCCTTTATCAGCAGATTGGACAATGGCTTGGTAATCTTAGAGAAGTCTTTTATAAATCTTTTATAGTATCTGACATGTCCCAAGAAGCTTCGCACTCCGAAGAATGACTTCGATGGTAGGAGTTTTGATATTGCTTCAACTTTTCTTAAATCCACTTCAATTCCTTTCTTTGAGACTTTATGTCCAAGCACGATACCTTCCTGAACCATGAAGAGAAATTTCTCCCAATTTAGGATTAGGACAAGGTGCTTCTCTTCGCTACACTACAACACCAAAGATAGATTTCTCAAGCAGACTTCAAAATCTATCTCGTATAAAGAAAAGTTATCCATGAAGACTTCTACAATGTCCTCTAGAAAATCTAAAAACATGGATATCATACATCATTGAAAAGTCATTGGTGCATTACATAAGCCAAACGACATTCTTCATAAGGCATAAGTGCCATAAATGTAGGTAAAAGTAGTCTTTTCTTGATCATCAGGGTGAATAGGTGATGGGATGATTTTGAGTCACATTTATAGACATATTTTACTTGTGTTTTATGCATTTATTGGTCATTTTGGTGGTTAATATTGCATGATTAATTTACTTTGCTCTATGATCCTTCTCAGTGTCAAATCTCCCTTATTTGGTATTTTGAGCATAAATGATTACAATAATATGTTTTATTTCAACTTATGTGGTTTTGTGTTGCAATTTCAGGAAAAATGCATATCTGCTGCTATCGATACCATCGACAGTGGTCGATACCATCGACGAGACCACAGGCAGCCAACCGCAAGGAGCATCGTAGATTTGATACTATCGACAGGAGAGTCGATGGTATCGAGATACCATCAGGTTGCTGGTGAGAAGATAGTCAATACTAATGACCCATAAGTCGATACTATCGACAAGTGGAGCTACAGTGACAGAAAAGGAAAAAAACTGACGTCTTAGAATGTCGATACCATTGACCTTCGTCGATGGTATCAAGTTAGCATCAGTCGCGACAAAGAAAAGAAAAGAAGACCAGCCGATACTGCGCAAGTTCGATACCATTGACTCGCGTCGATGGTATCGACACCGTCGATGGTCCGACGACTGTGATAATTTGGCGACCTAACTCAGTGATTATACCTAATGATGGCGGCCAAGAGAAATCTATCACGTCATTAGCCGTTGCACACGTCCCGAGAAGGTGTGGAGAGAAGAACGGAGCCCAGAAGCATGCCCCAGCCGTTCCGAAAACCGAAGAAGACGTCCTCCACCACTGAAAGGCCGGAGATCACATATTCTATTGTTGAGGAACTCTTGGATCTTCTCCGTTCTGGGGTTTCACTACTTAATCACATTTTTCTCCATGTTTCCCCTTTGCTCTACCATGTTTTGCTCTGAGATGAACATGCGGGGCTAATCCCCTTTATCTTTAGGACAGGGAGTAGCCCAGGGAATCATTGTATGACAATTTTATCACAGTAATTCATCTTTTATCTCTTAAATCTGTGGTATGATTTCGTTTTCTCAATTATATTGTTATGCTTGATCACCATAATAATAATCTAATGCCCTTAATTACTTTGAAAGAAGAATTAACAGTTGAAAAGAGATGAAATTTACATTAATTGACAAATCTCTTGAACAAGGCAGTGTAAGGTTAATGGTGGATACCCAGAGGTCGATTCTAATGCACCTAGTTTAGGGTATAGGTTAATACAATGGTGGAACCGACCTAGACATATGTAGTGAATTGTACCACGACAGTGGGCAATTCTGACTACATGCCACTACCCGGAAAAAGAGATAAATTTGATCTGCTATATAGAAATTCATACAAGGATGACCCGCGGTGAAACCGCAATCCTAAAGATCTTCACCTGAATTGATTAAATTAAACCTTTAATCGATTGTTTTGTTTTATTTTATTTTCTTTTAATTTTACAACAACTTCCAAATCTTTAACCAGTCTAGCTGATTGCAAGTCGTTAGTAGTAGTCTCTGATAATTCAGTGTCCCTGAGTTCGACTCGGGCCTCACAAAGGCCTATACTACATTGACGCGTACACTTGCGTTCGACGCACATAAAAAGCGTGTCAAGTTTTTGGTGTCGTTGCTGGGGACACGAAAATTGTCGGCACTACGAGTGCTGCAAGCGGCCACTCTAGGCCACTTTTTATTTTTATTAGTTTGAAATCACTTCAAAAATATTCATAGTCTATCTTTCCATTTTTTTTTGTAATCGTCTAGCACGGTACTGAACTCAAATTTTCATTTTGCAGGTACTATGCATGGTGCAGACGAGTAGCACCGACTACACGCAACAGGCACTAGAGGTTCCATAGCTGGGACCTTACTACGAGGAGGATTACAATCAAGACCACTTGGAAGAAACAGATTCCAAATCCGAACAAGAAGAAATGGCAGAGGAACAGACGATATGGGAGAAGATCAAAGCTTCTTCCTCATCTGCTTCTAAGGGACCAATAAAGAAGCAGGCGATCAACATTCCGACTTACAAGATCGATCATGCATTAATTAATTTGGTCAAGTCAAACACATTCCATGGGCTAAGGAATGAAGACCCAGTCACTCATATAAGCCAATTCGATGAGAATTACGATATGATTAAAATTGACAGATTTCCACAGGAGACGCTCTACCTGAAGCTATTCCTGAGTTCTTTGGCAGGAAACGTACGAGAATGGTTGCACAATCTGGACGATGAATATGTGGAATCATGGAACCACATGGTGGAGGTATTCTTTGAAAGGTTCTTTCTGCCCGAGAAGACCAATGACATGATCAGGAAAATTCATAACTTCACCCAGAAGGCAGGAGAGACTTACTCTGAGACCTGGGAAAGGTTTCAGATCATGCTTAGGAGGTGCCTGCATCATGGGCTTGACAAGGAGACACAGGTAAAAATCTTCTATTTTTCTCTCTTCGAGCATGATAGAAGTAACCTCAATTCCGCCGGTTCAGGGTTCTTTTTGAACAACACAGACACGAGGTGTTGGGAAATTCTAAAAAACATGGCCAAGAAGCAATCCTGGGGCAACAGAGACACTGTAGAGCATGTTCGAGTTGTGAGGGAGTCAAAGGAAATCAAAGAGCTAAATGAGAAGATGGACCTTCTAGCAAAGAAACTGATTGCAAAAGAAGATACTGAATCTGAGGATGAATCTCAAGTCAAATGCATGCGGCAGTAGTAGGGTTACAGAAATAACGATTACTCATGGAGGAAGGACAAGAAATTCTCCTGGAAGGCTCCGAATAACTTCTTGCAGGACCCTGATGCAAAACCCCAGTCGGTGGTGGAGGATAAGAGCACGGAGTTGCTCAACCAAGTGATAAAGCAGAACCAAGAACTTATGAACACTTTTGGTCAGCAGGTCAAGCAACACGAGGAATTTATGAATCAGTTTGGATAGACATTGCAGAGCCATGGGGCTCAGATGAGGATAATAGAGACGTCGATGGCGCAAATGGCAGCTGAAATAGCCAATCTGAAGAAGCCAGTGCAGCAAGGTTTTCCGGGTAACACAAACGTTCCAGGAGGATACCAACAGGCGAAGGCAATCTTGCTAAGGAGTGGCAAGAAGCTTTTAAACCGTAGGGCCGATGAACCAAGCAAACCCCAGTCAGAACCTGGAGGTGAGGCCACTGAGGAGGTGCCAATCTCAGTCACAGAGCCGGTAGACGAAATAGCAGAAGATGTCACTGCAGATCCCGTTGTTGTTGAAGAGGACACGAGGAAAAGGACACCATATGTGCTGCCACATCAAATGGCATAGGCTGTCCCGGTCCCATATCCGAATAGTGTGAAAGCAAAGAAGGTGGACACCCAGTTCAAGAAGTTTTTGGACAGTTTCAGAAAGCTCTCAGTCAACATCCCATTATTAGAGGCAATAGAGCAAATTCCTTCTTACAGAAAGTTTTTGAAAGACATCATTACTAAGAAGAGGAAGATCCCTGACACGGAGGTTGTAGTTCTCAAGGAGCAGGTGAGTGCCTTCATCATGGGTAGATTTCCACCTAAGAGGCAGGATCTGAGCTGCTTCAATATTTCTTTACATTGGTAAGGTGAAATTTGGAGAAGCACTGTGTGATTCTGGGGCAAGCATAAACTTGATGCCTCTTTCTACATTCAAGAAATTGGGATTAAAAGAATCAAGGCCGAGCAATATGACAATACAGCTGGCAAATAACTCTGTGGTGAAGCCTTATGGTATTTGTGAAGATGTGTTGGTGAAAGTAGATCGGTTTGTATTTCCAGCGGACTTTGTCGTAATGGCGATGCAAGATGAACAAGGCAATGAGTTACTACTTGGACGACCCTTCCAAGCTACAACGGACATGATACTTCAGATGGGGAGAGGTCATTTGACCTTGGGTATCACTGATGATCGGTTCGAGATGGTCATGCCTTCTAGCACCACGTCATCTAAAGCTAAGAAGCAGTGCCGCATGGCAAAGCATTTTGATCACAATATCTCACTTTGTCTAGGGAAGCCATTTTTAGATATGGCTCATGTAATGACTAAGGTGGATAAAGGGATATTGGCTGTTGACATCATGGAGCATACAAAGGTTGTGTCCCTTAGCAAAGCTATGGGTTTTCCTAATGATGAAGAGGAGGACATTCCCCCCTCTACTGAGGATGAGGCAATAGCAAGTTCTGTTTTTGATGCACATCAAGAATTACCATTAGATGCCTGCTTGGTCAACATAACACATGATTGGATGAAAAGCAAGTCACTACAGGAGTGTGCCAAGATGCTTCAGGTGCTTCCATGCTTTTATTCTAGGTACTATGAAGACCTTGGAGAACTCCCACCACTACTTCAGTCATCCTTAATCAGCCCGCCAGATTTGGAATTGAAGCCATTGCCACCGCACTTGAAGTACGCATTTCTAGCTGAGGAAGAGAAGCTGCCTGTGATTATATTGGCATATCTGAGTGCCGATGAGGAGGACCAACTGTTGATTTTGTTGAAGAACCACCGAGGTGCATTCGGGTGGTCGGTCGTAGACATCCAGGGGATCTCCCCTACATTGTGCCAGCACAAGATTCGGCTCGAGGAGGGAGCCAAGCCGGTGATTCAGCCACATCGTCGACTAAATCCTAGCATGATGGAGGTAGTAAAGAAGGAGGTGATCAAGCTCCTTTCTGCAGGTATCATCTATGCTATATCCAACTCGACGTGGGTGAGTCCTACACAGGTAGTCCCTAAGAAGGGGGGAATTACTATTACACATAATCTGTTAAATGAACCTGTCACGATCCGCTTGGTAACCGGGTGGCATGTATGTATAGACTACCGTCGATTGAATGCTGCTACGCTTAAGGATCATTTCCCTCTTCCATTCATTGATCAAATTTTAGAGCGTTTAGCCGACCGATCGCATTTTTGTTTTCTTAATGGTTATTCAGGGTACAATCAAATTTCAATTGATCCTAAGGACCAAGAGAAGTCCACCTTCACTTGCCGTTACGGAACATTTGCATACCGCCGTATGCCTTTTGGTCTGTGTAATGGACCGGCGACCTTTCAGCGTTGCATGCTTGCCATCTTTTCCGATATGGTTGAACACTATTTGGAGGTTTTTATGGATGATTTCTCTGTCTATGGTGCGTCCTTTGACGAGTGCTTATAAAGTTTGGATAAGGTTTTTCAACGTTGTGAGGACACACATTTGGTCCTCAATTGGGAGAAATGCCACATGATGGTAAGCGAAGGAATTGTGCTTGGACATAAAGTGTCTAGCAAAGGGTTGGAGGTAGACCCGGTAAAGATCGAAGTTATTTCCAAATTGCCCCCACTGAATTCGGTTAAAGGGGTACGAAGTTTTCTAGGTCATGCCGGTTTTTATCGTTGCTTTATAAAAGATTTCTCTAAAATTGCCAAACCATAATCTGAGTTGTTGGAAAAGGATGTTGTTTTTTATTTTAATGACAAGTGTTTACATGTGTTCAACTTGCTTAAAGAAAAACTGATTTCCGCACTGGTTGTGCAAACACCGAACTGGACTAAGCTGTTTGAATTAATGTGTGACGCATCCGATTTCGCAGTTGGAGCTGTTTTGGGACAATGTGTGGACAATAAACCCGCTGTGATTTTCTATGCATCCAAAACCTTGAATGATGCTCAACTAAATTACATGACAACTGAAAAAGAACTTCTCACCGTTGTTTTTGCTTTCAAAAAATTTCGGCAATACCTTGTTGGATCAAAAGTCGTGGTATGGACGGACCATGCCGCCATTAAGTATTTCATGGAGAAAAAGGATGCCAAACCTAGATTGATGAGGTGGATCTTACTTTTATAGGAATTTGATATTGAAATCAAAGATAAGGTGGGCATTGAAAATGTGGTCACGGATCATTTGTCTAGGTTGGAAAGGGTAGATGAAAAGGATTTGCATATACCCATTACCGAGACATTTCCTGATGAACAACTTTTACAAGTGAAATCGAAAGACCCTTGGTTTTCTTATATTTTTAACTATCTTGCCTGCAAAATTATCTCGGATGATTGGACATACCAAGAGAAGAAGAAAATTTTCCATTCTTTGTGTTATTATTTCTGGGATGACCCTATTCTGTTGAAGCAGTGCAGGGATGGTGTCTTACGTAGGTGTGTACAGGAGGTGGAATACGAAAGTGTTCTTCATCATTGCCATACACTACGGATGGGTGGCCACCACGCTAGTTCTCGCACTGCAGCCAAAGTACTTGAAAGTGGCCTATACAAGCCTACTTTGTTCAGGGATGCTTATGATTTTGTGCGGCAATGTGATTCCTGCCAAAGGGCAGGTAACATTTCAAAAAGACAAGAGATGCCCCTCAATGTATTTCAAGAGGTTGAGGTGTTTGACTTATGGGGTATTGATTTTATGGGACCCTTTGTGTCCTCAAATTCTAACTTGTACATTCTTTTAGCTGTTGATTATGTATCGAAGTGGGTAGAGGCAATACCCAGAAGGACTAATGATGTCATTGTAGTGTGCAGGTTTGTCAAAGAATATATTTTTTTTAGGTTTGGTGTACCAAGAATGATCATTAGTGATGGAGGTATGCACTTCTGGAATCAAAAGTTTGCGGCACTGTTGAGAAAGTATGGGGTAAAGCACAACATTGGTACCCCATACCACCCACAAACTCAAGGGAAAGTGGAGGTCTCCAATCGGGATATTAAGAAGATCTTGGAGCGTACTGTGGCTTCCATGAGAAAGAATTGGAGTACCCTACTACCGGATGCTTTGTGAGCATATAGGACGGCGTTTAAGACACCTATAGGCACTACGCCTTTTAGGTTGGCTTGTGGTCGGGCCTGCCACTTGCCGGTGGAATTAGAGCATAAAGCCCACTGGGCACTGAGGAAGCTTAATTTGAGCTATGATGAAGCGGGAAAGAAAAGATTGCTTGAGCTCAATGAACTTGACGAGCTGCGGATGAATGCATATGAAAGCTCGCGGATCTACAAGGAGCGAACAAAGCTGATTCGTGATCGCCATATTCATATGCGAGTCTTCAAGAAAGGAGATCATGTACTTTTGTTCAACTCCAGGTTGAAGATGCATCTCAGGAAATTGAAATCCTGATGTAGTGGACCGTTCACCGTAGAGGAGGTCAGGCCACATGGCACAATCATGGTGTGTGATGGCGAGACAACATTCTTGGTCAATGGACAATGATTGAAATTGTACTTCGGTGAAGATTACACAAGGAAAGTGAATGAGGTCAAACTCATTGCACTACCAGATGCATGAGGAGCTTCATGTCATCTAGCGTAAGACATTAAATAAGGGCGCTTGTTGGGAGCCAACCCATCCATCGGTAGCTTAGTTAGTTCTTTCACATTTGTACTTTGATTTGATTTGATTTTGTATTTAGTGTAAAAAAAGATACCGTGATCGTTTTCTTTATGTGCAGGACTGAGGTAGAGTCGATACCATCGACCCTTGTGTCGATGGTATCGAGATGGGTACAGGTTGGCGGGTGCAAAAATTGCTCTGCGTCGATACTATAGATGACCTCATCGAGAGTATCGACACACCAATAGGTTGATCGCAAAGTCGAGGTCGATAGTATCGACATGCATGTCGATACTATTGAGATCTCTGGAGATATTCAGACACAAATTGTCTCAGTGAAGTCGATACCATCGACAGGCCTGTCGATGGTATCGACCAAGATATAGGCAGGAAGCAGTGGCCGGGCCTCGCGAGGGTGTTGCCCTAACCAGAAGTCGATACTATCGACTTGCGTCGATAGTATCGACGCGACACATCACCGATCCGCGAGAGGAAATAAACGACGATTCTGCATCGAGAGAGTCGATATGTGGGACAGGTCGATACTATCAACACCTGTCGATAGTATCGACACGTCATCGATCTGGGTCCCCACATCAAGCCATCGATGACCGTCGATACCAACGGCAGACGGATTGTGCTATAGGAGTCGATACCATCGACTTGCGTCGATGGTATCGACGGGCATACAACAACGCCGGCCACAGTTATATAATGTATGGATTGTCATCATATGACGTCACAACTTCCGAGCAGTCCTTCTCCACTTGTGCCGTGCGTCTTTGTGAGAAATCAGAGCCCAGCTATGAGCATGCACGATGTGCGTTCTTCAGCGAGCCTTCATCGAGCAGATATAATCTTCTCCGACCTTCTCCGAGCTCAATCTTCTAATCTTTCTGCTACTACGACAATGGTGCATGTTGTCGGTGCATCCTCTTCACGCGCGAATCCGATGGAGATTCCCAAGTTTGTTCCTCCACCAACTGCTTCTATTCCACGTTCGCAGATCGTTCATCCTTCCGCGGAGGTCCGGAAGGTCTACGAGGAGATCATGAAAAGAAAGATTGAGCCGACCCGTTACGTCGACCACGACATGATCCGTAATCTGGGGTACGAGGCTAATCTGGCCTACGTGCTAAAGGGTCAAGCAAGGCATATGGGCAGGAGGCCCGATGAGATGGAATTCCATAATGATGGCTAGTCATTCTTCAGTGAATGGCTGACATACAAGGAGCTGGTGGCGGAATTCATGGCGTCGCTGGAAATATATGTTGTGCCAAATGACATCATCACCACAGATCGTGAATGGATCAAGGGCCGTGTTTCTTTCTGGCTGTACAATAATGACTACACTCTCACCCTCAGGCAGTTCAATGCAATCTATAACTGGAATCATGGGAGGGACCAGTACCGGTGGCCAGATAACAGAACAGATTACGACGCTATCTTCGCCGAGCTAGTGACAGTGCCACTGGGAAAATATGTAAGCCATCACAACGCGGTGGTAGCGGATTTCGAGCATCCGTTCGTGCAGATTCTTCACCGCATGTTGTGCACCACTCTCTTTGCTCATGGTGATCTGTCTCTTAGCAAGTTCTAGGAGACATACCTGTTTTTCCTGTACAAGTTACTGAAGCAGGAAGAGAGTAACTGGGGAGCATTTTTCTTGCATCGTGTGTTGGCTGTAAAGAGGAGTATGCGGAAGGCTTCAATTCACTTTGGAGGGCTCATCACACTACTGGCCCACTATCTTGGGTTGAATTGCTCCCAGTTGACTCCTCTCTCCAACAGAAGCAAGGTCAATTTGCAGCATCTTCACCGCTCCAACCTCATTCTGTTGTGTGATGGATTGGCGTATGCACACTGCCACGTTAATCATGCTTATCAGGAGTGTTTGCTCCCCGACCCTGTCTTCCACATCGAGGGTGCTAAGCATTTTCGATGACCACTTATCGCCATTGATGATTCAGATGAAGACGGAGGCTACGGCGACAACAACAATGATGGTGGCGAGGCTGAAGAGGAAGAGGAGGCCTACACTCCTCTTCGCGCATGGGTGGCACCTAGGAAGCGTCCCCGCATGCATCCGGGTGCATATTCTTCTTACGAGCCGCCTCCACCGCAGCCACCACAGCCCTCGCAGCAAATCGAGGATGTCTACTCCATGCAAGGGATGTATGCAATGTTGCAAGATATTCATCAGACACAGTAACAACACACAACCTCATATGCCAGTATTCAGGATATGATGAACCGGTTGCTAGATAATCAGAGGGCCATTTTTGAAAATGAGCGCCTCCTCTTCGACAACCAACAACACATTCACGACAGGTTGCATAGTATGGAGATGCAACAACAACCCTTCTATGATCATTACTGGAGCCATAACTACTTTGGGGGGTATCCACAACCTCCGCCCATGCCCCAGTATGATCCAAGCTTTCAGGGGCAGTACCCATCTTGAGACCCCACGGCCCTACAGTACCCGGCTCCGCCGGAAGAGTGATCGGTATCTCTGTTCCACCCTTTAAGGGTGTTTTTGACTATGAGGCCATAGTCGAATTCAATCTTGGGGGGGGGGAGTTGGAACAACTCTATCCTTTAGTTTTCTCAGTTTTTAGTTTTTATTGTTTTGTTTCTTGTCATTTATTTCTTCCAATCTTAGTTTGTTTGTAGGATCCACATTCTATCTAGTGTAATTGTGGATGTCTTAAGTCTTGTGTCATTTCATTTTCTTGTACATGGGAATTAAGGGAAAACTTAAATTTTTTTAGTGTTTGCAAGCTTGTGTTGTTCAACTTTGAGCACAAAACTTAAGAAAATGATTGGGTTTGTCAACTTTAAAACAGAAAATCACAATTGTACATGCCTAGGATTCATGAAAAGTGGACGGAATTGGTTGTTTGAGCCTAAACTGACGAAATGATAATGAGACTTTAATTTGAATTAAGAGAGAGAAACCTCTTAATTACCACAGAAGTCAATAAGGAGGGACACATAATGATTTACAAAGTTTTAGTCAATTAGTCTTATGATCTATCCACCCCATGATTTTCATATTCCACCATAGGAATTGGAAGTACATTATGGTTTTAATCTCTTTGATTGCATTCCATGTAGATAGGTCTCGCATTGCAAGTACTTTCACATGTTTTGCATGAAAATAAAAAAATAGAGTAGTTATACATGTACATTATCCTTAGGTGTGTGTCATAGTGCATGCATCATTCCACCCAAATGTAGGCATTAGGGCATTTACACTTGCATATGCATCATTTAGGTCATTTTTGCTTTGTGCATGTTGAAACCGTATAATGCTTCCATTTCTTCCATGAGCCACCCATTTCATCCACCCGTTGCTCAAATTGGTAGGCCACCGTGATTTTCTCCTCACTTTTGAATATCAGGAGAGCTGCTTCCATGTAGGTGGTAGCTAGGGCGAGAAACATAGAATAAGAGATCACAAGATGCACCGAGTCTGAACCGGCGAATTTTATTATGTTAACTGCCTTATATGATAGTGTTCATCAATTTTGAGGTAGATATCTTTTATGGATGATTATTGTCGCCTTTAGGGTAATTATCATTCTGTGGTTAGTGAGGGCCGGAATGTGAATGTCCAGTGGGGATCATATGGTGATGTTTGTTGTGATGATATGTTCTTTAGTTGACCCTCGCAATTCTATTCTAAAGTTTAGTTGTGCGAGGGCGAGCAATGTTCAAGCTTAGGGGAGTTTGATGCGATGATTTTCAGTCACATTTATAGACATATTTTACTTGTGTTTTATGCATTTTTTGGTCATTTTGGTGGTTAATATTGCATGATTCATTTACTTTGGTCTATGATCCTTCTCAGTGTCAAATCTCCCTTATTTTGGTATTTTGAGCATAAATGATTACAATAATATGTTTTATTTTGGCTTATGTGGTTTTGTGTTGCAATTTCAGGAAAAACGCATATCTGCTGCTATCGATACCATCGACAGTGGTCGATACCATCGACGAGACCACAGGAACCCAGCCGCAAGGAGCATCGTAGAGTCGATACTATCGACAGGAGAGTCGATGGTATCGAGATACCATCAGGTTGCTGGCGAGAAGATAGTCGATACTATCAACAAGTGGAGCTACAACGACAGAAAAGGAAAAAAACTGACGCCTTAGAATGTCGATACCATCGACCTTCGTCGATGGTATCGAGTTAGCATCGGTCGAGAAAAAGAAAAGAAAAGAAGACCAGTCGATACCATGCAAGGTAGATACAATCGACTCGCGTCGATGGTATCGACACCGTCAGATACAAGTTTGCTTCAGATCGATCTAAATCCGACGGCTGTGATAATTTGGCGACCTAACTCGATGATTATACCTAATGACGGAGGCCAAGAGAAATCTATCACGTCATTAGCCGCTGCACACATCCCGAGAAGGTGTGGAGAGAAGATCGGAGCCCAGAAGCATGCCCCAGCCGTTCCAGAAGCTGAAGAAGACATCCTCCACCGCTGAAAGGTCGGAGATTGTGTATTCCATTGCCGAGGAACGCTTGGATCTTCTCCGTTCAGGGGTTTCACTACTTAATCACATTTTTCTCCATGTTTCCCCTTTTCTCTACCATGTTTTTCTCTAAGATGAACATGCGGGGCTAATCCCCTTTATCTTTAGGATCGGGAGTAGCCCGGGGAATCATTGTATGACAATTTTATCATAGTAATTCATCTTTTATCTCTTAAATCCGTGGTATGATTTTGTTTTCTCAATAATATTGTTATGCTTGATCACCATAATAATAGTCTAATGCCCTTAATTACTATGAAAGAAGAATTAACGGTTGAAAAGAGACGAAATTCACATTAATCAACAAATCCCTTGAACAAGGCGGTGAAAGGTTAATGGTGGATAACCAGAGGTCGATTCTAATGCATCTAGTTTAGGGTATAGGTTACTACGATGGTGGAACCTACCTAGACATAGGTAGTGAATTGTACCACGATAGTGGGCAATTCTGACTACAGGCCACTACCTGGAAAAAGAGATAAATCTGATCTTCTATATAGAAATTCATACAATGATGACCCGTGGTGAAACTACAATCCTAAAGATCTTCACCTGAATTGATTAAATTAAACCTTTAATCGATTGTTTTGTTTTATTTTATTTTCTTTTAATTTTACAAAATCTTCCAAATCTTTAACCGGTCTAGTTGATCGCAAATAGTTAGTAGTAGTCTCTGATAATTCAGTGTCCCTGAGTTCGACTCGGGCCTCACAAAGGCCTATATTACATTGACGTGTACACTTGCGTTCGATGTACGTAAAAAGCGTGTCAATTTTTTGGTGTCGTTGCCGTGGACACGGCTATTGTCGGCACTACGAGTGCTGCAAGCGGCCACTCTAGGCCACTTTTTATTTTTATTAGTTTGAAATCACTTCAAAAATATTCATAGTCTATCTTTCCAATTTTTTTTGTAATCGTCAAGCACGGTACTGAACTCAAATTTTCATTTTGTAGGCATTGTGCATGGTGCAGATGTGTAGCACCGACTACACGCAACAGGAACCAGAGGTTCCACAGTCGGGATCTTACTACGAGGAGGATTACACTCAAGACCACTTGGAAGAAACAGATTCCGAATCCGAACAAGAAGAAATGGCTGAGGAAAAGACGATATGGGAGAAGATCAAAGCTTCTTCCTCATCCACTTCTAAGGGACCAATAAAGAAGCAGGCGATCAACATTCTGACTTACAAGATCGATCCTGCATTAATTAATTTGGTCAAGTCAAACGCATTCCATGGGCTAAAGAATGAAGACCCAGTCAATCATATAAGCCAATTCATGGAGAACTGCGATATGATTAAAATTGACAGATTTCAACAGGATATGCTCTACCTGAAGCTATTCCCGAGTTCTCTGGCAGGAAACGCACGAGAATGGTTGCACAATCTGGATAATGAATATGTGGAATCATGGAACCACATGGTGGAGGTATTCTTTGAAAGGTTCTTTCCGCCCGAGAAGACCAATGACATGATCAGGAAAATTCATAACTTCACCCAGAAGGCAGGAGAGACTTACTCTGAGACCTGGGAAAGGTTTCAGATCATGCTTAGGAGGTGCCCACATCATGGGCTTGACAAGGAGACATAGGTAAAAATATTCTATTTTTCTCTCTTCGAGCATGATAGAAGTAACCTCGATTCCGCCGGTTCAGGGTTCTTTTTGAACAACACAAACACGAGGTGTTGGGAAATTCTGAAAAACATGGCCAAGATGCAATCCTGGGGCGACATAGACGCTATAGAGCACGTTCGAGTTGCGGGGGAGTCAAAGGCAATCAAAGAGCTGAATGAGAAGATGAACCTTCTAGCAAAGAAACTGCTTGCAAAAGAAGATACTGAATCCGAGGATGAAGCTCAAGTCAAATTCATGCAGCCGCAGCAGGGTTACAAAAATAACGATTACTCATGGAGGAAGGACAAGAAATTCTCCTGGAAGGATCCGAATAACTTCTTGCAGGACCCCGATGCAAAACCCCAGCCAGTGGCGGAGGATAAGAGCACGGAGTTGCTCAATCAAGTGATAAATCAGAACCAAGAACTTATGAACACTTTTGGTCAGAAGATCAAGCAACAGGGGGAATTTATGAATCAGTTTGGACAGACATTGCAGAGCCATGGGGCTCAGATGAGGACAATAGAGACGTCAATGGCGCAAATGGCAGCTGAAATAGCCAATCTGAAGAAGCCAGTGCAATAAGGTTTTTCGGGTAACACAAACATTCTAGGAGGAAACTAACAGGCGAAGGCAATCTTGCTAAGGAGTGGCAAGAAGCTTTTAAACCCCAGGGCCGATGAACCAAGAAAACCCCAGTCAGAACCCGAAGGTGAGGCTACTGAGGAGGTGCCAATCTCAGTCACAGAGCCGGTAGATGAAATAGCAGAAGATGTCACTGCAGATCCCATTGTTGTTAAAGAGGAGACGAGGAAAAGGACACCATATGTGCTGCCGCATCAAAGGGCACAGGCTGTCTCGATCCCATATCCAAATAGTGTGAAAGCAAAGAAGGTGGACGCCCAGTTCAAGAAGTTTTTGGACAGTTTCAGAAAGCTCTCAGTTAACATCCCATTATTAGAGGCAATAGAGAAAATTCCTTCTTACGGAAAGTTTTTGAAAGACATCATTACTAAGAAAATTATCCAACCCATATTGGAACATCTTCAACTATTCTGACAGGACTCATGAAGGTGTGATCTGCTAACTCGATTCTCATCCCCATCTTCACCATGTTTGTCATTCCAAGAATTTATGCTAGAGTCAAGGGCATTAGATTAATGCTCGCTCCCAACTCAGCTAGCCCTTTCTCTCCACATTGTCTCTGACGCAAAAAGGTATGTTGAATGCTCTAGGGTCCTTCTTCTTGGTTGGTAGCTCATCTTGTATGAAAGCACTTGACATTTTTGCCAGTTGAACAGTCTCAATGTGGTCTCCTCTCCTCCTCTTTGTGATAAGGTTTTTAAAGAATTTTTCGTAGGTTGGCATTTCTTCTATTGCATCAAGAAAAGGCACATCTAAGTGTAGCTTCTGTATAGCTTCCATGAACTTTTCATATCTTTTCTTCAAGTGTTCTTTTATCATCTTATAGAGGAAAGGAACGCTTGGGGCATAGGGATTTTTCTTCAAAAGGACATCTCCTATAGGATCTGAGCTCTTTTTCTCTTCTTCCTTCTTCTTTTTGTGTGACCCTTCTTCTTTTCCACTTACAACTTATTTTTTCCCTTTTGATTCTTCTATTGCCTTCTAATTCTCAAACTGCTAATTAACACCACTTCCTCCTTCTTCAGTATTGTTAGTATTAGGATTTTCCAACCTTCTCCCTGATCGGAGAGTGGCCATTTTTGTGGTCTCAGTATTTGATTTGATCTTCCCTAAAGGATTTTTGATGAACTCAGCTAGTTGTGCAATCTACTGATCAATCTACCTCTAGTGAGTTTGCATGTCCACCATTTAAGTTTACATGGTAATTAGCACTCCTAAATTTGTGAGAGCACTTTGATTGAGTTGATCATGCACTGAAGCTTTCCTTTTTGTGAAGTCGAATAGTTCAGAAATCATATCAGCTTGGTTGTTTTCCTTGGCTTGCTTGGCTCATCCCTGGGCCTTGTCATTGCTCTTGTCGACTCACATTTTTGTTATGACCTTGATAGTTGTTCTTGTTCATCTGGTAATTAGTAGACTTGGTGTATTGGGTCGGTTCTCATTTCTTCTCGAATCATGGAGGAGGTTTAGACGAACTACCCAATTGATGTGCATTGTCTGCAGCTTCCTTATTGCCATAATTAAACCCAGGATGATCTTGTCGTTTGAAGTTAACATAGGATAAATTCATAGTTTCTTCTTCACTTTTAGTTTCGTCACTCTCCTCTAGCCAGGTATAGATACAGTTGGCAATTCCATGTCCTCCTTCTCCACAAGTAACACCCTTCATGGATTTCTCAGTGTGCTTCTTGCATTTGGCCCCAGTGTCTTTCAACTATTTGACATCAGTGGCGATTTTCTAAATTTGGGATGTAATAGTTTCCAAGGCCTTGGTTTTGATTGATGGTCCTTCAGATCCTACTTTCTTCTCCGATCCTCTATCATTTCTATCGTAATCCATGCCTGCTTGCAGTGCATCCATGTTGTCTATGATCTTCATAGTTCTGCTCGGCTTCTTTCCAAGAAAGTCACTACCAGTAGATGCATTCAGCAAAGTCCTCTCAGTAGGAGTCAACCCATTGTAGAAGGTGGTCACTAGGAACCCCTTATGGTATTTATGGTGCCGACAATCCCTCTGATACTCGTAAAAGTGTTCCCATGCCTCGTGCATGTTTTCTCCCAACTTTTGTAAAACAAAGGGATCTTCTGCATCTTGTAGATAGTTCTCTCGATAAGATAAAATTTAGTAACAAAGGCATCTGCAAGGGGTCTCCACCCATCTATGGACTGCTGGGGAAGGTTGAGGTTCCATGACAGAGCCTTATATTCAAGGGAGAAGTTTAACCCCTTATAATATATCACTTCTTGAGGAACTCCCCTCATCTTAGTGGTATCGCAGATATTTTTAAAGGCATTGAGGTGATGGTATGGATTTTCACTTCTTGAATTTCCACGGAAAGGTTTGTTATGGATCATTGAGATTATAGCTGGTTTTAATTCAAAATTTGCTGCATTGAAGTGTGGGATGATGATTGGGCATCTGGATTCATTGGCCCTAGTTGTTGCCAACTCTATAATAGTTTTTCCATCTCCATCATCTTCACTTTCGCTGTCCTGGTCATCACGCTCATGTTCATTGCCATGGTGATTGTGATGGTGCCTTCTACGAAAATGGTAGCGTCATTCTTCATCATGTTGTTCATCTTCACGTCGTTCTTGTTCATGACATTCTTCCTCACATTGATGACCATCCGAGTAACGACCATCTCTATCTTCGTCTGTCCCAAGTGGTGGGGGGTCATGTTGAACTCTTGCATTCCGCTCATCCCTAATGAGAGTACTATCCACATGAGTTGTCATTCCTGACTCGAGGTAAAGGTGGAAAATCAAATGGATCTGCCTCCCTCTGGGTTTCCTAAATAGACGACACAGTCGAGTTAGGAAATTGGACGTGTTAAAATGAACTATTCTATGTAATCGCTGGGTAGTATATTTAAAAGTTCTGTGTAGTCAAGCTTATCACTAATCTTGAAGCATGGGAGTATAGTGAGTGGAATCAAGTTCTTAACAGTGCCATTTTTCCTTGTCCCCAACAATGAAGCCAAAAAGTTGACCGCCCTAAATCACACGTCTAAAATGGATCAGATCCAGAGTAGTCAGACTCTTAAGATAATAACTCGACATTCAAGACCCCACAACTATTATATGGGGTCTGACATAGTAATTAGGGTCGAACCACATGGACAAGGTCAGTAGGTGTTAAGTACTTAGGGTGTCATGCTCATATATTTCAGATAAACATATGGTTTTCAAAAGGTTGTTCCCTAAGGAACAATGGTACTCAAGTCAAAGGAAGAAAGCTAAAAGAAATAAAGAAAAATAACAATAAGAGAAAATAAGAATGAATGGTAAGAAAAAAAGATATGGAAGGGAACTCAGATCGGGTTTCACCTACTAAGGTCTCTCACCAACATGGAAAACTCACTCTCCTTAGTATACTCCTACCAAGATTATAAGAAATCATAGAAATGCCTATTCCCTCCTATCTTGAGATAAGGATAGATCTAGGATCTAAGGTGGCCTCCCTCTTAAGATAACAACCTTACAACCACAAAGAAAACCATATGACTATAAGCTTTAACAATCTAACATTCTCATGCATTCATACTACTCCGTAACACTAGATAAAGGGGATACTATTATTTTGAGGTACCGATGATCAAACATCACAAGATGGTAGCTAAGCATACAAGTGAAGCATTAATAACAAGCATATGGAGATAATCTTGATAAGAGCATATATGTATTCAAAGGGAAGCAAGAATATACATGTTGGGAGAGCCTTAGTGGCTAATCCCAACCTGAGTTTAGTGTTTAGCCACACATGTTAACGGGCAGCATAACAACATTACAAAATGATAGATACATCATAACCCGGAAGAGGTAAGGGGTACAACATAATGGAGGTGATAGATCAAGAAGATAGACAAAATGGTGATAATCCCATATACTCCTTTAGATCTAGATCTGGATGGATGATGCAGAAGCTCTCCTTCTTTTGAGGAAGAGGGGCCTTCAGTCTTCTCTCTCCTCATCTTTTGCCTTAGGAGATCCAAGACTGATCAGATGGATGAGAGTGGTTGTAGAATTTGTTAGCACTTTGTGGTCCTTGATGATCTGATGATGTGATAGGTCGAGGGGGGCAGCCTATTTATAGGTGTTTCCCACCGACTTAACCTTCCACACTGCAATCGAGGCTTGGTATCAGTCGAGGCTTGATTGCGGTTGATCTAGGATTCTCCTCAGTTGAGGTCACCATAGTGGTTGGTCGAGTTAGTACCTTGGTCAAGGTATTGTGCTACCTTGGTCACAACATGGCATCCCCTCGATCATAGTCCCACCTCGGTCGCAACATGGCATCAACCCAGTCGAGGCTCTACCACAATTGAGGTCGATTGAGGTTGAGATGAATGGGTTGTAGGTCGCAATCAAAATGGGTGTGCTTCACCGCGGTCGTGAAGCATTAGTGTGATTGGTGGCACCCACCATGGTGTGAGGGTCCTCAATGGTCAATGAGCTGCGGTCGAGGTGCTGACCGTGACCATGGCTTGATGTGACCCTGTAAGGATGGAAAAGGTGTGCAAATAAGATTCTTGACATAAAGTGCTAAAATAAGTGGAAAAGTCTATATAAAATATGATTGGAGTGGTATAAAATATGTGCAAAAAGTGTATAAAATTAGATGTTATCATGTTATGAACACATATATCATATAATGTGGATTAAGTTCATAATAAGATATATACATTAGTTTCGTAATCCCACTTATAGGATTAAGGTCATAATAATATATATACATTAGTTTAGTAATCCTAGTTCCATATGTATGTGATTATGAAATTTAGAAACTTTAATATATATCATTATGTTCATCATATCATAGAGTATCATTATATTTAAAAATATCAATTCACATAACAAAATTGTAGCATCCTAGGATTTGAGGCCTCAGATAAAATTATCTTAAAAGGAATGATTGGACTACCCATATCACCAAGGTGCGCCTCCTTTTTTGGGAGCCCATCACTAAAGAGCTCCATAGTTAAGTGTGCTTGACTTTGAGTAGTACTAGGATGGGTGACCAGTCGGGAAGTTGATCCTAGGTTGTGTGTTAGTGTGGACAAAGTGTGCAGTCATCATTCCTGAAACTCTACTAGAGCCCTAGATAGTGGGCCCAGACATTACAAATGGTATCAAAGCCATAACCCCTCCAGTAGGTGGGGCCCACATGGGCATGTGGCATTCCAATCTTGAGTCGTGTGGTCTATGCATGTAGAAAAGGGTTGTCCATGGTTGACATAGCCACCGCCCTTGCGATGGTATTCTGTGTTCGGGAGCTGGGTGTCCATGGGCCATTATGGGTCTGCACTGAAATGGGGTTAGATTATGAGGCCATATAGTTGAGCCTTGACGAGGACATCAAGAGTCTAAGTGGGGGAGATTGTAACATCCCAAGATTTGAGGCCTCAGATAAAATGATTTTAAAAGGAATGATTGGACTACCCATATCACCAAGGTGCACCTCCTTTTCCGGGAGCCCATCACTAAAGAACTCCATAGTTAAGCATGCTCGGCTTGGAGTAGTACTAGGATGGGTGACTAGTTAGGAAGTTGATTTTGGCTTGCACGTCAGTGTGGACAAAGTCTGTAGTTAAGGCTAGTGGTGGTTTTTGGGGCCAATCGTCATTCCTAAAATTCTACTAGAGCCGTGGATAGTGGGCCCATGCATTACAAAAATAATCGACTAGGATGTGTTCATCATGTCATTCATCAGTATCTTGGGTTTATATATGTTAATCATGATATAATCAAGTATTATATATACTTTTGGAACTAGATACATATTTAGACTCTGAAAGCAATTCATTCCCGATCCACTCATTTTTTATGATAAAATCATGTAAAGGTTCTTTGTGATAGAAGGTACTAATAATTATCTACAACTATTCCAAATTCATACTAAGTCTATCCAAACTTTGTATTAATTATCTTACACATGTTAATATGGAACAAAAAGGGAACCCCCAAAATCATGTAAGTAGAAGAAAGAATAGAAAAATGAACCCATATGCCATCCTACCTAGAATAACTACGCTACTCTAGGCTATAATTAAGTTCTCAACAGAGGGATTACTCCCATATATGAGATATCTATATACTATAAACAAGAAATCCATCATATTGAATCGTGTTAATTTGGGAAGATAGTGTTCCAATCATGCATGTATGTAAGTGATTTCAAAGGAAATGACCATTGGCCACTAAAGAAAGTAATATTGATCATCTCCCTTCTCGTATCTTTGTTGTGAATGTTGAGAAGCACATACCTAGGGGAATCATCTGATAGACGGTACTTTCAATTATGCTTACTTTTATCATGAAATATCAAAAGTAAAATGTACAAAAACCTTATAATTTGAGTGTATATACGTATGGGTATGGTATTCTTATGACTGATTAGTGTTTTCCTTATGGGAAAATCCACATGTGAATACATATCTAGGAGTATAACCTAGATAATCAATTTGAACTTGAGAAAATTAGGGTAAATGTTTGACATGTCTCCTACAATGGGAGAATCTATACTTATATCATGTTGAAAAAAGGTTGCTATGTGTTATGATATCATGAACTAAACTCTCACTCTATACTCTTAGACATGGAGAATGTACACGTCATGTTTGGGATGGATTAGTTTTGTATTTCTGAGCCAAAAAAAATT
Source organism: Alisma plantago-aquatica (assembly GCA_963693085.1). NCBI lineage: Eukaryota > Viridiplantae > Streptophyta > Magnoliopsida > Alismatales > Alismataceae > Alisma > Alisma plantago-aquatica. The sequence goes on from OY856411.1 coordinate 28,426,059, forward strand.
ATCTTATCTATTCCCAACACTCCCAAAATTCACATTCCAAGAAGGAAGGGACATACACCAAAATACATCTATCTCCTCAATTATAGATCAAAATTTATGTCTAAATAGAGAACATCATTCCTAGAAACTATGATGGTAGTCGATCCTGATGCAATGTTGTTAGGGAACATTTTATTAGTTAATGAGTACCCGAGTGCATTTCTTGAGGATCTTCCAGGGCTATCTCCAGACCAGAATTCAATAGAGTAGGAAGTGGGTAACACAACCATATCTTATGCAACATATAAAATGGAATTTTTGAAGATAGTTGAGCTGAAAAAATAGTTGGAAGTGTTGCTCGATAAGGGTTTTATCCACCCAAGTACATTCTCTTGGGAATATATTTGTTAAAAAAATGTGGATCCTTATGGATGGGTATCAACAATAAAATGATTAATCAAGCCACCATCAGAAAATAAGTATTTTCTACTCAGAACAGACAATCTTTATATCAACTTCTCTTTGTCCTTTACTTTTGATTATTTACCTTTGAGGAGGATACCATCTACATAGAATAAGAGATATTAATATACCCAAGATATTATTTAGAATGAGATATAAGAATTATGAATTTTTAGTCATGCCATTTGTATATACTAGTGTACTAGAGTCTTAATGAACCTTACCAATGCAGTCTTCCAACCTTTCCCGTATGAGTTGGTAGTAATATATATTGATCATCTTCTCATCTATTCCCACAATATTGAGTAATGTCAGGTCCATATTTGTAATGATATTGATATCCATGATGTGCATACAACATGTTCAATCATTAGTAAAACCTAAGATACACATCTTGAGGACCATAATAAAATGTTTTGGTCATCTCGAGAAGGATCCAATGCATATCAAACAACTAATCAATGAATTAATTGAGTGTTTCAAGATGAAAAGAGTTGATTCATTTTATTTTAGATTATATAAAGTAGTCATGAAATTACTTTAAATTTATCAAGTTAAGGATTTGTATTTAATACCATGTCATCCACTCAGCATACAATAAGATTTATAAAACATATGAAATTCTCTTCTTTGTCATATCTCTTGAAGATGTGATTAATGACTTCCTCTAACAACCAACTAGGTTGAGACACTTATTCTTTCAAAATAGAATCACACATATAGTAAGAGATTTCATAAATTCCTTTAAAGAAATTATTATCAACCTTAATTACATGCACATGAATGGAGATATTAATGCATTGACCTCTACTTATTCCATGTAGTAGGTGGTTGGAGCTCCAACTACTGTCATGTAAGAGAGGACACCCATAAGGTTAGATACTTGGTTTGTTACCAAGAGCTCTTAGGTTCAATCCTGAGCAATAAAATAAATATATTCACCATTTAAAACAGTTTTTTTAGAAATGGAGCTCTAGTTACTATCCACTTAGTTTGTATCTATACTAAATATAAATTTTTTTGGGAGTTTGAGTACCTTGAATGAGACTTCAACAAACTTAAAAAAAAACTAAAGAACCGAACAAAATTCATAACTAAACTAACATTTTTTCATCTCAATGGAACCAATTATAGAGGGAGGAACTACTCCATATCCATAGAGAATTGATAAAAATGGTTGTAAATTGATTTTTTTGGAAGTTCCGTGTAGTAGAAATGAGGAAACATATGACTCCTCATTTAATTAGTGGTTGTATTTTGTCATTTTTTGAAGCTCGTAAGAGGAGGGCGGGATGAATAAGATTGCCTCCTGACTTTTCTAAAAAAAAAGAAATGAGGAAACATAGGAGAGAAAGAAACAAAATACAATGATTTTTAATTAAACATTCAAAAGAAATTAGAGAATGGAGAAGAAAATTCGTAACTAAACTAAAATTTGTCCATCACGTGATTAATGAGTTTCAAAATTGAATTAATTACAAAGGGAAATACTCTTCCTGGGATTCACAAACAAGGTTGTAAGTTGATTTAATATCCTCAATTTTGGTAAAATTGAATTATATAAATACAAGTCATGAAATGATAAATAATTTCTCCAATGATATTATGGACATAATAATAATGTATTTACAAGACTATTTGCATTGCAAATATGCCCTTGGAGAACAAGACAAAGGAATAAGAGATTTTGTGTACAAATATATATTAATGGATTTATGAATTATTGATTAGTAGGAATACAAAGATAACAGATATGTATCCTAACTAAAATAAAATATGTGATGTTTTAGATAATTAAAAGAGTAATTATCTAGACAATTTAACAACACATGTTTTGAGACATCAATTAGTATTATTTTGATCAAACTTTTGGTATATTGGAAAGTAATAATGGAAAATAGGAGAATACTAGAAATTTGGAGATTACTCCATGGGATAATTGGGTTTTTTAGATAATGTTTAAAAGAGCACGTTTTGTATGAGAATGACATCCCTATGAATCCCAACTTACTAAATTTAGATTTGAAAAGGCATTATGAGTTTCCCTAAAGTAAGGATAATTGATTTTGGGAAGTATATCAACTATACAATATAAGGAACTATCTATATCTCAAATTGTAAGTGTTACGGAAAAAGATTAATGATGAATTATCCAATGTTTACTATAGAGTTATGTGCATTCCTTAACAACCTTTTGGTTTCCAAATTCAAGTCCTAATAATAGTATGGTTGTGCATTTTCATGACTTTTAGTTTTATTAGAATAAAATCCAAGAATTTTGTACAAGGGAAAGTAAGGGAAAGTAAGAGAAAATAAAGAGTATGTATTTAATTAATTCCTAAAACATAATGCCTTCCCTTTCTCCTATTATATTGAGTTGGTATCTAATCATTGAATAAAGAAGATACTTGGGGAGGAGGTAGTTATGTGTTTGATATTACATCAATGAAAATGAAAGAAGAGGGACGGGAAGAGAAGTGCAAGAGGATATTTATATATAAAGGTTCAAAGGGCACACGAGAAAGCCAACTGAGACTGCTCCCTCTCCATTATCTCTCCCCTTATGTCTCTCAACATCCAACCCATGCTCCTATCCGACTACACCTTGGTTTTTGCATCATGCCGCCAAGAAGAGGGATGCTCACTGTCATCTTGATGGGGTTCATTAGTGGACAAGATGAACTGTTGATCAGAGGATGAGTTGTAGAATCCCCGATGGCTGCCATGGTGCTTCGTGACCTAACCACCTCGAGAAGATGAAGGGTAGACTATTCCATCTGAGCTGCTAGAATAGTCTATTCTTCTTCAACCATCAACATGGCGAGGAAAGACTTAGCCGAGATGATCTAGTGGTTCTTGGATGTGGAATTCAAATATAGAACCTCAGAGAACACCTCCTTTGACCACACAGTTTCAATGACTGACATCTAGGATTCTCATTGCCTACAACCCTACTACTGGTTTAGAGATCAGGGTTTGATTCACCCCGTCCTTGGCCATGGAGGACCTTCGTTTGAGGGATGGCTGAGTCTAGCAAGAACCTACAGAGGTGCAAACCTCCTAGCTGTTGGTATGTATGCCCTGAGATCCAGTCATGGGATGATTGATGGGATACATTAAGATTGATTTGATAAAGATCAAAGGCAAGCTTCAAATTCTTTCTGGTTCGGTCATATGAGATAATGATAGAACAGATTGAATGTCTAGAGAATGACAATACTCAATGACGTATGCTTTCAGGTTAAGGACCTAAACGATGAGATCATACGGATGCTAAGAGTTTGTACATTCTTATTATGTCCCTAGTCGGATGTCATTGTGGAAGGTAGATAGACAACATTGACACACAATACTAGATTGTGGTGTTGGTTGATGATAGAATCTTGTTAGTCATGATATGGAGATATCAAACCAAACACATAGGTACTTGTTATACAAAAAGTTTACGGGATAGACCCACCATGAGTTCAACACATGGAACCATGACATGGTAGTCACAGTCAACTCTCACAGTGATGGTGGTGAGTGTGATTCTTTGACCTAAAATCACTACACTCAACACATGTGATTGGATACACGTTGACGTCATCAAATGCAGTCCTGAAACATGGGTTGTTATAAAGGTGATGATTGGGTGGCTTTGACACATGGGGATTTTGAGGGGTGAGTGATAGATATGGGATTTGTCCCTCTTGGGGGAGTTTGGTATCCATGGCCACTTGATGAGTAGGATTGAGATGTGTGTGCGCATGCATGTGTGAATCAATATATGATATTGATATCATACATATCTCCTTCAATCTACTCATAGATCAAGAAAGTGAATGAACGTTGACAGGATGATTGTTCCATGCCTTAAGTTCATTTGGGATATCAGTGACAAAGGAATTATACACTCGTTGTAACACCATTCATGGATTGTAGGATTGAAAGTTGTTCTCCAACTTTCTATTTCACTTGGGTAGCACTGATGTCCGACTAGGCACTGCTCTTTGCTTGTGAAGTCATAAATGTTATGGACTTTCACTGCCAACGTGAAATGGACCTATAGAGTCACACACATAGGATTTAACCTGGAAGAGAAGTTTATTCAAAAATGATGTTTAGATTGATTACTAAAGGAGTTTAGTAGTTCAATTAAACACTCAATCAATTGATAGCTCAATATCATAGTGTTCAAGGTGTTGGACCGATTGATTAGAGTATTAGATTGATTGAAACTGCAATTGACTAATTTGCACAAGTCTGCTGCCCCAACCGATCAGCTCAAGTGTTGAACCGATCGGCTTAGGTTGGTGAACCAATCAGCTCATGTGATGAACCGATCGGATCAAGACAGGCTTAGATGACCGGTTCAAGCATTGAACTGATCAGCTCAACTGGTCTAACTGAGATCGTTGGGAAAGTGAGAAGACTATTTTGCAAATACAATTTGTTTCACTTGTACAAATTCGATTTGGACAAGGATTAATATTTGATTAATTGGAAACAAATTTGAAAGTCAATTTGAGTTGGATCAGGACCACAAACCGATCAGCTCAGAGGTCCCAACTGATCGGTTGAGGTTGAACTGATCGGCTCAACTCCCCAACTAACTGTTTCATGTATGAAACGATCGGTTCAGGTGGCACAGTTGGTTATTTTTGTGGAAAATTCCAAACCCTGCTACTCCTGCTTTAATCCCGCATTGCCTGGGATAGAGAACCCTATCCCATGACCCTCCTATATATATAGGGTTGTGGGGACTTCTCAGGATAACAACTCAGTGCACCAGTAGCTTTAAAAAGTTGTAGTTCTCTCGGGTTTTGGTAACCGAGAGAGAGCACGAGCAAGTGCTACCTGATAAGGGCGGCACAACAAGGGAAAGACAACTGCAGAAAGCGACTGGTGGTAGGAGAGTGTGTCGGTGACTAGTACACTGACAGGAGGGTGCGACTCCTTCTGATTCCTTGTGGGACAAGGAGATCGGAGTTCCAGGTGGTTTGTGTGGACTACTTCAGAGGCGGGAGACTTCTGCTGCTTGGAGGACAACTATCAATCCTGACAGTCCCGGTTAGACCAGGAGGTGCCAATCCCAGTGAGACTAGTAGCTGCATAGACACCATCTAAGACTGGAGGTGAAGACCACGCTAGCCGGGAGGTAACGTCGCCGAGCAAGCCTCGGGACAAGGTTCACATCTACAAACCATCCTTCCTATTGTATAGACGTTGACACATTTCCTTTGTTCTGGGTTTGGGAGAAGAAATTTTTTGTTTCCGCTGCCTTCTCTGATCTCCCCTAAAACCCAACAATGGTATCAGAGCTACGTCAACTGCTCTATACTTTAGGATTATTGATATGATCAATTTTTGTTTGTCGCCTTTATTTATTGCATACGATGCAAATAAAATTGGCTTTATGCATGTCTAATCCTAAATACACAAATCAAAATATTCATATATGATATGTAATTTGAATGCACTCGATACGTGTCACCCTTAAATGAGTTTTGTGGTGGATGTATAGTGTGGTTATGGCCAATAAACCCTATGTGTGTTCTTGGTTGTATGTGGTTTCTTGCATCTCAGTATGTGCACTGATTCCCTATCTCCTATTCCTGATGTAACTCAAGATAACTCGAGATTTCTTTCTACCTTTGTTCCCCCCAAATGTAACTTGGGGTTTCCTTTTTCAAAATGTTAAATAGGATAGAACTTTTGTTTCCTATTATGTCAAAGAATGGAGGACAATCTGACGACAACTGAGACGATCAGTTCAAGGTGTGTACCGATCGGTTGGCGATCCAGACGATCGACTCAAGGAGCGAGACAAGTGGGTGGCGACTGAAGGAGATGCACAGCGACCAGTCAAACTGATCGGTTGGAGAAGCCAACCAATCGGCTGGTGGCATCCAGACGACCGACCTGATGGCGAGCCGATCAATTATGGAGATGAGTTGATCAAACCCAGTAAAGGCAAAGCATAGAGTTCATCTTGTACAGGTTGCATGTGATGTGGACCTAGATGACTGTGATTCCTCTTGGCTCAAGGAATCACATTAGGATGGCCATAATCATCACTTTTATCATTTCACATGTTTTCTATGGGGTATAGCATGTTATGATACGTACTATGTATTGTGGTGATTGGATATGTATATGTACCTATAAAACCGAATCCCTCATTTAAATATTAAGTCTTTTACACCTTTCATTAGCGACACACATGAAAAACTTGATCGACCCAGTGTAGGTTACTAATGGAGCTTCCACTCGTGTGGAATTGCATGCACCACTAAAAATCCTAAAGATAGTATGTCTTTAGGTTTAGCCTTGCTTATACTAGATTGAGAACTCCACCCACGTATGCTAGTATACGTGGAAGTCTTATCGTATTATAGTTAAGGGTCGAATCCTCAGGACAACATTCAATTGAGATTTGAATCTAATAGTACAAACGTAGACAATTCATACTAAAAGATAAAAGGTAACACAAGTTGGTGATCAAGCAACAAGCATTCATTAAATGATTGATGTTGAACTGAAAAGAAAGTATATCTCTATTGCAAACTATGTATTACATTGCATGAAATGAAAACATGGGTAGCGGGGCTACTCCCCACACCATAGTGAGCAAGAATACTAGTTCATAGCAAGGACAAAGGAGGTGAGAAGAGAGAGAGAGAGAGAACATCATCTCCACGAAGGAGGGAGGAATGTCAACCCCTTGGAGAGAGAGAGAGACGATTTCACAGTTTGCAGGTTGATCGATGATGAATCCTCCTCTTCTCACCTTCTTTGGAGATGAGAGAGAAAGCAACTTCTAGATGGAGTGTGGATCTCAGACTGGTAGCCTCAGGGCTGTGGATGAAGGATGAAACAACTCTGGAGCAGCGGAGGTAGCCGTTGGACGTTTGAAACTTAATGCCTTGTGAGGAGCCTTTGGGTCTTATTTATAGGCTCTAAGTGAAGTCCAAACGGTTTGGGTAGTCTTAGGCCCAAACGCTCTTGGAAACCATTTGGGTTCTAAGACCATTTGGACTCGTGCAGTTTGGAAACAATTTGAGTCCTTGCGGTCTTGAAATCGTTTGCCTTTATTCAGTCTTGGGACCGTGTAACTCCATGCGGTCTCGGGACCGTTTGGCTTTTCATGGTCTCGAGACCGTTTGGTTTTGTGCGGTTTTGGGACTGTGTAACTCCATGCGGTCTCGGGACCATTTGACTCCATGTGGTCTCGGGACCGTGTGACTCCATGCGGTCTCGGGACCGTGTAGTCTCGAAACGGTCTTGGGACTGTTTGGAACTTTTGTGATTTTTTTTGTATTTTTCTGTAAGGATAAAAAGGAGAAAAGTTAATCTAATGGTATATTTGCAGTAAAGAAGGAAAGTTAAGGATTCTATCTAATTTATCTGAGAAAGAGTATGGAAAACTGAGGAAAATTACTAAGATAACATCACAAAATGGGAGGTTATCACCCCCCAAACTTAGAGTCTAGCTTGTCCTCAAGTTAGATAAAGTTGAGGCATGTAGTGGCGAGGTGATTTTATTAGGTAAGATTTCCATACTCTTGCTTCAAGTCTAAACCAGAGATCTCCTAAAGTTGTATCAGAGATTTTTCTTGCCTTAACTCTTTCTGGTGTTGAGAGTTGCTTGGATCTCAGGTTTCTTCCATATCTCGTAGCCTACATCGGGATCACCTTTTTATTCTGTGCATGTTGTCGACTCTAATCAATTATATACTTCTCTGAAAATCTTGCCAGAAGCTAGAGTGGGTATGAGGGTTGGCTAAAGGCTTATTGTTTAACTCCCCCTTCAAGTGGGGGAGGGTTTGTCTATGCATTTAGGGTCTCACTATCGAGCATGATACATCTACCTTTGTGAGGGCAGTTGAATGTACCGTCCGGGTGAGTCCTTTATCAGCCTTTCATATATTTGGATACCTTAGGGTTTCACTACCGGGCACGACACATCTGCCTTTATGAGGGAAGCTGAATGTACTGGCTAGTCGAGACCTTTATTGGCTCTTCGTATAGATCCTTATGCGTGGAACAACTCTCATATTTTTATTCAACACTCTAGCTTTTATTCGTAAACTCACAGGCTTAGGATTTGAAATTTTTAGGGGTTTTGGTTAGGCGGCCAAGCCTCTTTTATTTGAAGAGAAGAAAGTTGTTCTTAGAGTTTCTCGACATGCACTTATTTGGTTTCTACTTAGTGGTCCACTTGCGAGGCTTCTTGATTTGGATGTCACCTGATATCTCTCCCGTCCTTGAGAGTGTTTGGCTTGTTTCGGCCCTGATGTTAACCTGTGGAGAGTCAGCTTTACAATTGAAGCAAAAGCATGAAAATCTAGTGTGAAGATAATTTATAATTTCACCATCACATGTCTATATGCTATTCTTGTTATTTCTCTTGATGACTAACTGGATTCTAAAGTTAGCTGGGGATGACTTTTTCCAAGAGGGATGTTATTCTTATGCACAGGGTTTATTTTATCAGGGAATTACTTAAAACAAAATCTAAATGTGCAAATTGTACATAATTGAGAAAGGTAGAGAGGGAGAGATGTAAAAATGATACCTCACCCTTGTCCAGTGTACTCCCCCCCTAACTTATCACTCACTCTATCCTCAGAGTGTCAAAGTGATAGGTTGAGAAGTACAAGGACAAGGGCATCATGCTTCTATTAATCCTTTATTAGCTTCATGTGTGCGAAGAAGATTAGCAGCAAACTTTCCATGTAACACGTGGTAATCCACGTCTGTCATGTCCTCTACTTGTCTTCCATGGACCATGATAGTATACATCCAGTACAAGACGTGGAAGCCGCATTCGTTTGACTCTCTGAGCTGTTGGGGACATCTGTGGCTGAAGGCTGGGCGATGAAAGTGTTCTTTATCATACGCCCTTGTGTGCTTACTGAGGAGGTCATGTAGTTGGTCATCACACTCCTTCACCACCTCTTCCGTGGGTGTTCTTGGTGTTGTAGTATATTGCTGCTGATCTGGATTGTACTGGCTGTCGAAACTGTTATATATGATTGTTGTTATGTCATGAAGATTTGTCGCCAGTAACATCCAGTGCTCAGAATAAAGGAAAGGAAGCATGATAAACTTCGGTGTCGTGTGTTGGAGGGAAGAAATGAGTGCTTCAGTTGTTCCGAAGTTCTTGAGCTTGAGGAGATCGTCCTTCAGATATGTTGATGCCATATATGTCGTAGGGTGGTTCTGTCTGAGGAGATATTGATAGGCAGCCATCAAACTCATGGATAGAGACCCTTTGAACTGGACAGTTTCACGTAGCGCATCTTCCATAACAAAAAGATCTCCGGCCAGAAAAACAAGATCATCTTTCTCAGCATAAAGCCTAGACATGATGAGTCAAAGTTCATTGTCGGAAAGACTTTTGTAGGCACTGAGGTCAAAATTAGGGAATGTCGGTGTAATGGCAGATAGGGGGACCTTTTGTGAAGATGATCTGTTGATGGTAGCCCCGGTTAGCAACTCGATGTTCCCTTTATCATCCGCTAAATCATAAGAATAAGGGTCCCATTGTTTCTTCTCGGGGACCTTGGCGGGCTGTTGTTTCTCCAACTCCTTTATTGTTTGCCAGAATGGCTGTTTTTGAGGGTGTTGGATGGCCGCGTAAAGGTAGCAAGGAACGTCGTTAGGCACCATAGTTGGGTCCTTGAAGAACCTTCTATCACATATTAGCTCCATGGGGTAACGCCCTCGTAGAGAATGAAAATCCTCCATGGCCAGTTCAGTGAAAGGGATTTGTTGATTGAGCGCTTGGATGTGGCGTACAATGTAGAAAGCGCAATCCCTAGATCCTTCTTGTGTTTGGACTTGTGGGTTGATGATTTGAAACCAAGATTGGTTCCAACCATTTTGGAGGGATGGGCATGTAACCCAAATCAATTTCAAAAGCTGGAAAGGGATGCATCTGGCCTCCCCGACTTCAATACCAACAAAATTAATTATTCTGACTTTTAGCTCACTTGTGCAAAAATTGTACACCTTGGTGTCTCGAGCCGCGGTGTCCGCGATCATAAGCAGCCAGTGGCCAGAAACTTGAAAGGGCACGGTAACATTGCGTGCCTTTCTGGAAATCCCCCTCTACAACCACTCGATTGATTTGTTTTGTAAATCTTTATATAAAAGACTGATTTCCAGAGCAGGTGAAGCATTGAGTACTGGTTGCATCCATTTAGAGCTTCTGTAGATTTCGATAGAATTGGAAAGGAGGACATGGAAGATTGCCATCTTCATCGATGACTGTGGTCAAAGGATGGTGCGGAAGTCTTCACGTGTCAACTTGCGATGGGTCTTTGTATTATGGTAGATAACATTGCCCCCTTCTTTGGCATCATCTACGATAGAGTTTAAGATGAAGATATCTTGCGCATCTAGAGTAGAGATGGCCTCCATGTATAGATCATGCATCTTGTGAGGTAGAGGTGGCGGCGGGGGAAGCTCTTGCGGTAGGTGGGAAGAAGTCTGCTCCAAATCATCAATGTAGTGCTACAGATCTTCATCTTTATCTGAATCAGAAGCAGATTCGAGGTCTTCATCTGTATCTAAACTGACTCTTTCTAATTCTTCCTGTTCTGGGGGAAAGGCACCAATTGTTCTAGTGCAGAGAAATGTTGAGGTGGTGTTTCTTGTTGTTGACTCGTGCTGGTTCTGAATAAACATTGTTGGAACTCAGCAAAAGCTGCTTCTTTGGCAGTTTCCCCCAGAGATCCCATTGTAGAATAGTCAAGAAATTGATCCCCATATGACATATTAATGATGTCATTGTGAGTAGGGGATTTGGGATCTTTATCACCTTCGTGGTGATCTTTCTATTATTTTGGTGCAGCTCCTTGGCTGGGTCCCTCCCCAGCATTGTCTGGGTCGTCAGATTTATTGTCTGTGGAGGTGCTATTGTTGGAGTCAACCGAGGAGTCAGAATCCTCATCTTCATTTTATTCTTCATCATCCTCTTCGTCCGCCGCCTTATCTGTTGTCTTCTTTGGTGGAGGTTTCTTGCACTGCCGATGGAGTGCTTATAGCTCGTCGAAAGCCATTTGCACATTCTGGTGTGTTTCAAGCAGTGCGTCGTGGGTTTCTTTGAGATCTGAATAATGAGCCTCAGCAGAGAGGAGTCTTGCAGAGAGTTCCATCACTTGAGTTCTTGGTTGGTTGATTTCATTGTTGGATGACTCCTCTTGGTGATTATTGAGTTGTGTGAGGGTAGTGCGTATGTCATCGAAATGAGTACTTAAAGAAGTTTTTTGCTTCTTAAGCTCACACAAAGTTTCTGGCAATGGTTGATTTTGCGCAGAAATCCTGTCGACTTGCTTGACCAGATCGCCTTGCTGGTTTTTCACTTCAAGCACCAACTTTGGCAGTTGTTGCAGGCAGTCATCAATGCGTTCGACATTCGTGGCCACTACTTTCTACTGTTGGTTGATGCTAGAGAGGATGCCTGGTAGGGCACAATTTTTCTCATCAATCTTGGCGACCTGTGTAGTTAGACCTTGCACACAAGAAAAAATAGATTGTAAAATATTAGAAGGGTCGGTGAGGAGGTTTCAGATAGCATCGAATTGACGTCTGAATTCCTCACCAACGTTTGTAAAAGGGACCCCAGATCCGGAAGGGTGGGGTGGCTGGGGTCGAGGTGGAAGGGTGGAAGTGTCTTGCAAAAGAGACACTATTGATGGTCCCACAACCTGCGTCGTGACTATAGATGGAGTCACCAGCGGTGTCGGGGTGGTGGCGGAAAAAAATGGTGACATTCCCGGTGAGAATGGTGGGACTGAAAATGTTGGGGGGAATAGGGTGGAGATGGGAGCGGAGGAGGTGAAGTTGGGTGTTGGAGTGGAGAATGGGATACCCGAATGGAAAAAGGTTGAGGTGGAAGATGTGGGTGGAGGTGTGGATGTGGGGAAAGGAATTGATGTTGGGATTGTTGTGGAGAAAGGTGGGAAGGTGGTAGATGGTTAGATAGTAGTGGATGGTAGTGTTGTAGGAGTAGTGGTGGTGGCGAGCTCATCAGTTAGGCTTATGATAAATGAGTCTAATGATGAGGTATTGATAAGGTCATCGGGGTGGGGGCATTTTGTCGCAGGATTTAGCTTTGATTTCGGCATCCCTGACAGCTGTTGTGGTTGTAAACATGCCTTAGATGGTCATTTTACTGGTATTTTTGTTACCCTAGCTGCCAGGGTGGTGATACTAAGCTCTGTCTATCCCGCTTTGGTCTTCTTCTCTTGTAATTAGACCGAAGCTAGGATTTTGGTAAGCTCTTCATCAGTAAAGAGCAATTTTTCCTTGTCGTAATCTGCTAGCTCCGGAAGTGGTAGCAGAGTTCTGGAGGATCTTACTAAAGGGCAGAAAATGTAGTGTAATTTCGCATTCTTTTCTTTGATAATGTAAGAGTTCTTCAAAGTTTACTCGTTAGTGAGGATGTCACCCTTGATATGCATGCACTGAGGGAGTAATTTTTCCATCTTGAGGTATTTAAGAATGGAAGTTATGTGTCCGCCCATGCAGAGTTCTTTCCCTAGGGTGTATGCTGAAAACTTTTGTATCATGTGTCATCCAATGTTGACCGACTTCCCATGTAGGACGGACCACAAAATAAAAAGATCAATGGTGATACCATTCCCGCCCTTTGTTCTGGGGAAGAGCGCACTGGTGACAATTTTGTGAAATGTGCGCACTAACCCAGAATGAATATTGGAGGCCTTGCAGGTCCTTGCCTCATAATTTGGGATCCCTGTTAGGGATTTCCAAAAGTTTTGTCTATTGAACTGCGAGCTCTCCATACTAATAGCTTTGGCCTTTTTTAGCTGCTCCTGGTTGTCTATGAAGATTTCATTCAATAGATTTTCTGTTATGACAACTTTGTGACCAAAAAGTTTGGGGACCAGCCTGCGGTCACCTCCGTCCCTTACTCTGTCAGTAATGTCCACCGATTCTTTGGTGAGATGTGTAAAGAATTTTGTTGTGGGCTCGACGTATGAGATCTCGGGGACAAAGCACAATCTTGAGAGATTTGTGTTATCGAGCAGGATGAGGATTCAGTCATATATCCCCATCTTCATTAGTACATTTGAGCAAACATACTTTGTTGGTTTTAGAGTTTTGTCGATGGATGGGATGGTGTGGATGAAGTGGTTTTCTGGTGGTGGTGCGGTGGTGGTGATGACAGAGAAGACATGGATAGTGGTGATTGCAGGAGTGTTAGTGGGGGTGGTGGTAGCGGTTGATGGGATATATCCTGCTAGGGTTTGTTCCCTAGTAGTGGCGGGACAAACCTATTTTCTTGCCCATTTTTTGTGGGTTGTTCGGTTGCAGTTTCCTGGACCTTTCATTTTCTCTTGGATCTTTCGGTTGGGGATTCATCCTCAGAGTTTGGATCATATTAAAATCCTTCATCACTGGAAGAGATTTCTTCCACTTCTTCTTCAGGCACCTCAGTTAGACATTTGTTGATGCGGTCAATTTCACACATGATCGCTATCATGTTGACATTTGGTGGGATCTGTCCAGTCTTTTCATAGGTATCTACGACCTTCTGGAGTCTGGCACGGTTCTCCATTAGTTGTTCTGTTGTCCAGTGTGGGTCATCGATAGTTCCGGCCATATCTGAAATTTTTTGCATAAAATCATGTGTTAAGATGGTTTGGATTTGCAAAGATATCAAGTATATTAAAAGAGAGGTTTACGTGATGTAAGTGTTAATGTTTGTTTAGGTTTTAGCGGAATTCAAGTGGTTTGTAAGACCAAATAGTTTTAAGACCGTTTGGCTCGAAACGGTTTCAGGACCGTTTGGCTCCAAATGGTCTCAGGACCGTTTGGCTCCAAACGGTCTCAGGACCGTTTGGCTGGTGGAACGACGGGGGCACAACGGATGGTAGAGAAGTGATATCGGCGGAGATAGTGATGGCGGCGGCGATAGAGATCACAGCGGCGGTAGATATGATGGTGGCGATAGAAAAGGGGGCCGCGTCGGCGACGTAGATGTCAGTGATGATAAAAATGGAGGTGGTGTGATGATGGAGGTGCCGGTGATGGTGGTGCGCTGGTCTACCTTGCTGCTGCGGGTGATAATGATGACGATGATGCGAAGAGTAGTAGTAATGGAGGTGTGGATGTCATGAAGACACGCAGAAGCGGGAGTGATGGTGGCAGAGAGAATCAGCGTTGCGAGCTGCGCGGGAGCAAGAACAAAGGACATGAAACAATGCTTGTGAGGGTTTAGAGGGTTTGAGAATTGAAAGAAAGAAGAAGGAGAGGGGGTAGGGTTATATTTATAGGATTTGGGGGTTGACTTTACAAACTTCTGAGGTCAAACGGTTTTAGGACCATTTAAGATGGTTTAGGTTTTTGATTTTTATATTTTTATGTTTGTTTTGGTTGTTTATGTGAATTTTTATATTTTCAGATTAAAGATGATAAACATAAAAACAAAAATAAAAGATAAACGGTGATAAACAGATCTTGGGTTGCCTCCCAAGTAGAGCCTGGGTTTTACGTCGCTGGCTCGATGAAGTTTTGATTTTTGTTATGGTGATGCTATGGGATCTCTGATCTCAATAGTTTGTCTCAGAATTTTGTCTGTTGGAGTATAGTATTTTTCAATCTATGGCCATTATCTGTCCTTTCTCCTCCATTGAGCCTGGGTTTCCTCCCAAGTAGAGCCTGGGTTTTACGTCGCTGGCTCGACGAAGTTTTGATTTTTGTTATGGTGATGCTATGGGATCTCTGATCTCAATAGTTTGTCTCGGAATTTTGTCTGTTGGAGTATAGTATTTTTCAATCTATGGACATTGTCTGTCCTTTCTCCTCCATTGTCGTCAACAATTATGATGGCTCCAGTTGGGTATATGTGGTTGATAGTGAAAGGCCCAGATCACTTTGTTCGAAGTTTCCTGGGGAACATTTTGAGTCTAGAGTTGAAAAGAAGGACTTTGTCTCCAATGGCAATGTCTTTTCGTTTTAGATGACCATCGTGCCACATCTTGGTTTGTTCTTTGTAGATCCTGGCACTTTGGTATGCGGTCATTCTGAGCTCCTCTAGTTCTTGCAACTGGAGTTGTCTATTTTCTCTAGCACTTTTAAAATCAAAGTTCAGTTGTTTAATGGCCCACCAAGCCTTATGTTCCAGTTCAGTTGGAAGATGACATGATTTATCGTATACCAAACTGAACGAGGTTGTTGCAATTGGTGTTTTATAAGCTATACGGTAAGCCCAAAGGGCATCGAGAAGCTTGGTGGACCAGTCGTATGGTGTCTATTGATGGTTTTCTCTAAGATTGCCTTCAGTTGTCTATTCGAAACTTTGACCTGACTACTAGTTTGTGGATGATAAGGTGTGGCAACTTTATGGTTGACTCCATATTTCTTTAAGAGGGCTTTAAAGATTCACTCCAAAAAATGGGTCCCTCCGTCGGATATGACAGTTCGGGGGACTCCGAATCTGGGAAAGATGATATCCTTAAACAACTTAATGACTGGTTTGGAATCGCTGGAAACTGTGGGTATAACTTCTACCCATTTCGAGACATAATCCACATCAACTAGTATGTAAGAAAATCCATATGAAGAGGGTAAGGGACCCGTGTAGTCTAGCCCCCACACATCAAAAAGTTCAATCTCTTGCCACATAGTGAGGGTCATTTCATTCCTTTTAGTTATACTGCCAGAAAGTTGACATTTATTGCATGATTTTACAAAATCATGGGAATCTCTTGCTATCGTTGGCCAAAAGAAACCTGATTGCAGAACTTTCATAGCGGTCTTTTTCGAACTCATGTGTCCCCCAGTGGGGCCGGAATGACAATGTTCTAAGACAATAGTAATCTCTTCTTTAGGTAGGCAGCGATGGAAACGTCTGTCTGTGCATAGGAGAAAGAGATAAGGTTCGTCCCAGTAGTATTGCTTAACATCGTGGAGGAATCATTTTTTACGTGATGAGAGGCGGAAGGGTGGATGATTCATGTAGCTAGATAATTCACTATGTCGGCATACCACGGGAATCTGGTGGTTATTTTCATTAGCTGGTCATCAGGGAGGGAGTCTCAGATAGGTACTTTATCATCATCCTCGACTTCAATGCGGCTGAGATGATCAACGACGACATTTTCCATTCCACTTTTGTCTTTGATTTCTAAATCAAATTCCTGAAGCATTAACACCCAACGGATAAGTCTGGGTTTTGTGTCTTGCTTCTGAATTAGATATCATATGGCGGAGTGGTCAGTGTAGACTATGACCTTTGATCCAATTAGGTAGGAGTGGAATTTCTCATATGCATAGATGACAGCTAAGAACTCCTTTCCTGTAGTGGTGTAGTTCTTTTGCGCTTCATCAAGAGTCTTAGATGCATAGTATATTACATAAGGCTTTTTGTCAATTCTCTATCCTAACACTACTCCTATATCATAGTCACTGGCATCACACATTATTTCAAATGGTTGCAACTAGTCAGGTGCTCTCAGAATAGGCACAAAGACTAGAGCGTTCGTTAAGCTTGTGAAGCTTTGTAGACATTCTTGGTCAAAATTGAACTCGGCGTCTTTTGTCAATAATTGGGTCATGGGTTTTGCTATTTTCGAGAAATCTTTAATGAATCTTCGATAAAACCCAACATGACCCAAGAATGCTCGTACTCCTTTTATGTCTTTTGGCGGAGACAATTTCGATATGACTTCAATTTTTTCTTTGTCTACCTCGATCCCTCTATCACTCACTCTATGTCCGAGGACGACACCTTCAGTTACCATAAAATGGCATTTTTCCCAATTTAAGATAAAGTTTGTTTCCTTGCATCTTTGTAAGACTTCTCCAAGGTTGAGTAGACAATTGTCAAAGGAATCTTCGTAAACTAAAAAGTCATCCATGAATACTTCCATTATGGACTCGGTTAACCCTACAAAAATAGCAGACATGCATCTTTGGAAGGTAGCAGGTGCGTTGCACAGCTGTGACAAAGTGAGTTTTTATAATTTTTTTCTCTCTCTTAAAAGTTTATTATCGAATTTGTGGATCAAATTACCCTCAAATACTTCCCTCACTTAAATTGGACTAATATGTGTCACCATTTGCAAAAAAATGCAAACACTACTATGCTTTTATGATAGAATACATATGATAATGTTTTTAGTAAATGAACATATCAAACCTTCGAATTTGGATCTCAAATTTTTATCATAGTAGCATAGTGACTCTATAAAACTACCCCTAAAATTTGGTTACTTTTGGACCACCCAATTAGGAGATATAAGCTTTTGAAAATCAGGTGTATAATTCAATCTAATAACCTAGGACTGAGTTTCATGCTTTATAATGACTTTTGGATGTGTCATGCGACCCAATTATGGTTGTGCGTGGATCAACTGGCGAAGGGTGAATTCTCAATCATTTGATCTGAGGCCCTCAACTTCCTACCTTGATCCAACGGATAAGAACCCATCTTCAACCTCCCACAAAGAGCGGGGAAGACAGGGAACCCGAACCCCAATTCTCAGGCGCCACCTCGACCCCTCCCACCAAATAACTCCCGAAGAGATATCTCCGTCTCACCAAGATGAAGTCAACCAGCCCTATCTTGACTCCCATCGCCCTCAGAATAGGGAGAACGAACTCCCCCTTCCCTGCTGTTCTCACTCTGGCGGCCGCCGAGAGGCCCAACACCCCAACCAACCCTAAACCTACCCCGATAGCCTATAAAACCACCCCCTTGATGTCGCCCCTTCTTCTTTTACCACAAACCTCTACTTCCTGACCCTCTTTTGACACCAGAGAGCCCTACCTGACTTTCGGTTCTCTGTAGTGCCGCCACTCGACCTTGCTTGTTTTCTCCTCTGCCTCGTCATCCTCCCTCTCAATTGGTTGCTCCACTCAGTTCCCCAAAGCTCGCCAGTTTTGGGCGGCATCTTCTTGAAAAACACTAGAGGGGGGGTGAATAGAGTTTTAAAATAATTTTAACAATTTATTAAACTCAAACAACCACAATTGGAAATTGGAAGAAGGAGACATGTGTTTAGAGTGGTTCCAACTTTAGCAACTACTAAAGTTGTCAGTCCACTACCCGGTTGCTTACCCAACTGGGATTTTGAAAGTATTTATTTTATTACCTTCTCAAGGATTTATACAAAATACAATACTTTCCTTTACACCCTTTGAACAGCCTTCACTTGAAGTAGGTGCACCAACTTTGAGGTAGCCTTCTTGAAGTAACTCCAAGCTCCCCCTTGAAGTAGCCTTCCTCTCTAGAAGTAACCTCCCGTTGCACCAGCCTTCTGAAGTAGCTCAAAGTCACCTTCTTCACCAAGAAGATCTCCACCCTCTCCAATCAGCAGCCTCCAACCTAGGAGTAGCAAGGAGAGTACAAACGATAATAGAGAACAAGAAAGGAAAAAAGGAAATTACAACTTATCCTTTGTAGCCCAAGGCTTGATTTGCCTAGATCAAGCGTATAGATCTCCTAACCAAGTGTATGAACTTGTGATTGCAGTGGGTAGGAGATACTAGCCTATAGGACACGAATTTTGAGCTAAGGAAGGAAATGGCCAATTGTCACAATGCTCAAATTGCTCACAAACAGATTGCTCAAAGTATGCTCAAGGATTTCTCAAGTGTAACAAGTGTGTTTGAGTGTCCTATGGCTTGTCCTATTTATAGGAATGGCCTAAGGATGCTTAAGGACGTTCTAGACAACTTCTAGGGGTTTCTAAGTGCTTAACTAGCCGTTAGGTACAAGTTTGTTGATTTAACAACGACTAATTAATTAATTCTGCAGTTGCTGTCAGAGACCATCTCGGTCGAGGAATGGTCGACCGAGACACCTACTCGGTCGAACTTTTGTCGACCGACAGGCTCTCTGGAACAAGTGATTTGCAACGTCTATCTCCAACTGCCAACTACCTTGTCAGTTGTGTCTAACGACTACTTTGGATCTTTCTCGGTCGAGAAGATTGTCGACCGAGAGTGTCTCAGTCGCGGAGTTTGTCGATCGAGATTGATCCTGTTTCAATGTTTCAATTTAGGCATTAATTATATGTATGAGTGTGCATATGTGATCCTATTTGAAGGGGATGACCTATCTAAATATGGTGTTTAGCTAGGGAGAATCTAACGCTTTATTTACATGAAATCTAAGTTCTTGTACATTATATATTTGTACAAGTTTTTACAAGGCGATTACATTTCATGAAAATACAAACATATAAGCATATGGATTTCCCTAATTGCTTTTGTCATCCACCTTGTTCCTGCACACTCGAGTAGCTCGTTAGATCAATAAGAATGAAATGTTTGTCATAATCAAAACAAAGGGATTTATAGATGTCCATTTAGCCAACACTTCTAGCTTGCGCCCGCAGCCTATGGCATCCTCGCCTCCTCTTCCAGCGAGCTCCCTGCCGCTCCCGACTACAAGCTGCTTGAGCAAGCTGAAGGCATATCAACGGATCAATCCTGAGCGTCCGATCAAGTGAAGACCAACCCTGATCGTCCGATCAAGTGCAGACCGATCCGGAGTGCCCAATCAGTTTAGATCGATTTGAGTCGTGATCCAGTCGGATCCGGCCGTCGATCGGGGGTATTTTTCTTTTCTTTTATTTTGTTAATCTTTTAGTACTCAAGAAAATACCTTACCTTAGAAAAATCATAAAAAATGCTAGGAATATCGGATTATAGCAATCCTATACATCATTTTGATCAGAAAAATATCCTCTATCCATATAAAATGGTATCAATACCTGAATTTGTTCCCTATTTAAAAAATGACTGTCTGTGGCCTAAAGGACATCCTTTATCATAATTATTTATTAATAATAATTTTCTTGATGATATACGATTTCAAAAGTGTTGTTAACCATTAGGTTAGACGCTGATTTCTAATGAATCGAAATGCCTTTCTATGTTGATAAGTGAGCAAGGAATTAGAAGAAACCCTAATTTCAGCTTCCTCTTTCTACATGAAATTAAAGATATATTTTTATGACAAAATTAATATCATTAGATGATAATTAGTGTTTATTATTTTGGTCTGAATCCTTAAAACGAACCCTGATGTTATGAATGTTTAATATGTTGAGGGTTACCCTCCCCTTTTCTCCAACCATCTTAGAAACCCTAATTTTTGGAAATCTTCTAATTGATCAATTAAATATTATATTTAATCCAAATAGTTTATGATGGATCAGACCTGATAATATTTGTGAACTCAATTAGGATATGGGAAATCCCTGATCTGAATTAAGATAACATAAAAGGAATAATAACTAAGAACATATCTTAGTCCGGGTCACATGGACCAATAGTAATGTTTTACCCTTGCTTTCTTTACAGGGTGACTAAATTCATGATTGAATCTAAATCTGTGGACTTTTGATTGAACAAGCAGGTACGTGGTCGTATAAGTATATGACTAGATTTCTGGTTGCCTATGATATGTATACCTTGAATGCTCATATTTGAATATTATTTCTTGGTTGACTAGTATGAGTTATACTTCGCCAAACCTAATGAAACATAAATGGTTATGATGGGTTGTAGCTACTAGAGCACATAGCCTGGTGTGGATGTATGTTGCCTAACATGGATGTATGTTTTCCTTGGCCCATGTTAGATGTATGATGATATTATGTTGCCCACACTAGATGTAAGTTAAGTGCTATATGTGTAGTACAACTGCATCAAAATGATTGTAATAAAAAGGATGTTTACCTAATTTTCGCCTTAAGAAAAGGTTTTATTTCTCTTTTCTTCTTGTTCTAATATTTTCCTTTATGCAACCTTATTAGTGTAACTTTTACCACGTACCAGCTCTACTGATGTTTTTGTTTCTCGTATTTTCTAGGTGCAAGGAACAATTGACTACAAAATGAAATGCATGCTCAAAGTACCTGAAGGAACAAATAATAAACTTGGAGGATGTAATAGATAGATTCTTTTCCTCTTATCTCATTTCTTTCTAGATGTTAGTTTATTTCTTTCCTTAGTGATCTTGAGGATGATTGAAATCCTATGTAATAAAGTTAACTTTCTTTAGAACCATATTTTCCCTCCATATGTAATGACTTTATTATCCTTATGAATAAATGTTTGTGTGGCATTATCCGATGATGTGGACTAGATCTTGGCTTAATCTCTGTTTTAGTTGACTACCTTAATCTCTTATATTTTCCCTTTTGACATCTATAGATATGAGTGCACGCATATCTATGAATGTCAGTATGGAAAGTATATAGAAATTGGGGGACGTCACAGTTGGTATCAGAGCCAATGTTCACACATCAAGTCACATGAACTTCATTCACCCTATTTTGAGTCTAGGGTAGTCCTTGAGTTTGGGATGTGAAGGGTTGAGGTGTCTAGGATAGCATCTGCCATGGGTCTGACTAAAGCATCCGAGCCACTTAGCTTGGCAATCACGAGGCTACCTTTATGGAAGTATAAGTCTACCTGGCCGATATCCTAAGTGTCCCCTATTCTTGGGCATACCTTAATTTAGGAATCTTCTCATCTATAGATTTTCCCTCTCACCTCTTCTATAGGAAAATTTCTCCCTCTCATCTATGTTTTAAAATAAATTAAATTTTCCCTCTTACCTCTGTCATAAGGATAGGAAGGAGTCTCTCTATTTAGAAAGTCCTAAGGATTGACTGATAAGGATTTGAGGATACCCTCCCTAAATCATAACATTCAAAACATTAATTATTAATGAATGAGAATAATGAAATATCATGTGATGATAATAAAGTAAATGATGAGAATAATTGTTGAAGTAATAGACCTAATATGTTCATATTTACAGGATGTCTCCTAAAACTCGCAACTCTAAGGCTTTAGAGAAATCATCCTCTAAGAAGAGAAAAGAACCTGAAACCTCCGAAGTACCTGATCCTGATGCTAAGGCCAAGGAAAGATGGGAGGAACAGAAGAAAATCCTTTTAGACTTTATGGAAACCCTCTCCACCAAAGGAACCCCTGAATCTAGCTCCTCTAAGAAAAAGGAAGTGACAGTGATAGACTTCATTAAGCTTAATCCTGATAGCTTTTGGGGGGAAGACCAACCCGAAGTCATGGATAAGGCTGAGGCCTGGGTCCTTTCCATAGAGAATGCCTTCCGTACCCTAGAAGTGCCTGAAGAAAAGAAGGTTAAATTCGCCACCCATTTGCTTAAGGGAGGGGCGAAGATCTAGTGGGAGAATTATGGTGGGAATCGGGGAGAGGAAGTAGACAACTTGGGATAAGAAACCTTCAAGACCCTCTTCACTGACTGTTTCATTCCCATAGCTGAGAGGAAGAGGAAAGAGAAGATGTACATGGAGCTTAGGCAGGGTAGTCTCTTAGTGGCCGATTATACTCAGAAGTTTAGGCTTCTGGAACGCTATGCCCCTATCCGGACTGAGGACCGCCTCACTGAGCATTATGTAGACTGTCTCTCTACACACCTAAAAACCCTAGTTATAGCCTCTCGTCCCCGAAGCATTGATGAAGCCCTAGACATGGCCCTTAAGCAGGAAAGGGAGCAGGGATTACAGAAGCCTTCTAAAATGGGATATTTAGGGTTAACCACCATCGAGGAAGAGAAGTTCAAAAAGTTCCACCCCGGCCATAATAAAGGATCAGGGAAAGGAGGAGGTTCAGGGAAGAAAGGACCAAAGAATAGAAAGCTGATGGATTACCGCAGCAAATGCAAGACTTATGGACGAGGACATGACGGACCTTGTCGCTACACCAAGCCGGTCAGCTACAACTGCAAGAAGGAGGGACATTTCCTTGCCAAGTGCCCCAATGCATCTATCCTTGCCAAACCTCCAGTAGGTGCTCCACCCCCTCAGGGACACCATAATGCCAGGGTGTTCACAGTAACAGCAGAGGAGGCTAGGGCAAATCCGAACCAGCTTGTCGAAGGTAACCTTAAATCTTTTTCATATATCTAATATCTTGTTCAATGCCTTCAATTATTTAAAGTCTAATTATCATGTGTAGGCATTGTTTTCTTGAATGGACATCCTGTTAAAGCATTGTTTGATTCTGGATCTACAAATACGTTTATCTCTCGAGATCTGGCCTCAATGTTGCACTTACATATAAGGGACTTGGGATACATTCTGGATGTGTCAACTCCTAGTGGCAAAATATTCACGACATTGCAGAAAACCGATGTTCTCCCTCTAAAATTTGAAAATCATGACATGCCCTTCGAATTCATTCTCTTAACCATGGAAGACTTTGATGTTATTCTTGGCATGGATTTCCTGTACACATATCATGCTTACATTGACTGTAGAAACCAGATGGTAGTTCTCTCTCAACCTCATTCCTCTCCGGTAGTGATCCCTCGGGGAAGCGGATTTTGTAATAATATAATAATTTCCTCTCATAAAGCTAAAAAGCTCATATCTAAAGGATGTAAAGTCTTCCTCGCATTCGCCTCAGAGACCAGTCCTGACAATGGGCCTATAGAAAGACTGGAGGTGGTACGTGATTTTCTTGACATATTTCCGGAGGAGCTTCCTGGGCTGCCTCCAAACCGAGACATTGAGTTCTCCATAGATCTTCTTCCTGGAACCACTCTGATTTCTAGGGCACCGTATAGGATGGCACCTACTGAGCTTATGGAGCTGAAGAAACAATTACAAGAACTTCTCGATAAGGGTTTTATCCGCCCTAGCGTTTCCCCTTGGGGTGCACCTGTCCTTTTTGTTAAAAAGAAAGATGGCTCGATGCGGATGTGTATTGACAATCGCATGTTGAACCAAGCTACCATTAAAAACAAGTATCCTCTCCCTCGTATTGATGACCTCTTTGATCAACTTCGTACTGCTAAAGTTTTCTCAAAAATTGATCTTCGTTCTGGCTACCATCAACTTAAGGTCAAAGATTCTGATATATTTAAGACTGCTTTCCGGACTCGTTACGGGCAATATGAATTTCTGGTAATGTCGTTCGGGTTGACCAACGCACCTGGCGTATTCATGAACTTGATGAACAAAGTCTTCCAACCTTATCTTGATGAGTTTGTGGTCGTTTTCATTGATGATATTCTGATCTATTCTGATTCCATGGAGAAGCGTCGAGAGCATTTGAAGTCTGTCTTTGAGATTCTTCGAGCCCAGAAATTCTATGGTAAGCTTTCTAAATGTGAATTCTGGATTGACAAAGTTATGTTTCTTAATCATGTCATTTCTGGGGGTAACATATCTGTTGATCCCGCTAAAGTATCTACTGTACTTGATTGGCAACCTCCTCGTAATCCTTCTGAAATTCGGAGTTTCTTAGGTCTGGCTAGATATTATCGTCATTTTATTCCGAATTTCTCCAAAGTGGCACTTCCTCTCACTAAGCTTACTCGGAAGGACGAGCATTTCATCTGGTCAACTACTTGTGAGTCTAGCTTCCAAGAGCTCAAATAGAAGTTGACATCAGCACCTGTCCTTGTTCTACCCTCTGGTAATGAAG
The DNA here is from genome assembly GCA_963693085.1 of Alisma plantago-aquatica. NCBI lineage: Eukaryota > Viridiplantae > Streptophyta > Magnoliopsida > Alismatales > Alismataceae > Alisma > Alisma plantago-aquatica. Next base: position 28,450,953 of record OY856411.1, read on the forward strand.
GATTTGTGATATTCACTGATGCATCCCGACATGGTCTAGGTTGTGTCCTACAGCAGAACGGGAACGTACTGGCCTTCGCTTCTAGACAGCTGAAACCCAATGAGTTGAATTACCCTACACATGATTTGGAGTTAGCTGCCATCATCCATGCTCTCAAAATATGGAGGCACTACTTGTACGGGGCAACGTTTGATATCTTCACCAACCATAAAAGCCTCAAGTACATTCTGACTCAGAAGGATTTGAATCTCCGACAACGACGGTGGATTGAGTACTTGAAGGACTACGACTTCACCATTGGCTACCATCCAGGTAAGGCCAATGTGGTTGCAGACGCCCTTAGTAGGAAAAGAGTTGTTTGTGCATCCCTGTCTGTACCCGAATGGAGGAATATGGAGGACCTAGCAAGCTGGAGACCACAATTCCTGGTTGATCGTATGCATGTCAACAACATCTCTATCACATCCAACCTACATTCTGAACTTCTGGAGGCACAGAAAGCTAGTCCCAAGCTTTCCGAGCTCTCCTATCTCCTGGCTAAACCTCATACACATCTGTCGGTGGGTCTTGATGGTGGTCTTCAATACAAGAACCGTATGTGGGTCCCTGAGCAGTCCGCTGTAAAGACAACCATTCTTAGCGAGGCGCATGGGTCCAAGTATACAGTTCATCCCGGCACGACCAAGATGTACAAGGGCCTACAACGACAGTTCTGGTGGAGAGGCATGAAGCACATCATTGCAGATTTTGTATCCAGGTGTCTGACATGCCAGAGAATCAAAGCCGAGCATCAAAGACCAGGTGGTTTACTGCAACCCCTCAAGATTCCGGAATGGAAATGGGAACATATCACTATGGATTTCGTAGTGGGATTACCCAAGACCAGGAAGGGGTACGACACTGCATGGGTCATTGTGGATCGTCTCACCAAGTCAGCTCATTTTCTACCAGTGAAGACTACTGTGAAAGTTTCTGAGTTGGCCGACCTTTATATACGGGAGATTGTACGTTTGCATGGAATTCCAGCATCCATTGTCTCAGACCGGGACCCAAAGTTTACTTCAAGGCTATGGAAACATGAAGAATTGGGCACCAAGTTGAACTTCAGTACAACTTATCATCCGCAGACAGATGGACAGTCAGAACGATCAGTACATATTCTGGAGGATCTTCTACGTGCTTGTGTGCTTGACTGGGAAGGCTCGTGGGACCATTACCTGCCTTTAGCTGAGTTCGCCTATAATAATAGTTATCAAGCAAGTATTGGGATGCCACCCTATGAAGCACTCTATGGCCAACCGTGCAGATCTCCATTACAGTGGGACGATGTCGGGGAACACACCTTGATGAAATCTGAGGAGATGCAGCTGTATGCAGATAAAGTTGCACTAATCAGGCAGAGGATGAAGCAAGCCCAGGATAGGTAGAAATCATATGCAGATGTGCATCGGCAGGAACGTCAGTTCAAGGAAGGTGATCATGTCTTTCTGAAGATCCGACCAATTCGAGCTTTGGCCAAGAATAAGGGAAAGCTCAGTCCTCGTTATGTGGGACCCTTTGAGATTCTTGAAAGGGTTGGAGAATGTGCCTATCGTCTTGCTCTGCCACCTCAGTATAGTGCCATGCATAATGTCTTTCATGTATATAATCTGAAGCCTTATGTCAAAGACCCCAGTCACATTCTGAATCATGAGCCTCTTGAGCTGAAAGATGATTTGACGTACGCTGAGTCACCAGTCAGAATTCTTGATTTCAAGGCAAAGGAGCTTCGCAATAATCAGCGTATAGATATGGTGAAAGTTCTCTGGAGCCACCATGATCAAACCGATGCTACATGGGAGCTCAAGTCCGAAGTCGAGCGGAAATATCCACACCTCTTTCAGGCTGCTTGAATTTTGAGGGCAAAATTCTTAAAAAGGAGGGGAGAATGTGACAAAGTGAGTTTTTATAATTTTTTTCTCTCTCTTAAAAGTTTATTATCAAATTTGTGGACCAAATTACCCTCATATACTTCCCTTACTTAAATTGGACTAATATGTGTCACCATTTGCAAAAAAAAAATGCAAACCCTAGTATGCTTTTATGATAGAATACATATGATAATGTTTTTAGTAAATGAACATATCAAACCTTCAAATTTGGATCTCAAATTTTTATCATAGTAGCACAGTGACTCTATAAAACTACCCCTAAATTTTGGTTACTTTTGGACCACCCAATTAGGAGATATAAGATTTTGAAAATCAGGTGTATAATTCAATATAATAACCTAGGACTTAGGTTTATGCTTTATAATGACTTTTGGATGTGTCATGCGACCCAATTATGGCTGTGCGCGGATCAACTGGTGAAGGGTGAATTCTGAGTCATTTGATCTGAGGCCCTCAGCTTCGTGCCTTGATCCAATGGATAAGAACCCGTCTTCAACCTCCCGCAAAGAGCGGGGAAGACAAGGAACCCGAACCCCAATTCTCAGGCGCCACCTCGACCCCTCCCACCAAATATCTCCCAAAGAGATATCTCCGTCTTGCCAAGACGAAGTCAACCAGCCCTATCTCGACCCCCATCACCCTCGAAATAGGGAGAACGAACTCCCCCTTCCCTGCTGTTCTCACTCTGGCGGCGGTCGAGAGGCCCAACACCCCAACCAACCCTAAACCTACCCCGATAGCCTATAAAACCACCCCCTCGATGTCGTCCCTTCTTCTTTTACCACAACCCTCTACTTCCTGACCCTCTTTTGACACCAGAGAGCCCTACCTGACTTTTGGTTCTCTGTAGCGCCGCCGCTCGACCTTGCTTGTTTTCTCCTCCCCCTCGTCATCCTCCCCCTCAATTGGCTGCTCCACTCAGTTCGCCAGAGCCCGCCAGTTTTGGGCGGCATCTTCTAGCTTGTGCCCGCAGCCTGTGGCATCCTCGCCTCCTCTTCCAGCGGGCTCCCTGCCGCTCCCGACTACAAGCTGTTCGAGCAAGCTGAAGGCATATCAACGGATCAATCCTGAGCGTCCGATCAAGTGAAGACCAACCCTGATCGTCTGATCAAGGGCAGACCGATCCGGAGCGCCCAATCAGTTTAGATCGATTTGATCCATGATCCAGTCGGATCCGGCCGTCGATCGGGGGTATTTGTCATTTCTTTTATTTTGTTAATCTTTTAGTACTCAAGAAAATACCTTACCTTAGAAAAATCATAAAAAACGCTAGGAATATCGTATTATAGCAAACCTATACATCATTTTGATCAAAAAAATATCCTCTATCCATATAAAATGTTATCAATACCTGAATCCGTTCCCTATTTCAAAAATGACTGTCTATGGCCTAAAGGACATCCTTGATCATAATTATTTATTAATAATGTTTTTCTTGATGATATATGATTTGAAAAGTGTTGTTAACCATTACGTTAGACCCTAATTTCTAATGAATCGAAATGCCTTTCTATGTTGATAAGTGAGCAAGGAATTAGAAGAAACCCTAATTTCAGCTTCCTCTTTCTACATGAAATTAAAGATATATCTTTATGACAAAATTAATATCATTAGATGATATTTAGTGTTTATTATTTTGGTCTGAATCCTTAAAACGAACCCTGATGTTATGAATGGTTAATATGTTGAGGGTTACCCTCCCCTTTTCTCCAACCATCTTAGAAACCCTAATTTTTGGAAATCTTCTAATTGATCAATTAAATATTATCTTTAATCCAAATAGTTTATGATGGATCAGACCTGATAATATTTGTGAACTCAATTAGGATATGGGAAATCCCTGATCTGAATTAAGATAACATAAAAGCAATAATAACTAAGAACATATCTTAGTCCGGGTCTCATGGACCAATAGTAATGTTGTACCCTTGCTTTGTTTACAGGGTGACTAAATTCCTGATTGAATCTAAATCTGTGGACTTTTGATTGAACAAGCAGGTACGTGGTCGTATAAGTATATGACTAGATTTATGGTTGCCTATGATATGTATACCTTGAATGCTCATATTTGAATATTATTGCTTAGTTGACTAGTATGAGTTATACTTCTCCAAACCTAATGAAACATAAATGGTTATGATGGGTTGTAGCTACTAGAGCACATAGCCTGGTGTGGATGTATGTTGCCTAACATGGATGTATGTTTTCCTTGGCCCATGTTAGATGTATGATGATATTATGTTGCCTACACTAGATGTAAGTTAAGTGCTATATGTGTAGTACAACTGCATCAAAATGATTGTAATAAAAAAGATGTTTACCTGATTTTCGTCTTAAGAAAATGTTTTATTTCTCCTTTCTTCTTGTTCAAATATTTTCCTTTATGCAACCTTATTAGTGTAACTTTTACCACGTACCAGCTCTGCTGATGTTTTTGTTTCTCATAATTTCTAGGTGCAAGGAATAATTGACTACAAAATGAAATGCATGCTCAAAGTACCTGAAGGCACAAATAATAAACTTGGAGGATTTAATAGATAGATTCTTTTCCTCTTATCTCATTTCTTGCTATATGTTAGTTTATTTCTTTCCTTAGTGATCTTGAGGATGATTGAAATCCTATGTATTAAAGTTAACTTTCTTTAGAACCATATTTTTCCTCCATATGTAATGACTTTATTATCCTTATGAATGAATATTTGTGCGGCATTATCTGATGATGTGGACTAGATCTTGGCTTAATCTCTATTTTAGTTGACTACCTTAATCTCTTATATTTTCCCTTTTGACATCTATAGATATGAGTGCACGCATATCTATGAATGTCATTATGGAAAATATATAGAAATTGGGGGACGTCACAACAACCCAAATGGCATTCTTCTGAAAGCATAGGTCCCGAAGGGACAAGTAAAAGTTGTTTTTTCTTGGTCTTCCAGGTGTATAGGAATGTGATAGAACCTAGAATAACCATCGAGATAACAGAAGAACTTTTAATGGGCTAGGTGTTCGAGGACTTCGTCAAGAAAAGGTAGAGGGTAGTGATCTTTTTGTGTTGCTTTGTTTAGTTTCCTATAGTCGATACACATTCTCCACCCTGTGACAGTCCTCGTGGGTACTAGCTCATTTTTATCATTTAGCATGAAAGTGGTTCCTCCCTTTTTGGGGACCACTTGGACAGGGCTGACCCATTGGGAATCTGAAATTGGGTAGATAATACCGGCTTTCAGTAGATTGAGGACCTCAAGGCGAACCACTTCTTTAAGATTGGGGTTCAACTATCTCTGGTGTTCTCTTGAAGGTTTAAATTTTTCCACCATGGGTAGTCTATGCATGCATAAGGATGGGTTTACACCTGTCAGGTCAGTTATTTTGTACCCAATGGCTTTCTTATGTTTCTTCAATTCAGCGAGAAGATGTTCTTCCTAGTCTTTCATTAGAGTGGAACTGATGATTACTGGACATAGTTTTTTTCATCCAGAAAGACGTGCTTAAGTCCCGTTGGTAGGGTTTTCATCTCAGGACCCTTAGGTGCTTCTGTTGTTTCCATAATATTGATAGATTTGAGCTCCTCAAAAGTGGTTGTTGGTGCTTCTTCATCTTTCTCTAAGTGTTGCAAGAATTGTTGAACTTATTCGTTGGCTCAGAATTCGATTTCTGGATTTTTTAGGACATTTTCTAGCTCATCAGATGGTTCAGATATTTCCAATTGGGACATTTGATGTATTGCATCTAAAAGAAAGACTTCCTCTTGAATGTTGGGGCCTTTCATGTGGTTGAAGACCCAGAACTGAATTGCTTCTTTTCCCAGTCTCAGAATGATCATGCCAGCTTCAACATCAATAAGCGCCCTGGATGTGGCAAGGAAGGGTTTGCCAAATATTATTGGGTATCTTAGATCCTCCTTGATGTCCATAATGACAAAATCACATGGGACATAAGAATCCTTGCCTATCCTGACTAGAATGTCTTCAATAATTCCTAGAGGCGCAGTGATGGTTGAATCAGCTAACTGAATTGTCATCGTTATGGGTAGCAAGTCGGTAAAGCCCAATCTTTTATACATGGAGTAGGGCATAATAGATATGCTAGTCCCTGGGTCAGTTAATCCCTTTTTGCTCAAAGCATTTCCAATACAACATTGAATACTGAAAGAACCAGGGTCCTTCTTTGTCTTTGGCATCTTATTAAGAATGATATCGGAAGTGGTCGGAGATAGTTTGACTGTCTCTTGCTCTTCAGTAATGTATTACCTTGATAGCAAAGTTTTCAGATATTTAGCCCAAGCTGGTACTTCAGAGAGAGCATCGAGGAGCAGGATATCGATATAAAGTTTCTTCATCGCTTCCTTGAATTTTTGGAACCTAGTGTCCATTTTAGTCTCTCTCAATCTTCCTAGATATGGTATCCTAGGTTTATATTGCAGAACTTCTGGCTCTTTGGGAGCTTGTTCCTTTTCTTCACCTTTTGCGGTCTCTGTAGATTTCTCAATTCCTAGATTCGGGCTTGCATTCGGAGTAAAGACAGGTGTATCATAAATATCATGAGTGATTCTCGTAGTTTCATGAAAGAGACGACCAGATCTTATAGTGACGACATTTAATTGCTCTGGTCTATTTTGGTCGTGTCTAGGGTTTGAATTTGGTTGACCAGCAAAAGTACCTACTGCTGGCTTCAGTTGGGCAGCAATTTGTGCTAGTTGAGCCTCCACAGCCTTCTGCTGAGCTTGCTGATTGGCAAGCATCGTTTGTGGTCACTATAACATCTGCCTGATCATATTCATCTCGTTTGTTGCCTGGGAAGAGGCATTTTTCTCAGTGAGTTGTTGTTGTCCTTGACGTGGTTGTTGCGGAGGTGATGTTAACTGAGGTTGTTGTGGTTGCTGTAGCTGAGGGTGCAATTGTGGATGCAGGGGGGGATGGGTATATTGATAGTAGGTAGAGGGATTTCTAGGGTAGTTGGATCTTGGGAAATTATTTCTGAGGTTCCCTTGATTTTGATTAAAGTTACTTTGAAATCCAGGTCGCAACCTATTGGAAGATCCACCTTGTGTTTGATGTTTTGGGTTAGAAGTCCCCACATGATTCCCATATTGAAAACTGGGGTGATTTCTTGGTTGATTTGGATTATAGTAAGCTTGTCCCGGTATGGAATTAATGGAATTGACTTGTTCAGGCATCTAATCTTTAGGGTGTTCGATGATTGGTTCGTAATACTGTTTTGGTGGTTGCATATCCATCATCACATTGTAAAGTAAGCCACACGATAGTGTAGGGTGATCAGATGTGTGATAGGCTTCACAAGTCCCTGTAGCAGCTTTAACTTGTTGGACTTGAGGGTTTCTCTTCTTGTCATATTCTCCAAATGAAGTTTCAAGTGCCTACTATTTGTGAGTTATAGTCTTTAAAGCTTCAGTAATAGCCTTCATTTCCATTGATTCCTCAACCTTATAAACTTTGAGAATTCCCTTAGCAGATGATCGTCCCAAATTGGATTGGTTCTCAGCTCCAAGTGTGACAATTTTCCAAGCATCCTAGTCGTTCTTCGTCATAAAATTTCCTCCAGATGAGGAATCTAGAAATTGCTTGATATCATCACTCACCCCCCTATAGAACGTTTCTATTAATTGATTTTAGGAGATTCTGTGATGAGGGCAATTCCTTAGAAGCTCCTTGAATCTTTCCCATGCTTCTGCGAGTGATTCTCCAGGAAGTTTGGCGAAGTGGTTGATCTGCCCCCTAATTTCGTTGGTTAATGAAGGAAGGAAAAACTTTTCTAGGAACTTTTCTTCCAAGGGTGCCCAGGTGGTAATGATTGGCTCCCTATCAAGTGAGTTGTACCAACTCAAAGCCCTTCCGGATAGAGTGAAGTGGAAAAGATGTAGCATTATTGCATCAAAGGCAACTCCGACTTGTGGGACAAGTCGACAAAGTGCCTTGAACCTCTTGAAGTGATCCATGCAGTCATCTCCAGAACCACCAGAGAGATGCCCTGCATGATTTGAATCCATTGTGTCCGGATTTCAAAATTGGGTATGTTCATGATTGGTGGCCGGACTGGATGATTATCTTCATAGTTCTTGGGGATGGCATAGTCCCTCAATTGCTTGTTTCTTATCTCTAACTGGGCATCTTGGTTAGCTGCTTCATTTTCGGCTCAGATGCGGGCTTGTTCTTCAGCTCGGATCTCTGCTTGGATCTGAGCACAGGTGTCAGCAATGAGTTGTGCCCTCTGAGCGGCTATGGCAGCATTGACCCTTTCCATTACTAACGCAACCTGACATTGATCCTCAGCCATTTGTCTGGCTCTTTGGTGGTTGAGTCTGATGCGATGGTGGAAGCTTCTCTCTACCTCAGAGTCGTACTCTGGATCAGGGGAGAATCCAAGATTATGTGATGGTTGCATACACGTCTTCTACCTGAGTAGAGGAAGAAACACACTTTTTAGATGATGCGGAAGGTGTGATGAAATCAAAAGGATATGGAGTAATGTTTAAAGAAAATTGTAAAACCCTAACCAACTAAATTAAAAGGTTCCATTATACCCGGCAACGGCGCTAATTTTTGATGGAGCTTCCACTCGCATGGAATTGCATGCACCACTAAAAATCCTAAAGATAGTAAGTCTTTATGTTTAGCCTTGCTTATACTAGATTGAGAACTCCACCTACGTATGCTAGGATACGTGGAAGTCTTATTGTAGTATAGTTAAGGGTCGAATCCTCAGGACAATAGTCTTGTTGGGAAGCAACAAGATGGAAAACGTTAGAATTTCACTTAACCTCTTAACAGTTGGTATTTAGATCGAAAATTTGGTTTGGTTGTTTTAAACTAAGTGCAAGTAAAACAAAGCAAGAAAGTAATTTTAAGGTTGTAAACATTGATAAGAAACCACTAGGATGTGATCGACTATCACCACCACTACGCATGGATCAAAAGATGCAACATAAAAACATAACCTGCAATAAGAGTCTAAACAGTTAGTTTCTTTGTAGATTTAGTTTCCTTTCGGAGAACTAACTATGAGAAGTGTGGGAATGTTGCAATGCCAGCCATCCCCGAATGAATGGTCACTTACTTTACATCATTCCCTTCGCAAAGTGTGTTCCTTGACTTATCAAGGCTATACTTTCATACGTCAACTGATTCCATTTCATAGTATGAAGGTACAACGATGGAAGTGAGTTTACTCCACTTCTTGAAAAACACTCCTAGATATCGAAACAGATGCATGGTGGATACATGCATCAAGAACCAACATTCAATCGAGATTTGAATCTAATAGTACAAACGTAGACAATTCATACTAAAAGATAAAAGGTAACACAAGTTGGTGATCAAGCAACAAGCATTCATTAAATGATTGATGTTGAACTGAAAAGAAAGTATATCTCTATTGCAGACTATGGATTACATTGCATGAAATGAAAACATGGGTAGCGGGGCTACTCTCCACACCCTAGTGAACAAGACTACTCATTCATAGCAAGGACAAAGAAGGAGGCAAGAAGAGAGAGAGAATGTCATCTCCACGAAGGAGGGAGGAAGGTCAACCCCTTGGAGAGAGAGAGATGATCTTCACACTTTGCAGGTTGCTCGATGATGAATCCTCCTCTTCCCACCTTCTTTGGCGATGAGAGAGAAAGTAGCTTCTGGATGGACTGTGGATCTTACTCTGGCAGCCTCAGGGTGGTGGATGAAGGATGAAACATCTTTGGAGCAGTAGAGGCAACCTTTGGACGTCTGAAACTTAATGCCTTGTGAGGACCCTTTGGGTCTTATTTATAGGCTCTAAGTGAAGTTCAAACGGTTTGGGTAGTCTTAGGCCCAAACGGTCTTGGAAATTGTTTGGGTTCTGAGACCGTTTGGACCTGTGCGGTTTGGAATCCGTTTGAGTCCTTGCTGTCTTGAAACTGTTTGCCTTTATTCGGTCTTGGGACCGTGTAACTCCATGCGGTCTCGGGACCATTTGTCTTTGCACGGTCTCGGGACCGTTTGGTTTTGTGCGGTCTTGGGACCGTGTAACTCCATGCGGTCTCGGGACCATTTGGCTTTACACAGTCTTGGGACCGTGTAACTCCATGCAGTCTCGGGACCGTTTGGCTTTGTGCGGTATCGGGACCATTTGACTCCATGCGGTCTCAGGACCGTGTGACTCCATGCAGTCTCGGGACCATGTAGTCTCCAAACAGTCTTGGGACTGTTTGAAACTTTTGTGATTTTTTTTGTATTTTTATGTAAGGATAAAAAGGAGAAAAGTTAATCTAATGGTATATTTGCAGTAAAGAAGGAAAGTTAAGGATTCTATCTAATTTATCTGAGAAAGAGTATGGAAAACTGAGGAAAATTACTAAGATAACATCACAAAATGGGAGGTTATCAGTTATGCCAAAGCGTGGTGCGCCGTCTATCTCGCAGAAGTGTGAAGGTTAAACATGTAGGTTATGCCAAAGCAGGGTGCATATTTACCGTGTCGGCTTTTGGGTTAGACTTAACTGGTGATTCTTAGAGCGTCTAAGCCCAGAGGCACAGAATGTTCATGGCAAGGTGTTGCAATTTGTTCATTCATCAAGAGTTGCATATGATGCAATTGGCATGATGGCCTACCTAAATAATCAAGATTGTGGGCAATCAGCCAAAGCTGACTCATGACTTGATGAAATATGGATCTTGACCCACTAGAAGATTGTTCACTACAATCTTCCAAATTGATGGTGAGGGCTATCAATTTGAACAAAAATAGTGGGAGCGATAATTAATTAAAGTCCTAATTATATCGTCAAACTTTTCAAATCAATCAAATAAGTCAGGATTGAGTTTTGGACTAAATTTCATATATTTCCTTTTGTAGTTCAAATGACAACAAACAACAATCACTTTTCGTTGCGATCGGTCCTTGAGAAGGACAAGCTGAATGGGACTAACTTCCATGACTGGTTTAGGACATTGAGAATGGTTCTCACTCAAGAGAGAAAGCTCTATGTCCTAGATACTCCATTTCTAGAAGAACCTGCTCCTACCACACCAAAGGCAGAAAGGGATGCTTATAAGAAGCATTCTGATGATGCCATTGATGCAAAGTGCTTGACGTTGTGCTCCATGAACCACAAGTTGCAGAGACAACATGAGAACATGGACGTCATTGAGATGATTTAGCATCTCAAGAACATGTATGAAGATCAAGCACGGAAAGAGAGGTATGATGTCTCCAGGGGGCTATTCAAGTGCGTCATGACAGAAGGAGATCCAGTTGATCTTCACACGCTCAAGATGATTGGGTATGTGGAGAACCTGACGAGACTGGGATTTCCCTTGAGCTAAGATTTGGCTACTGACGTGATGCTGCAATCGTTGCCCGAATCCTACAATCAGTTTGTGATGAACTACAACATGAACAACTTTGACAAGCCGTTGACAGAGTTGTTGGGCATGTTGAGGATAGTTGAGACACAGATGAAGAAGGACAAGCCTAAGTCTATGATGATGATTAGCAGCAAGAAAGGCAAGTCCAAGCGCAAGGGCAAAGGCAGGGCTAAGAAAGGTTCTGATGCTAGCCAGGAGCCCAAGTCATCTTCAACTCTCAAGTCTAACGGAGGCATGACCAAGAGAGGAAATTGCCACCATTGTCAAAAGCTAGTACATTGGAAAAGGAATTCTCCACTCTATCTAGAAGAACTAAAGAAGAAGGAGGCGATAGACATCTCCACCTGAAAGTGTCATGAAATGAACTTGTAACATTTTTTTAAGGTATATGATACCAAGATATAAAATGTAAAGCACTCAATAAATGGGGCAAGTGTTGCCGCCATAGATAGGAGTACTTTAGTTTATTTTCAGCCTTAAAAGCATGTAATAGAGTTATGAACTTCTATTTCATATCTGCCAATGGATAGAAACGCTTTATATTTTGCATATTGTATGACAATGATAACAATTAATAAAGTTGATGTTTAAATCTTTATGGCAATGCCTTGATTATCTTGTGATACTTGGTATGCATAAGATAAAATGATACCTAAAAGTTATTGAAAAACTCAAACAATCAAATTAGCATAAATCATGAGAAATTCATTTCTAGATTCCATATGATGGATAAGTCTAGACTCTTTTTGGTTAGAGAACCAGTAAGAGAAATGAATCTCTTAAACATGATTAATAAATCTTCACTAAGTGGTAGTGGGAGAATGATTATCCTATTAGTTATAATACATGTGATGTATTTACATACCTATTAGAGTTAATGCTAATACTTCAAGTGGTGTTTAGAGAAATACCAATATGAATATCTTGAAGTGTTTAAGAATATCATAGATGAAGTACGAATTTGGTAAAGTTCTAATTCTTGATGAGATCAATGAATGAAATACTTGAACCAAATGTTTGAGATCCTTATGAGTGATTATGATAGTGTATCATAGTTAGCTCATGATTAAGGCATGGTGATGTCTAAATCAAAGGAGTCATACTCTAAGGAGTTAGAGTATGATTATCAAATAACTAAGTTCTTCTTAAATAAAGAATACCCTACACTAATAAAGGACATTAAGAATCACAAGGAGTTGTGAGTTCTTATATCCTTGAAAGATACACCTCGATTATTTATATGATGAGTTGGTCATGTGATTAGTCAACTATCTAAATGAATATGAGGAACCAGATTTTGAGTTATGGTTTATGGCCGTTACATCCTAAATGACTTCCATGTGAACCATAAAATATGACCTTGATGGTAGAACCTATTGGGATGAAATCCATAAGTGCAAATGAGTCTTAAGAGTTAAGACACATGGATAACATTTTGAGAAGGATGATGCTTGTTGCAACTTAATGACTAAGAAATTTGGCATATGGATACTAAAACTGCATTCCTATGAGGAATAAAACAAGGATGTGTATGTGACACAACCTATAAGGTTTATGAATCCATTAATGCAAATGAAGTCTATAAGTTACAATGGACTAATCAATGTGATCGATTGAGTACAAGAAACTCAGAACTGTGATCTTTATTTTGATAATATAGCCAAAAGGTTTGACTGATATGTCAAAGATAAAGAGAGATCTATGATTTAGTGGGAGCGTATTCACATTCCACATGTTGATGTGAAATGGAAATCCAAAGTGGAAATTATCTTTAAGGAAGATAGAGACATTTCCTATGTGATAGGAATAGAGATCTATAGAGATAGTTCTTGAAAACCTCTTGACCTGAAAAGAGAGAGCATACATTGGCCATCTATATTGAAGGGTTCAGTATGCATAGATTTAGTGGGAGAAAAATTGTCCATGTTACATGGAGTTAATATCCCAAGGCCAAGTGTCCAATTCTTATGAGGAATGGAAACACTAAGAATAGATAAGGATCTATCATGTATGTAAACATCCCATTATCTTGGATGTATGGATATAAAAAGAATAAAATGCATTCATCATCTTGTTAGTGGGACATGAAAATATGATGAGCTCATCCTGATAACTCGTATGTGGGACATGACGAGTGGATATCTGTCTAGTTCCAGTAAGGGTTATTGGAATACCATAAGAACTTGATAAGTACTTGAGAAGTACTAGTTTTATGAAAATAAGGAAGGGTTCACTGATGCGAACTTCCAAAAAGGACAGAAAATTAATCGCAAAATATATATGGGATATATAAAAGTGAATGTTTGTTGATAATTGGAAACATTCCAAGAAAGTTGTTTAAAAGGAAATGTCGAGTATTCGTGTGTTAGAGAACAACAGTGGATACTATATGGATCTAGGAGTTCATAGAGATGAACTTATAGCTATTCCGGTCATTGATGACAAGTAAGGAATACTTGGTCATGTAATGTGGCTAAAGGTTAGCAAAGGAATACTAGATCGTATATTACAGTAACTCCATCTCATACGTGTGACATACAACGAAGAGATGAGAGACATGTAGTTAATACCGACTTTGGCAAGGTGTTTCCATAACTCACTATGTATTGAAGATTACTATGAATATGATTCAAGGGTGATTGGCTCACAATGCAAGTAGGAGTCTGTTGGTATGTATGCCCTGAGAGCCAATCATGGGATTATTGATGGGATACATTAAGATTGATTTGATAAAGATCAAAGGCAAGCTTCCAATTCTTTTTGGTTCGGTCATATGAGATAATGATAAAATAGATTGAATGTCTAGAGAATGAAAGTATTTAATGACATATGCTTTCAGGTTAAGGACCTGGACGATGAGATCATACAAATGCTAAGAGTTTGTACATTCTTATTATGTCCCTAGTCGGATGTCATTGTGGAAGGTGGATAGACAACAATGGCACACAAGACTAGATTGTGGTGTTGGTTGATGACAGAATATCGTTAGTCATGATATGGAGATATCAAACCAAACACATAGGTACTTGTTAGAGAACAAGTTTACCGGACAGACCCACCGTGAGTTTGACACATGGAACCATGACATGGTAGTCACAGTCAGTTCTCACAGTGATGGTGGTGAGTGTGATTCTTTGACCTGAAATCACTACACTCAACACATGTGATTGGGTACACTTTGACATCATCAAACACAGTCCTGAAACATGGGTTGTTATAAAGGTGATGATTGGGTGGCTTTGACACATGGGCCTTTTGAGGGGTGAGTGATAGATATGGGATTTGTCCCTCCTGAGGGAATTTGGTATCCATGGCCACTTGATGAGTAGGATTGAGATAGGCATGCATATGCATGTGTGAATCAATATATGATATTGATATCATACATATCTCCTCCAATCTACTGTGAGATCAAGAAAGTGAATGAACGTTGATAGGATGATTGTTCCATGCCTTGAGTTCATTCGGGATATCAGTGACAAAGGAATTATACATTCGTTTTAACACCATTCACAGATTGTAGGATTGAAAGTTGTTCTTCAACTTTCTATTTCACTTGGGTAGCACTGATGTGCGACTAGGCACTGCTCTTTGATTGTGAAGTCATAAATGTTTTGGACTTTCACTGCCAACGTGAAATAGACCTGTAGGGTCACACACATAGGATTTAACCTGGAAGAGGAGTTTATTCACAAATGATGTTTAGATTGATTACTAAAGGAGTTTAGTTGTTCAATTAAACACTAAATCAATTGATAGCTCAATATCATAGTGTTCAAGGTGTTGGACCGATTGATTAGAGTATCAGATTGATTGAAACTGCAATTCATTGATTTGCACAAGTCTGCTGCCCCAACCGATCGGCTCAAGAGTTGAACCGATCGACTCAGGTTGGTGAACTGATCAGCTCATGTGATGAATCGATCAGCTCAAGATAGGCTGAGATGACCGGTTCAAGGGTTGAACCAATCTGCTCAACTGGTCTAATCGAGATCGTTGGGAAAGTGAGAAGACTATTTTGCAAATACAATTTGTTTCACTTGTACAAATTTGATTTGGACAAGGATTAATATTTGAGTAATCAGAAACAAATTTGAAAGATAATTTGAGTTGGATCAGGACCACAAACCGATCATCTCATAAGTGAACCGATCAGCTCAGAGGTCCCAACTGATCGGTTGAGGTTGAACAGATCGGCTCAACTCCCCAACCGACCGTTTCATGTATGAAACGATCGGTTTAAGTGGCACAGTTGGTTGTTTTTGTGGAAAATTCTGAACCCTTCTACTCCTACTTTACTCCCGCATTGCCCGAGATAAAGAACCTTGTCCCATGACCCTCCTATATATATAGGGATATTGGGGGCTTCTAAGGATAACAACTCAGTGCACCAGTTGCTCTGCAAAGTTGTCGTTCTTTCTGGTTTTGGTAACCGAGAGAGAGCCTGAGCAAGTGCTACCCGATAAGGGAGGCACAGTAAGGGAAAGACAGCTGTAGAAAGTGACTGGTGGTAGCAGAGTGTGTCGGTGACTAGTACACTGATAGGAGGGTGCGACTCCATCTGATTCCATGTGCGACAAGGAGATTGGAGTTCCAGGTGGTCCATGTGGACTACTTCAGAGGCGGGAGACTTATGCTGCTTAGAGGACAATTGTCAATCCTGACAGTCCCAGTGAGACCAGGAGCTGCACAAACACTGTCCACAATCAGAGGTGAAGACCGCGCAAGCCGCAAGGTAACGTCTCCGAGCAAGCCTTGGGATAAGGTACGCCTCTACAAACCATCCTTCCTATTGTATAGACGTTGTCACGTTTCCTTTGTTCTGGGTTTGGGAGAAGAAATTTTTTGTTTCCACTGCCTTCTCTGATCTCCCCTAAAACCCAACACTGGCATGGTTCCTCACCGCCTAGAATGCAAGGGGTTGGACGCCGTTGTTGATGTCAAGGTTGGGAGCAGAAGGAGACGACCAATGTCCAATGGACCCGAAATCCCTTGATACTATACGTCACCCATGGGGGTAATGAGGTGAGTCCCCCCTCCTAATCTTTAGCTAGCCAAAATAAATATAAATAAATTAGTAGCTGACATGTCCTTGCCTAATTTGTTGAAAATACATTTAATTTGTGAATAATGTAGTGATCAAGTGGGAACTCAGATCAAGAGATGCAATATATGAGAACAGATCAAGAAAACAAGAGGAACGTGATTAAGATATAGTGAGTCCTATGTCTTATCCAAATTATAAAAGTAGTGTAAAATGTGTTAAAGTGATGATTAATGCACAAAAACCCTAATGTTCTATGAATAGGTTGTTAATCATGTTAAGTATGTTACTTTGAGATGAAAACTGATATAGTGGGATATAATGATGATCTAACATGATTTAGACCATAATGATGATAATTAGAGTTTCCAATGTGTATAACCATGCATATAAAGAATTAGGGTTTTTGAAGTTGAAGATGATAACTTGTGACAATCTTAGTGAACCTGGTCTGCTCTAAGTGATCATAATGAAAGGATATGACTGGATATAGTAATTTGCATTGTGAAACATAACTCTAATGATAATTCAATACCAAGGAAACCTAAACCCTATATTAGGACCGAGTAGGGTTTAATCTAATTAATGTGATGGTGACACTTTAGGATTTTACATATATGTAAATTAAATGTTGAATTCCTTGGAATCATCTTTGTTGATTGGATTTCTTAAACATACTTAAATTACACTACATAATCTACATGGTTGTAGATTGTGGTGCATGGTTATGATTATGACTACCCACAATTTAGTTTGTCGGTGTTTTCTGATGTTTTCTCAAAGATTATTGAAATAAATTATTGAGTGTTTATTTACATTCAACTCAATTATAACGTCACTATGAGTATCACATAACGGAATAATATGCGAAGAAAATGTCAATTCTTATTTGCCCATGTACAAAAAGTTGCATTATACCATTTCATGCTTTTGGTTTCACCGTGTTTCAAGTAAATGCTAGATATGATGATATCAAGATATGATGGACATATGGAATTGCTTGAAGACACTAAAACTTGTATGGAGGATTAGATAGATAATTCTTCCCTTCTGTAAAATAGTGATGATAGAAATTCAAGTAAATCCTTTGAGGAGCATTTTGTAAGAAACGTTTGAATTAATGATTTTTTTTACTATGATGTGTTATTTGGTTAAATCTGGATCCTTGGGAAATTTTAGGTAATTGATCTCAACTTTTTGGGTCTTTCTTTTTTGGGGGATGCTGAAAAGTGAGGTCATTACATTAGGTATTCGAGCCTAGATTTTTCAAATAATTTTTACTAGTTTAGAACATCAAGTAATATGTAGAAATATGTGGAGATCATGATGACATTTTCTAAAGATGATGGTGCCTATAAGGGACCACGACCTAAGGGCTTACTAAACTTTCCTCCACATCACTAGTCATCTTACACAGACTCCCAGACCCGTGCATCCTACCTGGCCAAACTCGGGAGATTTTGCTCTAAGTAAAATACCTTTAGGTTTTCTTCTCATCTTGATTCATCCACTTCTCATACTCTTACTTAATAAACCCTAAATGGAACTTACTCCCACATAAGAAGGTAGGGTTTTTGATAAGAAGTAGGGTAAAGGCATCCTCCTCCAATTAAGTGAACATGTAATGTGGATATAATAATGTACATGCAATGTGGAAATAATGATAAAGAGAAGAACTTTTTTGGGGTTTTCCTTATGAGGGTAATCCTAGGTGGAACTTGGGGGTGTTTGGGAAAACCCTAGTGGGTCAAGGGGCATAGAAACCCTTAGAGGCAGCATGTAGTCCCATATATTAAACCCTAATCTTGGGAAATGGGAGTAATGTTGGTGGTAAAGTAACCCTACCCATATGAACCCTGATTTGGGTGAAAACGAATAAGGAAAATATAAATGAGTTAGGCAAATTAGTCTCCCGTGCATATGTACATGCGGAGTAAGGCATTGAAGAGAAAAGTTTTAAGAAACATACGCAAACTATGAACAACTCATTTTATGGATATAACATGCTCATACCCTAAATGACATACCTTTGGTGAGTTAAAGAGAATGGGGTGAAAGACGATCATTATGGGAATGAAGGGTGATCAAGTCTGAAAAGGAAGATCACCTTAGGCCAAGCCTGAAAAGGAAGGCCTATGGACAAAACCAAGACCTAGAGAGGGAAGGTACTGAATGTCCACTGCATGGACTAAAACCCTTATATAGGGTTCCCCATAAAAGATGCTCCCCTAAAGTAAGGGCTCATCATTAGAGTAAATCGATAAGGATTGAGAAGTTGTGACTAAAATTTTTTTCTCAAAAATATGAAAGACTCAAATTAACTGTAGGGTTGGTATACCAACCTAGGAAGGGTCAACCCAAGAGTGGGAAAAAGGACCTATGGGGGAGGCAAAACCCTAAAATGTTGGGTTCAAGTTGTCACTAGAGAGCCTAACCTCCTCCTGTGAGCCAAGAAGGCACCCCAAGTTAGAACCTTCCCTAGAAGGGTGAAATGATAAATCAATCTAGGATTCAGGTAACCTCAAATGTCATCTAAAATGTTAAGACTTAAGTATACACAATATGAGAGAACATATATTGAGAATAAGTCTTTGAACCCAAATATGCCATCTTTGAGGAACATGACGAAAAGTCACTATGGAGGTGGCTGAAAGTATGGGACCAAGACTGGAAGGGAAGGCCACCATGATCCCAATGAGGGGACATAAAGTGAACAATGAGAATCATAAGAAATGGAGAAAATCTCATTTAAAGAATTACATTTGAATATAATGTGCCCTCGATAAACCCTTGGGAAGGGTAGTGCCCTAACTAAACCCTAAGATCAAGTAGGGAGTATTAAATGTACATAAGATTGATGAGATTAGAAGATGATTGTGCTCTGAATGCATAAAGACCTTAGGATCTGGAGGTAACAACTATGTTTACTTGAGGCCCATGACTCAGGATATTGGCCACCTTCATGAGTTTATGAGGCTCAAGGGGTGAAGGTAAGAAGCAATCCCTATATTCATAGGATGAGATCACTCTAAAAGTTCATGTACCCCTAGAGACCTCGAGGAAGTGGCTAAGTCTCATAATACCTAAGGTGTAAATATAAAAGATACAATAAAGTTATTGAAGGAAGTTGTGCACAAACATAAGAATGAGAAAAGCATTTGACTTTTTAAACTATAACAATATTGGGAATTAGATGTAATTTATGGTTTAGAGTCATGTTGAGAATTATTCAACCGAAACATGAAATTTTATGATAATGTGTGTACACCATCTCTGCTCATGGAATGGGATGAACTTTGTACTTGGACTGCAATGAAGTGCTTATTTCATCTTATTATGAGGGAAAGAGATTGAGGAGAGATATGTTATGCTTAAAATTGATATATGAGGAAGAATACTTTGAGTTGAAGTTAATGACATGACCTAGGGTTTGAGGTGTTACCCAAAACTTATGTTAATGAAAATGAATAATAGGTTGGAAATCTAGGTGAAAGGGGGATCACTAAGAGAAATTGAAATCATAAATGAAAATGTAATCACCAAAATATGGTATTATGTAAATACTAAGAAGAGGATATACCTCTAATTGGATTTAGGTACCAAACCTTACTATTAAATGTGGAGAATTTTCATATCAATAAAAGATATTAAAGGTATATAGGTAGGGCGCTAACCCTATAGTTGTGAAATTAATAAGAGTTATCAATTCCAAAATCTGATTAGGGTTGAATTTGGGGGACAAAATTACTTTTAAAGTGGGGTGAATGTAATATTGTCAATCTTTTTAAAATTGAATTATATTAATGCAAGGCATGAAGTGATAAATAATTTCTCCAATGATAATATGCACAAAATATTATGTGCTTAAGACTATTTGTAGTGCAAATATGTCCTTGGAGCACAAGACAAAGGAATTAGAGATTTTTTGAATAAATAAATATTAATGGCAGTATGAATTATTTATTAGTAGGAATATGAAGAGAATGGACAAGTATCAAAAAGAAAATAAAATATGTGATGTTTTAGATAATTAAAAGAGTAATTATCTAACCAGTTTGGCAAGAAATGTTTCAAGATATCAATTAGTATTATTTTGATATAACTTTTGGTATACTGGAAAATAATAATGGAAATATGAGAATTCTAGAAATTGGGTGGATATCCCATGGGATAATGGTATTGTTTTAAATAATGTTTAAAAGAGAAAGTTTGTATGAGAAATACATCCCTATAAATTTCAACTTATTAGATATAGATTCGAAAAGGCATTATGAGTTTACTTGAAGTAAGGATAATTGATTTGGGGAAATATATCCAAAAGAGAGATACAAGGAGCTATCTAGATCCAAAATTATATTTTTTCTTGAAAAGATTAATGACCAATTATCCAATGTGTACCATCAAGTTATGTGCATTCCTTAATGACTTTTTGGTTGCCAAATCCAAGTCTTAGTAGGAGTATGGTAGTGCCTTTTCGAAAATTTTGGTTTTATTACAATGAAAGCCAAGAATTTTCATGTAGGGGAAAGTAAAGGAAAATAAGATAAATATAAAGAGGATGTAAAAACTACTTCCGAAAACATGATGCCTTGCCTATTTCCTATTATTTTGAATTAGTATCTAATCATTGAATAAAAAAGATACTTGGGGATGAGACAGTTATGTGTTTGATATTATGTCAAGGAAATGGAAAGAAGAGGGATTAGAAGGGAAGCACAAGAGGATATTTATATATATGGGTTCACATGGCACATGAGCAAGCCAATTAAGACTACCCCCACTCCCTTATCTCTCCCCTTAGGTCTCTTGACATCCAACCCATCATCCTCTCTGACTGTAACTAGGATTTTGCATCACGCCACCACAAAGAGGGTGGCTCACCATCATCTTTATGGGGTTCATTAGTGTACATCATGAACTGTTGGTCATAGGACGAGTTGCAGAAGCCGTGATAGGCTGCTGTGGTGCACACCGACCTAACCACCTTGAGAAGATGAAGGATAAACTATTCCATCCATGCTACTACAACACCTCTATTCTTCTTCAAGCATCAACATGGTAAGGGAAAGCCTTAGACAAGATGTTGTAGTGGTTCTTGGATGTGGAGGTGAACTATAGAACCCAAGAACAGATCTTCATCAACTACACATGCTCAGTCATCGATGCCTAGGATTCTTGTTTCATACAACCCTACTTCTGGTATAGTGATCAGTGCCTGACTCAACCCATCCTCAACCCCGGAGGACCATTGACAAAGGTCTGGCCAAGTCTGCCAAAGGCCTCCGAAGGCGCATACCTCCTAGAATGGTTACTCGAAACCCAGGACATATGGGATTGGATGTGGTTGTTATCATCATGGCTGTGAGCAATATCCTCCACAAGGAAGGAGAACATCGATGACCAAAGCACTCAAAATCCCTTGAGACTATACATCTCCCACATGGGTAATGAGGTAATTCCCTCTCTTAATCTTTAGTTGGCTGGAATAAATTGACATAAATTAGTAGCCAACGTGTCCTCAGGTGATTGGCTAAAAATACATTAATTTGTAAATAATGTAGTAATCAATTAGTAACTCAGATCAAGAAGTAATATATAAAAATTGAGAAAGAAAATGAAAGGAACGTGAATAAAATATCGTTGCAATTTAGTTCTAATCCTAATTGTAAAAGTAGTGCAAACATGTGGTAAAGTGATGATTAATGAATAGAAACCCTAGTTTTGATGAATAGGTTGTCAACCATGTTATATATGTTTCTTTGACATGTAAATTGATATTGTGGGATATAACGATGATTTAGCATGATTATATCCACAATGATGATAATTAGAGTTTGCAATGTGTATAACTATGCATATGAAGAATTAGGGTTTTTGAAGTTAAAAATAATATCTTGTGATAATCTTAATGAACCTGATCTGATCCAAGTGATTATAATTGAAGGATATGATTATATATAGTAATTAGGGTTTCAAAGCATAACTCTAATGATAATTTGATACCAAGGATACATTAACCCTAGATTAGGATAGAGTAGGGTTTAATCTAATTAATGTGATGGTGACACTTTATGATTTTACATATATGAAGATTAAATGTTGAGTTTCTTGGAATCATCTTTAATTATTGGATTTCTTGAACATACTTAAAGTACATTGGTTCTACATTTAGGTATGTGGTTACAATTATGAATACCCACAATATAGTTTCTTGATGTTTTCTCGAAGATTGCTCAAATAAATTGTTGAGTGCATTTACAATATGTTCAATTATAACGTCAATATGAGTATCACATAAAGAAAAAATATATGAATAAAATTCCAATTCTTATTTGCAAGTAATTGATGGAATACATGTTGTGATGTACTTGCACACTTTTGCATGCACCCCACGTACATAGTATAGTGATATATTGATTTGTGCTTTTAGTTTCAAGGTGTTTTACATACATGAAAAATATGAAGATATCAAGATATGATGGACATATGAAATTACTTGAAGACATTAAAGTTAACTTGTAAGGAGGATTAGAAAGATACTTCTTCTCATATGTACAACACTGATGATAGAAATTCATGTAACTTCTTATTGGAGTATTTTGTAAACAAAATTTGAATTAATAAAAATTATGTACTATTATTTTTTATTTGGTTGAATTTGGATCCTTGGGAAGTTTTAGGTATTGTCTTTCAATTTTTAGGGTCTTTCGATATTGGAGAATGCTGAAAAGTGAGGTTGATATAGTTGACTTCTCTAGAAGTTGCATTGAGTAGAAATGAGGGAAAATATGAGAGAAGTGAATGAAACAAGATACACCCATTTCTATAAGAATACTACCTTACAAGTTGTTGCAAAAGTGGTTTCCTTCACCAAGGAAAGAGGAAATCTGCATCTTAGACTTCCTATTCTTCTTTTCAACATGTTATGGAGTGGAATAACCTATTAAGTGAATCCCTATATTTTCTACAAGTTAGAATGAAATCAAATGATAGATACCTCCTCATAACTACCATCTCAATATTAATATTTTTGCCAAAGTCTAAGAAGACACATCGTCTCTTTGGAATGTTAGTAACAGTAGGGTCTGATAAATATTTGACATTACATGTCATGATATGAAACACTATGTAAAAGGTTACGTTGGTGGTTTTTGATGAGGTGGCATAGTGTGTCATTAGTTGGACATGTTGTGCATTGATGCGGTCGATTTGGCCAATTCATCATATGGTGGGACACCTCATGCTTGAGGAAGGTACATCATGTTTATTGGCGTAGAAGTTGTCTAACATCTCTATTGGTGGATGCATCATACTCTAAGTGAGACATGTCATGTTCTAGGTGAGACACGTTGTCATGGAATTGGAATCCTAGTCCCATGAACCAAATGAATACCAAAGGCAACATGCGGAGGCATGAAATGCTTAGCATACATGAACAAATAATAAGAGGTATGCACCAACATGCTCTCAACATTCAACAATATATTATTAAGCAACATCATTAAATTACAAGATTTCATTTACATAATGATTTTTCACACTATACAACTCTTTCTCATGTAGACTAGGGATCCTACAACAAGTACACCTAGCATAGCTCACCAAGCCCATCAACCTTCTAGCCATCTCTGAACCTAAAAACAAAAAATGAGAAACGGGTCAACACATGAGGTGTTGAGTATGGGGTGGAAAGATACATATGTATAAGCTTTGCATAATTTGAAAAGATTTAAAGACTAAATGAATAAGAATAAACATGTTAACTATTTAATAAAATGAAAACCATATCTTATGTCATTTCACTCCATTACACCAACAATATCAAGCATGTTTAAGGCCTTTGACCATATTCCTGTCAGAAGGGTCCGTAAGGGTGCTCAAGATTAGCCAACCCTTTTATATGAGAGGGACCTCAAGGACATAGCCATGAGCTAACCCTTTATCAACAATTTTATAATGGAGTTATATATATATGTGTGTGTTCAAGTTATAAAACTGACAAGGCAAACATCGAGTAAGACATAACAATACTACATGGCAATATTTGAGTAAGTAAGCATACAATACATGTCTTTTCAATCAATCAAGTGATATTCATATAACTAGATAAGGCCCATACCTAATTCATAGATTCATACCCTAACTTATCCTTCATCATCTAGCCACATGCCAAAACTGATTAACAACAAGATTACATGTATGTATTAGATTCTCATCATTAATTAGGGTTTTGGCCAAGTTAGGTTCATAGTTACTTATTAGTACGTTAGATGATCCTTTATTAATCTAGAGGTCATCGTGAAGGTGTGCTTCAAGTTTCAAGTCATTTTGATATTTCATATGGACATTGCAATCTTTGAGTCATTTGTACATAACTTGGTCATAAGACTCACAATAGGGCAACAAAGATCAAGTATCATAAAGGTCTAGGCATCAAACCACCAACATGGGGTACCAAAATTCACTGATACATACAGTTATCATAGTAGCATATTTCTATCATCAATAGTACAAGGAAGGTTATAAGACTTCCCAAGGGTCCCAACAGTGTAAAATACTAATCTTGTGATTGGTTAAGCATTTGGAGTCATTAGGTAGGAAGGTTAACATCAAAAGAGCAATGTACATCATTATAGTCCAATATGGTCACATATGTACAAAAAGGAATCATTCATGAGCAATAGGGAGAGTATGACCTTCAATAGGGCTACAAAGACATGAGAGTTACTATTTTGATACTTAGGTTGGTATATATGCATAAAAGTTCCAAAATTCATCATAACATTGTATTAAATATGTTAAGAAGATCAAAAGTTAGCATTTTTGGAGAAACAGGAGAGATAGGATCATATTCAGGTCAAGAAACTATGCCCAAGTTGTAGATCTTTTCGAGATGATCAAAATGGTATATAGATTTACCCTATTTGGCCAAGGGAGTTAGGAATTATCATTTTTTTAAGATCAACATTCAAAACTATAGTCGAGGGAGGTATTACATTGATATTATTTTAGGGCGTATCAGTGTCGTCGGCTGGTGATCGGGCGGCTGGTGTTCAAGCGTGGATCCATGTTCTTCCATCGCTGCCCACTAGCCCAAATATTGTCTAGGTGATCGTGGTTGGAAATCTGAGGTCACATCTGACGGTTGGGCTAGACTCCCCCTCCTTGTGCGCCCTCCAGTCTGCGATCCCTCTATTCCGCTCCATGGAATGGAGGAGGAACATGGGTTCAGGGCCCCTGCTCAAAATCCATGGCTATTATGCCCATTTATCCTAGTAAAGAAGTAGAAAGGCTGCTGGAGGTTCGAGGCATGATGGCCGCTTGGAATCTGGCCATGAGTGCCACTGTGGTGGCGTGCGAGGGGGCTGGCTGCCTTAGCCGCCAACTTTGGCCAACCCTCTGCCTGGGAAAATTGGCACAAGGAGGAATGCGAAGGGAGAAGGGGGTCTAGGGTTAGAACTCAAGGGGGTAGAAAGGGTAGCAAATCTAGGGTTCAATCCCCTCTTCCCCTCACTTACATTTCCGGATTTGGGGTGGAGGTCCGAGCAGCCTCCCTAGCCACAGGCTCGTTTCCTAAAGATGAAGGGTATGGAGCGAGTAAGCAGTTAGACGGTCAGATTATTAGACCATGGTGGTCTTCTCAAGATCCGAGGGTGGTGAAGATCCTTGCCCATTTACCCCAAATAGGCTAGGCGGATGGGCCGTGGGCAAAAAGGGTTCAGTAAGGGCATGTTTGGTTTCCTGGATTTTTCCGTATTGGATTGTATTTTGGCATCCATTTGCAAAAATTTTATGTTTCGTTTATAGGATTCCGGAAATAGGGATAATCCCAGGATTTCTGAACATAATAAGAATCCCGCATTTTGGTTTCCATCAAAATTCTCCCGGATGCCAAAATCCAGCTGTGGCTGGCCGGTAGACCCAAAAAATATTAAATCATATATTTTACAAATCTAGGAAACCAAACATAAATTTGTGTTTGTGGAATTTTGACAATACATTATTTTATACATGCAGGATGGAATAAATGCAGGATTCTTGAAAATCTAACAAACCAAATGTGCCCTGAGCTCAAAATCCAAAAAAAAAATGATCAATACATGTGCAAATCAAGCTAATTTCAAATGATCATATCTTGGGCTAGTAGCCATCGATTGAGGTGATTATTGCACTGTTGGACTAGTAATTGAAATCTCTACATCATGATACATATTAGGAAGCAAAGAGATAATATATAATAGGTTTCATTTTAGTTTACATGAGGGTGATTCTTGAAGTAAGAAACTTAGATCAATCGAGTTATTTAGTGCCACCTATTATGACATTAGTCTTGAATGTGACTACTATCAAACTATGCAATTGACATTGAATTGAATAAGAGTCGACGTGATGAGAGATAAAGGGTACAATATAAGGGAGAGAAAAATCTAGATTGTCACATCCTTCCCTCCTTAAAAGAAATTTCATCCTCAAAATTGTCCAAGATTGTGCTCAAAAGTCAAATTAAATATCCGTCGGGTCTATGTATCCCACCATGGTTGAGAAGGTACTTTACCCACAATGAGGTGTACACTTAGATTGTCGTCAACAAGGTGTACTCGTCCCAACCATACACGCCTCTTAATGTTTTATCATATTATGACATCATCATGGCATTAGGGTTTTCTCAATCCTTAGTATCCCTCCACTATGGTTTTGTTTATATCTCCATATGAGACCAAGGTGTACTATCAACATCTATGTTTATCAATTCTCAAACAAACATGTTCGTGGTCATGACTTCCAAACGTGATCACCATAGGATGTGTAGATTTCATCATTATACTAGATTCCATGTATGTTTAAGTTTCTCCACTAAATTTTACCAATTTTCCCAAATCATCTTCATCAATTTCACATTTTCAAATTGAAATTAAGTAATATATTTATCTGGTTTTTTTGAGTTTTCATCCCAAGAGCATTGTCATAATGAGTTAATCATTTTTCATTTGGCTAAGAGATTAGGCATGTTACCCCTTATTATTCAAGCTAAGATTTCTAGGCATCCTCGCATCAAGTTCATGATTTCAAATCTACATATTTTATGTATATTATGATTTCATACTAGGTCTAGCAAATTAGAGTTGCTCATTTCACATATACCAAGTTCTAAATGTACATGAGATTATTTTTTATGCATCATGCATCATGTGAGGAACAACATTATCATCAATTTTGAGGTTTTGTAACTTTCTCACTTGTATCTAGAAAGATCTTCACAAGCTTATGCCACTCAAGTTAAGACATATATATGTCAAGGAAAAACATGCTAACCCCTGACATCTACCCATACCAAGATTTTACCCAACATACCAAATGAGGGAAACCACTAGATTCCTTCCTATACAACTACTAACCCAAGTATGAGGTTCATCATGGATATCAAAAATCATGTACATCATCTTAGGGTCTTAGGATATCTTCCTCACCTATATCGCAAGCATCAAAATTTTCAATTTCCCCTTTCTCTAGGGTTAGATATTTCAATAGGAAATCTAGGGTTCAACATTTTCAAGGGACCATAAACTAGGTGACTTATCTCATATACTTAAAATTATCCTAGCTAGGGACTCATCATCATATATTTTATCATGCATATTTTCAATATTTCAAATATTTTGAAGTTTAGGTGCTCTGACCTTGTCCCATGACGAGTTGACTCATATTAAGAGGTCATCATTTCCGTATGTCCCATGCCAGAGGTCCTTCTTTATGAAGAGATTGAGGCCCATGCTAGTCTCAAACCATATATCATATATCATATCTCAACACGTAAAAGACTAGGTACAAGCAAGCATATCAACCCACTAGCTATGTTTAACACCACCCAAGTCATATGTATCATATAAGGTGCTAGGTTAAGCTAGGGTTGCATGGTCAAAATCATCTCATATCGTCAAACATATTTGAACTTCCTCAAGCAAGTTGGGTCTTATCAATATCAACATCATCATCAATATCATTATCATCATCTTAGGTTTCTAGGTTACTCACTTGCCTAACATATATCATGGCTCTAGAATACCCTAGAGACTATCACTATCATATAAACTCTCTCATCTAGACTTGATGTTACATCTCTTTCTCCTAGTTTGCATGGAGACTCACTACCTTTCTTCATGTGGTCACATTTTTCATATGTTCATATAATAATACTTGAAATATGTTTTCTCCTATGTTTTAACAAATGATGAAAACCACCATACTCCATTTGAATAAAACCAAAACTAAAACAAGTTACTACACTCATGCGGCAGTCTAGTACCATGACACCTAGAGAACTAGCAAGAACATGGTGCACACCTATGTAGACATACTAAGAACATGTCACGAATCATATGTCTAGGGAGGTAATTTACACAAGTCTACACCTAGTTCTAGAACATCTAGTTTCTAACCTAGAGGATAGGTGAACCTAATCCACAAGGATATTTGATTAAGTTTCTATGGTTGAGATGCCAGGTGAGTTTAGTTTGTGTTTCATGTGAGCAATGTTTGGTGTAGTTATTGTTCATGCTCTGATACCATCTATCACGGAACCAGAATCCCAGTCCCATGAACCAAATGAATACCAAGGGCAACATGAGAAAGGGTGAAATGCTTAGCATACATGAACAAATAACAAGAAGTATGAACCAACATAATATCAACGTTCAACAATATGTTATTAATCAACATCCTTTAATTACAAGATTTCATTTACATAATGAAGTGTCACACTATTCAACTCTTGCTCATGTACACTATGGATCCTACAACAAGTAAACCTAGCATAGCTCACCAAGCCCATCAACCTTATAGCCATCTCTGAACATAAAAACAAAATATGAGAAACGGATCGACACAGAAGGTGTTGAGTATGGGGCAGAAAGATACATATATATGTATAATATTTGCATAATTTGAAAATATTTCAAGACTAAATGAACAAGAATAAACATGTTAATTGTTTAACAAAATGCAAAACCATATTTTATGTCATTTCACTTCATTATATCAACAATATCAAGCATGTTTAAGGCCTTTGACCATATTCCTGTCAGAAGGGTCTGTAAGGGTGCTCAAGATTAGCCAACCCTTTTATACGAGAGGGATCTCAAGGCCATAGCCAATATCTAACCCTTTATCAACAATTTTATAATGTATTTCTATATATATGTGTTCAAGTTATAAAATTGATGAGGCAAACATCGAGTAAGACATAGCAATACTACATGGCAATATTTGAGCAAGTAAACAAACAAGAATACAATACATGTCTTTTCAAGAAATAAAGTGATATTCATATAACTAGATAAGGCCCATATATGATTTAGAGATTCATAACCTAACTTATCCTTCATCATCTATCCACATGCCAAACCTGATTAACAACAAGATTACATGTATGCATTAGATTCTCAACATTAATTAGGGTTTTGGCCAAGTTATGTTCATAGTTAGTTATTAGTACATTAGATGATCCTTTATTAATCTAGAGGTCATCATGAAGGTGTGGTTCAAGTTTCAAGTCTTTTTGCGATTTCATATGGACATTGCAAGCTTTGATTCATTTGTACATAACTAGGTCATAAGACTCACAATAGGGCAACCAAGATCAAGTTTCATCAAGGAAGAAGAGCCAATAATAAGGGAGGGTTTTAGATCACCAAGAAAAGATCATAGGAAACACATTCAAAGTAGGGTGATGTCCACTAGGGTCTAGGCATCGAACCACTAACATGGGGTACCAACACTCACTCATACATGTAGTTATCATAGTAGAATACTTATGTCATCAAGAGTACATGGAAGGTTATAAGATTTCCCAAGGGTCCCAAGAGTATAAAATATTGATCTCATGATTGGTTAAACATTTGGAGTCATTAGGTAGCAAGGTTAGCATCAAAAGAGAAATGTACACCATTATAGTCCAATATGGTCACATATGATAAAAAAGGAGTCATTTATGAGAAATAGGGTGAGTAGGACCTTCAATAGGGATACAAAGACATGAGAGTTACTGATTTGAAACTTAGGTGGCTATATATGCATCAAAGTTCCAAAATTCATCATAACATTGCATTAAATATATTAAGAAGATCAAAAGGTAGTATTTTTAGAAAAACAAGAGATATTAGATCATATTCAGGTCCAGAAACAATGTCCAAGTTGTATATCTATTTGAGATGATCAAAATGGTATATATATTTACCCTATTTGGCCAAGGGAGTTGGGAGTTATCATTTTTTTAAGATCAACATTCAAAACTATAGTCGAGGGAGTTGTTACCATTGATATTATTTTAGGGTGCATCAGTGCCGTCAGCTAGAGATCAGGTGGCTGACATTCAAGTGTGGATCCATGGTCTTCCATCACCTCCCACCAACCTAAATGTTGTTAGGGTAGTCGCAGTTGGAAATATGAGGTCACATCCGACGGTCAGGCTAGACTCCCCCTCCTCACGCGCCCTCCAGTCCGTGATCCTTCAGTTCTACTCAATGGAACAGAGGAGGAATAGGGGTTCCACACCCCTGCTCAAAATCCATGGCCATCACACCTGTTTAGCCTGGGGAAGAAACAACAAGGCAGATGGAGGTTCGAGGCACCCCGACCACTTGGAATCCGGCCGTGAGTGCCACTGTGGTGGCATGCGAGGGGGCCTACTGGCTACCTTAGCCGCTGACTTTGGCCAACCCGCTGCCTGGGAAAACCAATGCAAGGAGGAACGAGAAGGAAGAAGGGGTTCTAGGGTTAGAACTTGAGGGGGTATAAAAGGGAGAAAATATAGGGTTCAATCCCCTCTTCCCCTCACTTACATTTCTAGATTTGGGGTGGAGGTTCGAGCTGCCTCCCTAGCTGTAGGCTCGTTTCCTGAAGAGGAAGGGTATGGAGCTGGTAAGCAGTTAGACGGTCAGATTATCAGATCATGGTGATCTTATCAAGATCTAAGGGTGGTGAAGATCTATGCCCATTTACCCCAAATAGGCTAGATGGATGGGCCGTGGGAAAAAAGGGCTCAGTAAGCTCAAAATCCAAAAAAAATTGATCAATACATGTGCAAATCGAGCTAATTTCAAATGATCATATCTTGGGCTAGGAGCCTTCAATTGAGGTGATTTTTGCACTATTGGACTCATAATTGAATCTATACATCATGATACATATTAGGAAGCAACACAATAACATATAAGAGGTTTCATTTTAGTTTACACGAGGGTGATTCTTGAAGTAAGAAACTTAGATCAATCAAGTTAATTAGTGTCACCTATTATGGCATTAGTCATGAATGTGACTAAATTGGAGTCCACTACTATTAAACTATGGAATCGACATTGAATTGAATAAGAGGTGACTTGATGAGAGATAAAGGGTACAATATAGGGGAGAGAAAAATCTGGGTTGTCACATCCTTCCCTCCTTAAAAGAAATTTCGTCCTCAAAATTGTCCAAGATTGTGCTCAAAAGTAAAAGTCAATATCCATCGGGTCTATGTATCCCACCATGGTTGTGAAGGTTCTTTACCCATAATGGGGTGTACACTTAGATTATCATCAGCAAGGTGTACTCATCCCAACCATACATGCCTCCTAGTGTTTTATCATATTATGACATCATCATGGCATTAGGGTTTTCTCAATCCTTAGTATCCCTCAACTAATGTTTTGTTTATATCTCCATATGAGACCAAGGTGTATTATCAAAATCTATGTTTAACAATTCTCAGGAGAACATGTTTGCAATCATGACTTCCAAAAGTGATCAACACAGGTTGTGCAGTCTTCATCATTATACTAGATTTCATGCATGTTTAAGTTTCTCCCCAAAATTTTACCAATTTTCCCAAATCATCTTCATCAATTTAACATTTTTGAATTGAAATTAAGTAATTTATTTATCTGATTTGCTTGAGTTTTCATCCCAAGAGCATTGTCATAATGAGTTAATCATTTTTTATTTGGCTATGAGATTAGGCATGTTACCCCTGATTATTCAAGCTAAGATTTCTAAGCATCCTCATATCAAGTTCATGATTTCAAAGCTACATATATTATGTATAGTATGATTTCATACTAGGTCTAGCTTATTAGAGTGGCTCATTGCACATATACCAAGTTCTAAATGTATGTGAGATTATTTTTTATGCATCATGCATCATGTGAGGAACAACATTATCATCAATGTCGAGGTTTTGTAACTTTCTAACATGTATCTAGAAAGATCTTCACAAGCTTATGCCACTCAAGTTAAGACATATATATGTCAAGGAAAACATGCTAACCCCAGACATCTACCCATACCAAGCTTTTACCCAACATACCAAATGAGGGAACACTAGATTCCTTCATATACAACTACTAACCCTAGTATGAGGTTCATCATGGATATGAAACATCATGTACATCATCTTAGGGTCTTGGGATATCTCCCTCACCTATATCGCAAGCATTAAAATTTTCAATTGCCCCTTTCTCTAGGGTAAGATATTTCAATAGGAAATCTAGGGTTAAACATTCAAAGGGCCATAAAATAGGTGACTTATCTCATATACTTAGAAGTATCCTAGCTAGGGACTCATCATGATGTATTTCATCATGCATATTTTCAATATTTCAAATATTTTGGAGTTTAGGTACTCTGACCTTCTCCCACGATGAGTTGACTCATATCAAGATGTCATCCTTTCTGTATGTCCCATGCTAGAGGTCCTTCTATATGAAGAGATTGATGCCCATGTTAGTCTCAAACCATATATCACATATCATATCTCAACACGTACACGACTAGGTACAAGCAAGCATGTAAACCCACTAGCTATGTTTAGCACATTGCCCAAGTCATATGTATCATACAAGGTGCTATATAAAGCTATGGTTGCATGGTCAAACTCATCTGATAACGTCAAACATACTTGACATTCCTCAAGCAAGTTGGGTCTTATCAATATCAACATCATCATCAATATCATTATCATCATCTTAGGTTTCTAGGTTACTCACTTGCCTATCATATATCATGGCTCTAGAAAACTATAGAGACTATTACTGTCATCTAAAATCTCTCATCTAGACTTGATGTTACATCTCTTTCTCCTAAGTTGCATGGAAACTCACTTCCTTTCTACGTGTGGTAACATTTTTCATATGTACATATAATAATATTTAAAATATGTTTTCTCCAATGTTTAAATAGATGATAAAAACCACCATACTCCATTTGAATAAAACCATAACCAAAACAAGTTGGGCAAAAGAAGGACAAAAAGCATCATGTAATCTTTTACGCTAGCAAAACATTAGATGAGGCCCAGATAAATTATACCACCATAGAAAAGGAAATGCTAGACATCGTCTACGCATTCGACAAGTTTCATTCTTATCTTGTGGGCTCCAGGGTGACTGTTCACACAGACCATGGGGCCATCAAATATCTAACACAGAAGAAAGACGCCAAGCCTAGGTTACTACGTTGGGCATTACTTTTAAAAGAGTTTGACCATGAGATCATCGACAAGAAGGGTACCAAGAACGTGGTCGCCGACCACCTATCTAGGATCAGAGTGGAGGATGGCCACCCATTGTCGATCAATGAGAGCTACGTCGATGAAGCAATCTACGTTGCCCAAATACCTAATCTAGAAGGGCCCTGATATGTTGATATCTACAACTATCTTTCCTGTAAACAATTGCCCATAGAAATATGAAGAAATTTTTCTCTCATTTAAAATACTATTACTGGGATGACCCTCTGTTGTTCAGACATTGCGTTGATAACCTCTATAGAAGATGTATACCTAAAGAGGAAGCCCTGAAATGTTATGAGTGTCACTCCTCTCCCTATGGAGGACACTTGGGAGTTGAAAGAACTATAGCCAAGATTCTCCAGTCTGGTTTCTATTGGCCCACTATGTTCAAAGATGCCCATGCCTATGTTAAATCCTGCAGTGAGTGTCAGAGAATCGAAAACATTTCCCGTAAGTATGAGATGCCTATGTCTGAGTGGATTGAAGTCAAAATCTTTTATGTATGGGGAATCGACTACATGGGACCTTTTCCTTCATCATACAGTTTCTAGTATATTCTAGTTGCAGTGGACTATGTCTACAAATGGGTAGCAGCCATACCCACTACCACTAATGATGCCAAATCTATTATAAAGCTCTTCACAAAGATAATCTTCCCAAGATTTGGAGTCCCCCAAATGGTGATCAGTGATGGTGGATCACACTTTGCTGAAAAGAAATTTGAATTACTTCTGTAAAGGTATGGAGTTCGACATGAGGTTTCTACACCATATCATCCCCATACGTATGGCCAAGTTGAAGTCTCAAGCAAGCAAATCAAATAGATTTTGAAGAAGATAGTTGGAAAATCCCAAAAGGATTGGTCCACCAAGCTGGATGATGCTCTCTGGGCATACAAAACATTATACAAAACGCCACTTGGCACCACACCTTACCATTTGATCTATGTGAAAGCATGTCATATGCCTTTCGAGCTAGAGCACAAGGCATTTTGGGTCATCAAACGTCTAAATATGGATCCATCCCTAGCTGGCAAGAAAAGGTTCCTCCAACTTCAAGAGCTTGAAGAACTTAGGCTTCACGCCTATGAGAATGTGAGGATCTATAAGAAAAGGCCTAAAGTCTATCATGACTCCCACTTGAGGAAGAAAGATGTCAAAGAAGTTGACAAGGTTTTGGTTTTTAAATCTTCTATTTGACTTTTTCTAGGGAAACCACAGACTCGCTGGTCAGGACCATTCTTGGTAGCAAAGATATACCCATTGAGAATAATGGAGCTGTACGACAAGCATGATCCTACAAAGGTCTTCCCAATCAATAGACACTAGGTAAAAAGATTCTACAAAGATGAAGCTTTCATGTGGCGATATAAGTTGACCCTGAATGATGTTGAAGCCGCATCCGCTGAAGAAGCCTAAGCAAGACTGAATATGTCGAGCTAACGACAAAAACCATAGTGCTCCTTGGGAGGTAGCCCAAATTTTTACTTTCTTAGAATAGGATGTTATTTCCTTTTCCTGCAAAGAACATTCTAAACACTTTTATTGTAATAAGGCCCGATTCTGTGCACCCACTGACTTAGTTTTATCGCCTTGATATCTAATACTAGATGAGGTTGGCGTTCACACTTAGGCCAATGATGTTTTACAAATCAAGCACCTTTTACTTGAGTTTTTGTTATTAATGAGTTTTTATGGTTTCTTGAATGTAAAGAGTGTGGTGCATATGCATTGGCCACCTATATCGTGCATGCGTGGTGCATAACCCTATCGGCCAGGACATGTTGGGCAACTCGTGTCGCACACCTGTAATGCACGGACTAACCAATTGAACCCTGCGGTAGTCGTATCATGTGTCCCATGTCAGGTTGCACTCACACCGCGCCACACTGATGAACTGAGTTTCCATTCATTTCACACAAAAGCATGCTGGGTTGCACATGCGCCGCTTCACGTTGATGCATCGCACGAACTTGTGTCGTGCAAAGAGCGTGTCGGGTAATGCATGCCAGATAATGCACCACCTCTTTTTAAGGCTCACGATATGACATGATTAGACCACTTTTACCTTACTTTGAAAGGAGATTCTCATGCATGCGTGACATGTATCCCTATTTTATTATTTTACTACCCTTCATGGATGGATATATAAGCAACAAGAGTTTAACCATGTCGGGTTACCAAAGTTACCAAGCTTTTCCTTCTGTATCGTGCAAGCTCTTGTATCGCTCAAAGCCACTCTTAACTCCCGTGTTGAGTTTCCAGTATCCCATCCTCTCATTTCACGTTCACGCATTCCTTTCCTGATAAGTTAATAACCTGTATCGTGCAACCTCTATCATGTAGGTCTATTGCCCATACATATCACACACCCTTAACGGTAGACCGTATCATGATTCCACGTATCGCGTTCCCTCCCGTAACGGGAAAAGCTTTAGAATGTGTATCGGTTTTCACGAGTACCGCTCCAACCGTGTCGGGCTTCCACCTGTGTCATGAATCCATATTGTGTTGAATAAGTTTGGGGGAGCTTACTGACTCACACCAAGTCTATGTGATGCCTATGTCATGTAGTTGTATCGCATTCTTAGGTTATCAGCTTTTACAAGTGCATTTCTTTCTTATGTACACGATACCGATTTTCACGAGTATCATGCAAAAACGTATCAGGCTCCTTTGGTATCGTGTACTTGTGCGTCACGAAAGAATATCATGTTCTGCTCTAACCCGATGTTGTACTTTTTTATACAACTCGATACCAATTTTTGTAGTATCGCCCAAGCCGTATCAGGCGATCCCTTCTTACTAAGTTTCATCTATAACACATCCATGTATCGGGAAGACAAAATTGTGTTAGTATAACCACTTTTTAGATTTAAACGTGTATTCTTCAATTTTCAGAAAATGGCACATACAAAGGAAACCATTATCCAAGTCGACAATCAAGGCCAAAGGATCAACACCAAAGTCACATCAATGGTAGCTGCAGGGCCAAAACGTCCTAACCCAGCAACAACTGGTCCCACTGAGGCTGAAAAGCGGCTTCACGTCGAGGTAGGCACAACCATAGCTGTAACGATAGAGCCCGAAGCTCTTGCCCACTCTCCGGGATGCTTCGTTCTGAGAGACACGGACCATCAGAGACGCTACACCTATTTGGCGGTGAAGGTCTACCGCCTGACCAAATTATTCCACCACTCTTCTTTCTGAAAGATCGACATCTTCGAGAGACTAGACAACGTCCTTGAGGCCGCTGGACTCCAGAAACAACGCTTTAGCTTCTCTAACTAGTACATCGAGTTAACAAAAGAGTCCATCTACTTCCTCTTCTAGTTATCAAACACCCCTGAAGAAATCAAGAAGTACGGAGGAGGGGACCGACTGCAAGGGCACCTTTACAACCAGGAGAACAAAATCACAGAG
The DNA here is from genome assembly GCA_963693085.1 of Alisma plantago-aquatica. Taxonomy (NCBI): domain Eukaryota; kingdom Viridiplantae; phylum Streptophyta; class Magnoliopsida; order Alismatales; family Alismataceae; genus Alisma; species Alisma plantago-aquatica. Next base: position 28,488,254 of record OY856411.1, read on the forward strand.
AGGCTTCTCAATGAAATGTTCTCCACCAGTGCAGTCGAGTATGAGCTACTCAATAACAGAGCCCACATCAACGATAACGACAATTTCAACCCAGTCAAGCTGTGGAAAGAGATGACGGGTGAATCTTCCTTCAAGCCCGAAAGCAAAGAGGTGGTGGTCTACTCTTATTTCTGGAGGATCATTCACGAGATTGTTTCCAGCCTACTCTTCAGCAAGTATGAAACAACCAATCTGTACATGGAAGAGCTACATCTGATCTGGTATATCATGGCTGGCAAGCCAATCAACTTGGGGTGTTTCCTATTCAACCACCTTCACTCGATCAAGGATGCCACGAAGGAGTATAATATGGTCAGAATCATCAACCTGATCGCGGTCGGGCTCAGATATCCAAAATAGCCACTGAGCCTGTTGCAGACCAGGGGTGACAATAAAATTGACATCAAACTCCTCACTAGGGCCAACATCATAAAGAAAGAGGGTCGCCAACTTTTCTATAGGTTCGTAAGAACCAATATCCTACTACCGCTCCCAGGCTGCGACAACTATGATGTAGAAAAGCTAGTATTCACGACGGTAGAGGTCGAAGATTTGATTGTCGATGTAGCCTACTACGCCCAAATAACCATCCAACAGAAGATGTCCACGAGGAAGGGGACTACATATATGGTGGCTCGGAGGGACAAGTCACCGGTGGTCATTCTTGATGACTCTCTAGTCACCACCACCGCCGAGCCAGTAGCCACTACCCCAATAGCTACTACCACAACAAATAACACGGCAATTGCAGAACCGATGCTGACCGCTGTCCCCACAGTCGAGGCCATCGGCAGAGCTAGAGCATCCACAACTATCACTGCAATGGAGGCAGTTGCCATGGCACTGCCATCTTTAGCACTACCAGTAACGGAAGCAGTCGCATCCACACCTTCTGTGGTCAAACACCTCTCGCGATAGCGAGGAGGCCTTCATCAAGCTCCTGGACGTCGAGCTCAGGCAGTTCAGCAGACCCCTATAGTGTCAACCAAAGCAACAACGACCATCTTGGAGGATGAGGCTGAGAGTCATGTGGCCGGCCAGCACCCACATACCATGCTGCCCTCTCCGCGGCCCCACGTTGAGACGGCATATTCAACAATAAAGGTGCTTATGCCACACCCAGAGGCCATGCCCTCTTACACCGTCTTGGTGGACTCTGCCCATTCAGATGATGCACATTCAATGAGATGTGCCGCCAAGATGAGGAGCCACACTAAGAGTCATAGTCGATCGACAATCCCCCCTCTCTTGGACACACGTTTGGCTTCAAATTCGATAGCTTACAGGAGGTAAATGCAATCATAGTGATACTTTCTTCTCCCTGACCTGTAAGTTTCAGGCATTCCAACAACAGCTAGGAGAATAGGATTGCCAGTTAGTGAGTCTAGTTGGTCTCCCTGGCCAACTAGAAGAAATGAATTAAACGATGCAGGACGCGCTCCAACGGTTGGACGTCATCGAGCAAAGGCTCCACGAGAGGGACACTTGACGCCACTCATGACAATCTCGAAGGTCACCATCGCCACCGTCATCCTCATCTTCGTCATCCTCATCATCAACTTCTTCCTCATCCTTGTCATCCTCCTCAAATGCTAGCGGGCCCTTCAAACCTTCAACAATGCCAAAGGAGGAGGTGACCAAGAAACTCACCGACGGGGCTCCTACAGAGTAGGGGAGCACCTACGACATCGACACGACTGCCCCTCTACACCCGCTATAGCTAAATGAAGCAACAGAAGATCTATTAGAAACCTAGTGGATGATTCATCAGAAGGAGAAGGGGGTGACTTATACAGGTCGCAGTAGCACAACCGCTTAGAGCAAAGAATTCAGTGGCTGATCAATTCTCTGTGCCGTATGAGATATCAGTCTTTGCGATGGCCGACATTGATAGACACGCCATAGATTATCTGATGGTCTGCAACCAACAACTTCTGAATATGGTCCTGAGACCACGTATCAACAAAAAAGTCATCCTCTGGGGGAACATATACTTTTGCATACAATGTTGAGCGCTCCAAGGGATATTCCGTTCAAAAACTGTTGTAGGAAAGATCCTCTTCAGAGTCACGAAAAGTGTAATGATCGAGAGTATCACGCTCAGGATAGATCATCAGCCAATCTACAATGCGACTCCTACCTTGGCCAGACATCTGCTAGCACGAGTGGATGAATCACAATTGGTGGTTGACATGCTGAAACATATATAGGAACACAACCCCAACCTAGTACTGGCCATGTACAAGTATAGGAAGCACTGGTTTCTTTGTGTGGCCGACTTTCGCTCCCACACCATCACATTATTTAACTATTGTTGTGCGGAGCTCCCCCACCTAGATATGGCCTTCATTCAGCCTAAAGATAGAAACCTGAAGCTTCTACCTCTCTACCTTCACTGGGTCATTAAACACGACATCCAATGCCACAATGGAGTTTGGAGTTTCTATGCGATAAAGGACTTCCCAGTCCAACAAGACCTGGGAAGCGGCAATAGTGCTTTCATCGTATTACGTGACATGGAGCTTCTAAATATTTTTAGATATATGTTGCAGCTCTAGGACACAAACTTATATCACCTCAGGAGCATCTATGCGCTGCTTTTAATAAAGGATAAGCACTATTTCCCAGATTCAAAACTCCCTGAACATCTTCTAGAGACTGATTCTGATTCTCACTTGATAACCTTCTATTTTAGTCGATTATCTTAGTCCTTTTCTTTAGTTTTCCATACTCTTTCTAAAGCTTAAACTATACATAATCCTAATTTTACCCTTTTTTGTAAATATACCATCAGACTAACTTTCCTTTCTATATATGCAGAAAAAGCACAAAAAAAATCATAAAAGAATAACTCATCCTCAAGACCGCATGGATTCAAACGGCCCCAAGACCGCATGAAGCCAATCAGTCTCGAGACCGCATGAAGCCAATCGGTCTCGAGACCGCATGAAGCCAATCGGTCTCGAGACCGCATTGAGTCAAACGGTCCCAAGACCGCATGAAGCCAATCGGTCTCGAGACCGCATGAAGCCAATCGGTCTCGAGACCGCATGGAGTCAAATGGTCCCAAGACCGCATGAAGCCAATCGGTCTCGAGACCGCATGAAGCCAATCGGTCTCGAGACCGAATGAAGCCAACCGGTCCCGAGACCGCATGGAGTCACACGGTCCCAAGACCGCATGAAGCCAACCGATCTCGAGACTGCATGGAGTCACACGGTCCCAAGACCGCATGAAGCCAACCGCTCCTGAGACCGCATGAAGCCAACCGGTACCGAGACCGCATGGAGTCAAACGGTCCCAAGACCGCATGAAGCCAACTGGTCCCAAGACCGCATGAATCCAACCGGTTCTGAGACCGCATGGAGTTCAAACGGTCTCAAGGTCCAAACGGTCGTGAGGTCCAAATGGTCTCAAGGTCCAAACGGTCTTGAGGTCCAAACGGTCTCCAAACCGTTTGTACTTCACTTAAGGCCTATAAATAAGACCCCAAGGGTCCTCCATAAGGCATCGAGTTTTCAGACGCCCAAAGGCTGCCTTAATCGTTCCAGAGCTCTCACTACTTCCATCCTCCACCCAGGGGCTGCCGGTCTGAGACTCATACTCCATCTCGAAGCTGCTTTCTCTCTCTCTGCCAAAGAAGGTGGGAAGAGGGAGATCTCATCATCGAGCAACCCATGAAGCAGGTGGATTGTTTCTCTCTCTCCAAGGGGTTGACTTTCCTCTCTCCTTTTGGGGATGATGCTATGTCTCTCTCTTCTTGCCTCCTTATTTGTCCTAGTCATGAGCGAGTAGTCTTCTTCACTAGGGTGCGGGGAGTAGCCCCGCTACCCATGCTTCATATCATGTAAATGTAATCCTTAGGTTGTAATATAGAGTTCTTATCTTTGTCAGTTAAACATCAAACGATTAATGAATGCATGTTGTTTGATCTCCAACTTGTGTTATCTTTTATCTCTTAGTATGAATTGTCCATGTTTGTACTATTAGATTCGAAACTCATTTGTATGTTGGTTCTTGGTGCATGTATCCACCATGCATTTGTTTCGGTATCTATAAGTGTATCTCAAGAAGTGGAGTAAACTCACTATCATCCATTGCACTTTCATACTATGAAATGGAATCAGTTGACGTATGGAAGTGCAACCTTGACAAGTCGAGGAACACACTTTGCGAGGGGAATGGTGCAAAGCAATGTGACCATTTGTTCGGGAATGGCTGGTGTTGCAACATTCCCGCACTTCTCGTAGTTAGATCCTCGGAACGGAGGCTAAGTCTACAAGGATACTAACTGACTGGACTCTTTTTGTAGGTTAAGTTTTGCTTTGCATGTGTTGATCGATGTGTAGTGATGGTGAAAAACCGATCACACCTTAGTGATTTTTTATCATAGTTTGACTCATTAGATTTACCTGCTTTCTTTACTTTTCATTGTTCTTAGTTAAAAACATCAAAATCCAACTTTCGATATAAGTACCTGCTAGTAAGTAACCAAGTGAAATTCCATACGTTTTCCATCTTGTTGCTTGCAACAAGACTGTTGTCCCGTGGATTCGACCCTTAACTATATTGCGATAAGACTTCCACGTATCTTAGCATACGTGGGTGGAGTTTTCTATCTAGTATAAGCAAGGCTAAACTTAAAGACTCACCATCTTTAGGATTTTTAGTGGTGCATGCAATTCCATGTAAGTGGAAGCTCCATCAAAAATCGGCGTCGTTGCCGGGGACAACGGAACGTTGTAATTTCACTTAGTACCTTTCTAGTTGGTTAGGATTTTACACTTTCCTTTTAATCATAACTCTATATCTTCTTGAAACTATCATATCTTTTTCATTATCTAAAGGTGTTTTCTTTTCTCTACTCAGGTAGAAATCGTGTATGCCACCTGCGCATAGCCTCGGATTCTCCCCTGATCCAGAGTTTGACTCTGAGGTAGAGAGAAGCTTCCACCGCCGCATTCGACTCAATCGCCAAAGGGCTAGGCAAATGGATGAAGATCAACGCCAGGCTGCTTTGGTAATGGAGAGGGTCAACGCCGCCATCGCCGCTCAAAGGGCACAACTCATCTCTGAAACTCGTGCCCAAATCCAAGCGGAGATTCGTGCAGAAGAGCAAGCTCGCATCAGAGCTGAAACTGAGGCAGCGACCCAAGCTGCTCAGTTGGAGTTAAGAAACAAACAACTGAGGGACTACGCTGTCCCAAAGAACTATGAGGATAACCACCCGGTCCGACCTCCGATTATTAATATCCCCAACTTCGAGATTCGGACCCAGTGGATTCAAATCATGCAAGGCATATCTTTCTCCGGAGGTTCTGGAGATGATTGCATGGATCATCTAAAAAGGTTTAAGGCATTGTGTCGCCTGGTTCCACAAGCTGGTGTCGCTTATGATGCGATAATGCTTCATCTGTTCCATTTCACCCTGTCTGGGAGGGCCTTGAGTTGGTATAACTCACTTGATAGAGAACCAATAATAACCACCTGGGCTCCTCTTGAGGAAAAGTTCTTAGAGAAGTTCTTTCCACCCTCACTGACCTATGAAATCAGAGGGCAGATCAATCACTTCTCTCAGCTGCCTGGAGAAACGCTTGCTGAGGCATGGGAAAGATTTAAAGAACTTTTGCGTAAATGCCCTCATCATGGAATCTCTCAAAATCAACTAATAGAAACCTTCTACCGGGGAGTAAGCAATGATATTAAACAGTTCTTAGATTCCTCTTCTGGAGGAAACTTCATGAGGAAAAATTATGAGGACGCATGGAAGATTGTTACTCTCGGAGCTGAAAACCAGTCCAACTGGGGACGGTCAACCAGTAAAGGTGTCCTCAAAGTTTTCAAAGTTGAAGAATCAATAGAGATGAAAGAAATAGCTGAAGTCCTGAAAACCATAGTTCATATACAGCAAGCTCTCGAGACTTCCCTCAGAGAGATCGATAAGAAGAAAACTCCGCTAGTTCAACAAGTCAAAGCTGTCACGGGATCCTGTGAGGCTTGTCATGCTTCTGACCATCCGACCCTTTTCTGCAGTATTCTATATAATGTGATGATGGATCTGCATCCACCACCACAACCATATGAACCTATCATTGATCAGTCGGAAGAGCAACTACCAGAACAAGTCAACTCTATCCACTCTATCCCTGGGCAAGTCTACTACAACCCTAATCAGCCAAGGAATCATCTAGGGTTTCAGTATGGAAACCCTGCCGGGACTGCCAATCCTCAACATCAAACACAGGGGGGATCTACTAGTAGGCCAACACCTGGATTCCCAAACAACTTCAACCAAAACCAAGGGAATTCCAGGAGTAATTTTCCTAGGGCTAACTACCCCAGGAACCAATAAGCCTACTACCAGTACACTCATCCTCCGCTCCATCCACAGCTGCATACTCAGCAACCTCAGTTGGCATTACCACCCCAACAATCTCAACAAATCCAGCAACCAATTCCTCCGAAAAATGCTCCTGCCCGACCAGAAGATGAAATATCCTTGATCAGGTAGATGTTACAATCACAGCAAACTATGCTAGCTAACCAGCAGGCTCAGCAAAAAGTAGTTGAAGCTCAGCTTGCTCAAATCGCTGCACAATTGAAGCCCCCAGCAGGTACATTTGCTGGGCAGCCTGAATCAAATCCTAAGCACAGACAAAACAGACATGAGCAGTTGAATGTCGTCACCACCAGATCTGGATGCATTTTTCATGAGACTACCAAGATCACCTTGGATAATGATGATACCCCTGCTTTCATGACGAATGAGAACCCACAACAAGGAGTGGAGAAGCTCTCCGAGGACACAAAGGGCAAAGATAAAGTGTTCACAGAACCTGAAGTTTTGTAATATAAAGTAAGAATCCTGTACCAAGGAAGATTACGAGAAACAAAGATGGACACCAGGTTTCAAAAGTTCAAAGAGGCAATGAAGAAACTATACATTGATATCCCACTCCTTGATGCTCTTTCTGAAGTGCCAGCCTGGGCGAAATACCTCAAGACCTTATTATCAAGAAAGTACATAACCGAGGAGAAAGAAACTGTTAAGCTTGCTAAGACCACTTCGGACATCATCTTAAACAAGATGCCCAAAAAGAAGAAGGACCCAGGTTCCTTTGGAATCCAATGTTGCATTGGCAATGAATGTTCTAAAAAGGGATTAGCTGACCTTGAGTAAGCATAAAAAGGTCATAGGATATAAGATAACTGACCTAACGGGCATAAATCCAGCCCGGTGTATGCATAAACTTCCTATGGTTGACGAATTCAAGCCCGCTCGAGAACATCAAAGAAAACTAAATCCTAATCTGAAGGAGGAAGTGCGTCTGGAGGTCCTTAAATTACTCAAAGTCGGCATGATCTATCCTATTTCTGACTCCCAGTGGGTCAGCCCCGTTCAGGTTGTTCCAAAAAAAGGGGGCACTATTGTAGTGCTCAATGAAAAAAATGAGCTAGTGCCCACCAGGACTATAACTGGATGGCGTATGTGTATTGATTATAGAAAGTTGAACAAAGCCACAAGGAAAGACCACTACCCTCTACCTTTCCTTGATGAAGTCCTGGAACGCCTAGCTCACCAAAAATATTTTTGTTACCTCGACGGGTATTCCGGGTTTTACCAAATACCCATACACCCGGAGGACCAGGAAAAAACAACCTTCACTTGTCCTTTTGGGACTTATGCATTTAGAAGAATGTCATTCGGGTTACGTAATGCTCCCGCCACTTTCCAAAGATGTATGTCTGCTATCTTCGCCAGTTTAACAGAATCTGTCATGGAAGTGTTTATGGACAATTTCTCAGTGTACGGAGATTCCTTCGACAACTGTTTAATAAATCTTGGACAAGTTCTGCAACTCTGCGAGGAAACGAACCTTATCTTGAATTGGGAGAAATGCCATTTTATGGTAACAGAAGGTGTCGTCCTCGGACACAGGGTAAGTGATAGAGGAATAGAGGTTGATAAAGCAAAAATCGATGTTAGCTCAAACCTGTCACCTCCAAAAGACATAAGAGGAGTTCGAGCTTTCCTGGGTCATGCAGGATTCTATAGGAGATTCATCAAGGATTTCTCAAAGATTGCCAAACCCATGACCCAACTCCTGACTAAAGATGCTGAGTTCATATTCAATCAGGAGTGTATGAAAAGTTTCTCTACCCTTAAGAATGCGTTAATCTCAGCACCTATTCTAAGAGCTCCAGATTGGTCACAGCCCTTCGAAATCATGTGTGACGCAAGTGATTATGCCATAGGGGCCGTTCTAGGACAACGGATTGATAAGAAACCCTATGTTATCTACTATGCATCTAAAACGCTAGATGAAGCACAGAAAACTACACCACTACAGAGAAAGAGTTTCTGGCTATCATCTATGCATTTGAAAAATTTCGCTCATATTTGATTGGTTCTAAGGTCATTGTTTATACCGACCACTCCGCTAATCGATACCTGATTCAAAAGCAAGATGCCAAACCTAGGCTCATCCACTGGGTGCTGATGCTTCAGGAATTCGACTTGGAAATTAAGGATAAAAGTGGAGTGGAGAATGTTGTAGCTGATCATCTCAACCGTATCGAAGTTGAAGAAGAGGATAAAATCCCTATCCGGGATTCTCTTCCAGATGACCAACTTATGAAAGACACCCATGGATTCCCTTGGTACGCGGATATCGTCAATTATCTAGCCTCATGGATTATCCACCCCTCTCCTTCCTATCATGACAAAAGTAAGTTCCTTCATGACATAAAACAATATCATTGGGATGAACCCTACCTTTTTCGCCTTTGGGATGACGAACTTTTCTGTCGCTGCTTGCCAGAAGAGGAAATAACCCCGGTCCTAGAGCATTGCCATTCGGGACCTACGGGGGGGCACATGAGGGATAAGAAAAATGCTATAAAAGTTTTACAATCCGGTTTCTACTGGCCCACCATATCAAAGGATTCGTACGATTTTGTGAAAGCCTGTAACAAATGCCAATTTTCTGGCAACATATCAAAAAGAGACGAAATGCCACTCACCATGTGGCAGGAAATTGAGCTTTTTGATGTATGGGGGGTAGACTACATGGGCCCTTTCCCCCCATCCTATAGCTTCTCTTACATCTTGGTCGCAGTGGACTACGTCTCAAAATGGGTCGAAGTTGTACCCACTGTATCCATCGATTCCAAGCCTGTTATTAAATTGTTCAAATACGTTATTTTCCCAAGACTTGGAGTTCCAAGAACTATCATATGCGGGACCCATTTCTTGGAACGTAGTTTTGAAGCTTTACTGAAAAAGTACGGAGTCAATCACAAAGTCGCCACGCCCTACCACCCACAGACAAGTGGTCAGGTCGAGATATCCAATAGACAACTAAAGGCGATTCTTGAAAAAATGGTGAATAGAAATTGCACTGATTGGTCCACCAAACTTCCTAATGCCCTTTGGGAATACTGAACTGCATATAAAACACCAATCGGAACAACCCCGTTCCGTTTGGTGTACGGGAAGTCCTGTCATCTTCCAATAGAGCTGGAACATAAAGCCTGGTGGGCAATCAAACAATTAAACTTTGATCTTAAAAATGCATGTGAGAATAGACAACTCCAGTTGCAGGAGTTAGAAGAGCTCCGAATGACCGCCTATCACAGTGCCAGAATCTATAAGGAGCAAACAAAAATGTGGCATGATGGTCATATCAAGAGAAAAGATAGCGCCGTTGGTGACAACATGCTCCTTTTCAACTCCAAGCTCAAGTTATTTCCTGGAAAACTTAGAACAAAATGGTCCGGGCCCTTTACTATAAAACATATTTACCCAACTGGAGCTGTCATTATTATAGACAACAACGGAGGAGAAAGGACGGTCAACAGTCACCGTTTAAAAAGATACTACACTCTGGAAGACAAAATGCCAAGACAAACCATCGAAATTAAAGATGCTATACCAACAGCATAACTCTATTACAGCTTTGTCGAGCCAGCAACGTAAAACCCAGGCGCTACTTGGGAGGCAACCCAAGATTTCATTCTTTTCTCGTTTTCCCGTTCTTTTTTTTACCTTAGGTTTATCTTATGAAAATACAAAAAAAAAATTTACAATCAAAACAAACATAAAAATAGCAAAACAATAATATACAAAAAAAAATTCACATAACTAAAGCAAACATAAAAATATCAATTTTTCGTTCGACCTTAACCCTACCAAACGGTTCTGAAACCGTTTGGAACCAAACTGTAACATCCCTGACCTAGGTTATGAGTTAACCCTAGGTGTTTTGCCTAATTATGTAATTAAGATACTGGTGATTATCTTTTGGCATGTAATTAAACTCTTGAGGAACACATATTTCCATTTCTGCCCTAATTGAGCAATGTTTTAGTATTGTTTTGTAATACAGGGACCTATGTGCAATTTACCCAGTTAGAAGGGTTAACTTGCAATTTGCACATGTTGAGATGTTCCTCTGATGTTGAGGCATCATAATAATGATTATGGTAAAGTTTGAAGGATTTCCCAAGCTTGAGCACCAAGGTGCAGCTGTGGAAGCAATCCCTGTGCTTGAAACCCTGGTTTTGGGGTAAAATGCAATTTACCCAAAAAATTTGGAGTGCAACTTGTAAATTTCATCTTCTAAAATATCTTTTATAACTTTTGTCATCATTTAGAGTAGAAATGATGAAGAGGGCACTTCATTTGAATAATCATATAATGAAGAACACCTTTGTGATTAAATAATCAAGGAATAAGTATAATAGCTCTTTTATATGTATACTTTAGTAATGGGTTGATCTTATTTGCCTTCAATTCTTGACCTTAGAAGGATATTGTCCTTAGAAATAAGGGGTAGGGACGAGCAAAGAAGAAAGGAAGGACTTAGATGAGAAATGGGATAAAGTAGAAGCTTTATGGAGAACTTTCACCCAAAATATATATACCACTTCCTTTGTAAGAAAAGGAACGTTTCTTTCATTCCCTCACTTATCCCCCTTGCTCAAACTGACTAAGGCAGAGCTCTGGAGCATAGGAGAACGACCAGGGAGTTCAAGGTAAGTTTGGATCACCCCTTTTGCTTGAATTCATGGAGGAAACTCGATTTCAAGGTTGAATTCATGGCTAGCTCACCTAGCTTTATCTTTCTAGCCATTCCTTTCCAACTTTTCCTTGAAGAATTCACCTTGGCCGACCTGTGGAGCTCAAAGACACCATTAAAGACCTTAATCTTGGAAGCTTGGAGCTCAAGGGACAACCTTTAGGCGGGTTTTATAACTCTAAACCTTATGCTTTGATTATACATCTTTTTCTATGCATATAGTTGCTAGTTCTTCTTCTTCCCTATCTTCCCTTGCATCCTTGCAAGAAAAATCATGAAGAACTGCTACTTTTCTTGAGGTAGAAGATAAGGGCATTAATTCCTATGCTTATCCACGGATTTCCACTTTACCAAACGACCTCCACCAATTTCCCATACGGTTTACACAACCGTTTGGTGGGCAAACGGTTTCAGGGTCGTATGAAGGCAAACGGCCTTCAAGACCATTTGGTCGTGTTGACCAAGCGACTACCATATGAGAATCTTGTTTATAATTATGTAGGTTAATCACCCACAAACTTTGAGTGGTTAACTCCAAAGGAATCATGAGATATAAGCAAATCAATTAGCAAATCCAATTGAATTAAGTTCTGATTTTTCAATCTGTTTAAATTGCCATTTTTGGGCAAACGGTCTCAAGACCGTTTAAGATGGTTGACCAAGCATTGACCGTTTGGGATTACTGTTCATAATGATGTTGATTAATGACTCACCAAATTTTATGGATTAATTCCAAACGAGTTATGAGTTGAAGGTTGGTTAATAGGGCAAATCCTAATTGAAATTAGTGCTGAAATTCCAATGAGTTAATTAGTGATGTTGGGTTGATTAGCCCAAACGGTCTCAAGACCGTTTGGGGAATCATCCAAACGGTCTCAAGACCGTTTGCGGATCACCCAAGACCGTTTAGAGGTCTTGGGTCAAGTATAGTTGACCAATTGAAGGTCCAAAGGTACCAAATCATATTGCAATTAAGTATTGATGTGATGATCAACTCAATAGATCAAACCTTGATGAATTTTCACTAGAGTCCAAAGGATGGATGGGAAAACGGTCTCAAGACCATTTGGAACTCATCCAAATGCTCTGAAGACCGTTTGGTGTCAACCCAAGACCGTTTGGAGGTCTAGGGTTAAGGTAATTTGATCAATTGAGGGCCCAATTACTGTGGGTTATTGAAATAATCAAATTGCTGATTTGTGACTTAATTAAGGTTCAACCCCTATCAAATCAACTTAGATTTTGATAAATTCTTGGGCAAACGGTCTCAAGACCGTTTGGAGGTTATCCAAACGATCCCAAGACCGTTTGGGCCAAGTTTGAGCCCGATTGGAGGTCAATTGATGGGATCAACTTCGATTTGATTCACATTGTTGAGTGTTGATGGTTGAATGTTTATAGACCTTAATTGAACCAATTCCAACCCTAATTGGATATCAATTGAAGATCAATTGAGTGACCAATTGGTTAACGCTAACCCTAATTGTCTCAATTGATAAGTGGTTAGCAAGCTTGAGACCAATTGAAGGCTTCAACATAGGAAACCCTAATCGAGTTTACCCTTTGAATCACCTTGGAGGTCCATGCGATCTTGAGCTTTTAGGACCGAATGAGTTCATACGACTTCAGGACCGAATGAGTTCATACAACTTCAGGACCGAATGAGTTCATACGACTTCAGGACCGAATGAGTTCATACGACTTCAGGACCGAATGAGTTCATATGACTTCGGGACCGAATGAGTTCAAACGACTTCAGGTCCGAATGAGCTCAAACGACTTCAGAAGTCAAACTATGACTAAACGATCTTCACCCCATCTTGGGCAAACGACCTCAAGATCATTTAAGGGTAAACGGTCTTGAGTTTCATGCGATCTTGAATTCAACCAAAGCTAAACGGTCTACAACCTTAAATGATCTCAGGATCGTTTGAAGGTTGAAGGTGTGAAACCTTTTGGGGACTTTTAAGGATAAGTCTTCCTAATGCCTTGAAGGCTTAGATGGTTTGATGGTTGTTCAACCTAAACCCTAATGATACCTAGGGACATTAAGGGTCAAGTGGTTAGTATATTAACCCATGTTATGATCAATGGTGAACTTTACCAAAATACCCTTTATGGATTCAAGTAGGAAACCCCTTTTTATCATGCAAACTCCAATGGTTACAATGGTGATGACTTGGCTAGTCTTATCAATGTTGATTAGACCTAACCCAATTTAGAGGGATGTAATCATCACCTATGAGCAAGAGGAGAGAGAAAATCCCAATTATGGTTGAAATCCAAGTAAAATACCTTCAATATATATGAATGTACATGATTAGGGTATGATCCACCTATGTGAGATCATGAAAACCCTATTTATGATAATTGATGAATCTTAATCTTATCTGAGGACTTTAATGATAATGTTTCTCATACATGGTGATGTTATGAGATCAATTCACCAATAGGTGAATAGTAAACCCTAATTCTAGGATGATGACATGTACTGTGAATAGTAAACCCTAATTGATGAAAATCAGGGAAACCTAGCTCTTGTATGAGTAGGGAGATACAACTTCTTTAAATGAGTTCTTTATTGTTATCAGTTGATTTAACCATGCAGGTTCCTATATGAGGATGATCATATCCAGGTATGGATGATGATACTATATTCATTGAAAGCATGTTGTTAGCTTTATGAATAGTGATTTATCCTGATGCCTTGTTAATAGCATCTTATGAGATTGATAGGCTGTGAGAGCCATGAATACCATCAAGGTCATGCTTTAAGAGATGACTTGTGATGAGAGTACTGAGAAATGATGATTATGTGAGTTAGACTTGATACATTTAGTATTCTACTTTCATAATTGTTGTTCTAATGATTAATGTTTGAAAACATGTATGATGTTAAAAGAATACTAAAATGTACCTAACTAATCAAGTATAATCATACCATGTAGAGCCCTGATCATAGATCCATCATTGTCAGGAGTTAAATGATGGTGAAACAGGTTTTCCTAAGGGAACTCCTGGATCACATACTTTTGAGTATGTGGGGAAAATGGATGTGAATGCCCTTACATCCTAGTGTAGGAATTGATGTAGATGTATCTTAATGTATCAATCCTTCACTATGGGTTATGCCGGGGTGATGTAACACAAATCTCCCGAGGAAGTCTTTTATACCGCAATCGATGAGAGATAAACAAGAAATCTTTCGATGGCAAAGAGAGTACAGAATGCCACTGTGACTCTAATAGCAAAGAACCAGAATACCCTGGTAAGCTATAGTAGCAGAGACATTAGATGTCCTGCATGTTGATCCTCACACTAACTGAGGAAGATGAGGTCATAAGAATCCGGCTCTTTTGATGACCTATGTATGATACCGATGTGAATTAATAGTGATCGGTTGGAGTATGAGTGGTATACCTCATCTCCGCAGGGCATAATGATGTTTGTAAAACATAATCAACCGCGTAGCATATCTGCTTAGGTTGATCCACGAGATACATTGATTGAAGATACATTACTTAGTATACATGTTCTTAATATTCCTTAAATGTTGTTGTTCTAATTGATAACAATCTGTTGTTGATTACCTTAAAGCTTTTATTGCCTATGTTGTTCTTGAATTGTTATAATAAAGCTACTGGCGAAGAGTTATAACTCTCGCTGGGACAATTATTTAAAATTGTCTCACCCCGTAGATTTCAACCTTTTTAGGTGGTCGTCGAGGACAAAGGAATCAGTCTGCAGGTGGACAGTATCAGCAGAAGCAGTACCAGGAACAGCAGTAAATCTCAGGTGGAGATTCAGACTGCTGAGTTGTGTAGTTAGATAGTCAGTCCTATGTATTCTCTGTACTCTCAGGTCCTTGGAGTCTTTTGGTCTGAGATTTTGATTCTGAGTTCTTGAGATTTTGTATCATGTTGTATATAATTACTCAAGAAGTAATTATCAAGGATGTAAGCAGTTTATCTCCTTTTATGAAAGAAGTTTTTATGGATTCAAACTCTTATCTCGAAAAGTTTTAATTTTCCGTGATTTTTGTCTTCCGCTGTTAATCGAACCGTTTCCGCTACGTTTATATCGTGGTTTGGAGATCAGAGCCCACAATTAGTGGTATCAGAGCTCTCGATTCGTGGAGTTTACAGAGACATAGGAATTAGGATGTCGAGTCTATCCTTAGTATTTCTTCCTTATCTAATAGAGTCTTCTGCTCCTCAGGAGAAGAAGATAATTAAGAATGTCTGAACCACATGAGGAGTTCGTGGCAGAAAGTAGTGTTGCTGCACCCCAAGGAGGTGCAAGGAACCTGGAGATAGAACAACCTGTACCTGAGCCACCTAGAGAGCCACCTCAGTTTGACCCAGCTGACATGGAAAACCCAGTTGTTCAAACTATGTTCGGGCAGTTTATGACTGCCATGACACACATCACCGACAGGATGCCCATGCCTGCACCTAGGGCACCTGCCCAGTCTGAAGGACAAGGTATCGGTAAGACGTTCGAGTGACTTCGTCGTGTTGGAGCAACTGAATACTTTGGGACAGATGATCCTGCAGATGCCGATCTGTGGTTGACCGAATTGGAAAAAGCTTTTAGAATCCTCAACATTCCAGAAGCTCAGAAGGTTAGACACGCTGTCTATCTTCTCAAGGGAAGTGCTGGTCACTGGTGGACCATGGAAGAGCAGAAGAGGCCTAGAGTGGAGATCTCGTGGGAAGATTTTTGTCTGGAATTTATCAATAGATATTTTCCAAAGACCTTCCTAGATGAGAAGATCTCTCAGTTTGAGAGACTAAGGAAGGGCATGATGAACATTAGTGAGTATGAAGCTAAGTTCATGGAGTTACTGTGGTTTTGTCTGCACATGGCTGCCATAGAAGAAGAAAGAATCAGAAGGTTCGAGAAGGGTTTAAACGCCGACTTGACTACTCCCATGTCTGCCCTAGAGAATCGGGAGATGTTTGCTACCTTCGTTGAGTCAGTCAGAAGGATAGAGAAATCCGTAGTTGAGAAGAGACAAACCATAAAAGATATCCGCAGTTCTAGAGTTCTTCATCTAGAGACATTAAGAAGCCTAGATTCTCTGCATCTACACCTCCACCACCCAGAACGAGTGCTCAGACACAGTGGTCACCAAGTAGAGGCAGGGGACGAAGCCTACCTCAACAAGAGACTCGTAGTTCAGCATCGATGTCAGTCACAGGACCACCCAGACCACAACAACTGGAGAGGAGCTGTTACAACTGTGGAAAGGTGGGGCATTTAATGAAGGACTGCCGATCTAGGCCTGTCAGTGTGACACAACCTCAGAGGCAGAGTCAACAGGGATCTCAGAGAAGGCAATCTCAAGGAGCAGCTCGAGGACGTGGACAAGCGTCTCAAGCTGGATCATGAGCACCACCTCAACACCAGGCGAAAGCAAGGTTCTATGCTATGAACCCACCTGATGCAGTGGTCAATCCACGGGTAGTGGCAGGTCAGATGGAACTTTTATATTCTTATATGTCTAAATCCTGTGTGGTATCTGTTCTGATTGACCCGGGTGCTACGCACTCCTTTGTCACTCGGAGAGTGATTCGTAACTGCAATATGACAGTCAGTCATAGTGCAGATAGCTTGTTTTTGGAGACTCCGTTGAGTGGGTCTGTCGTGTTGCAAGAGGTATGCTCTCCCTACATTCTCTTCTTTTCTGATCATCGCATTCAAGTGGACCTTATACCACTTGATATGCAAGGATTTGATATAATCCTCGGGATGGATACCTTGGAAAAGTATCGAGTTGTCTTGGATTGTGAATCCAAGCTTGCTGTGTTTGCTGATAAAAACAACACGTGGATCTTTCAAGGAGAAAGGAAGATTCTACCCACCTATCTTGTGTCAGCTACGGTTGCTGATAAGCTGATGAGGCAAGGATGTTATGCATTCTTGGCCCATGTGGTAGATGTTACCAAAGAAGGTCTCAACCCTGCTGAAGTTCCTATAGTTAGGGAATTCAAGGACGTGTTTCCTGAAGAACTTCCAGGTATACCACCGCCTCGGGAAATTGATTTTGAAATCAATTTGATCCCAGACACGAAACCTATAGCCCAGACACCGTATAGGATGGCGCCTGCTGAGATGGCAGAACTCAAGAAACAGCTTCAAGAGTTACTTGAGAAAGGTTTTATCCAACCGAGCACTTCACCTTGGGGTGCTCCGGTTTTGTTTGATAGAAAGAAATATGGGTCAATGCGGTTGTCCATTGATTATAGACAACTCAATAAAGTAACGATAAAGAATAAGTACCCCCTGTCAAGGATTGATGATCTCTTTGACCAGTTGCGTGGTGCAACCGTCTTCTCAAAGATAGACCTGAGGTCTGGATATCATCAACTTCGTATTAAGGATAGTGACATATCCAAGTCTGCCTTTAGGACAAGATATGGTCACTATGAGTTCACGATTATGTCGTTTGGACTAACCAATGCACCAGCTGCATTCTTGGAACTCATGAATAGAGTTTTTCGACCTTTCCTCGATCAGTGTGTTGTCATCTTCATAGATGACATTCTGATTTTTAGCAAGGATGCTCAGCAGCATGAGCAGCATCTTTGCCAAGCTTTGACCTTGCTAAGAGAACACAAGCTGTATGCTAAGTTTAGCAAGTGTGAGTTCTGGCTGCCGGAGGTATCTTTTCTTGGACATGTGATATCTGTATCGGGAATTCGTGTTGACCCTACAAAGGTAGAATATGTTCTACAGTGGGAAAAATCGAAGACGCCGACAGAGATTCGAAGTTTCCTAGGGTTAGCAGGCTATTATCGAAGGTTCATTAAGAATTTCAGTTCCATAGCCTTACCCTTGACTAAGTTGACCCGTAAAGATGTTCCTTTTGTTTGGAGTGATAAGTGTCAGCAATCTTTCCAGCTGTTGAAGGAGAAGTTGACAAGTGCACCCATACTTGTGCTACCTGAGCAAGGCAAAGGATATATAGTTTTCTGTGATGCTTCTAAGAATGGACTAGGGTGTGTGTTGATGCAGGATAAACAAGTAATTTCTTTTGCTTCTCGAGAGCTTAAGAAACACGAAGAGAATTATCCGACACACGATCTGGAGTTAGCTGCTGTAGTTCATGCCCTGAAGATCTGGAGACATTATCTTTATGGAGAGACGTTTCAGATTTTCACTGACCATAAGAACCTTAAGTACATCTTCTCTCAGCATGAGCTTAATATGAGACAACGCCGCTGGATGGAATTAATCAAGGACTACGATTGTATGATTGATTACCATCCGGGGAAGGCTAATGTGGTTGCTGATGCCTTGAGTAGGAAATCAACGACATCAACCAAGGAAAGGGCACAACTAAACTCTTTAGTATGCTCTAGAAGGGATATGCTTATCTCTTTGAGACAAGACAATGTGCAGTTGAAGGTGTCATTGTTAGTCGGGTTGTTAGTTGAGATGCATATTAAACCTACCCTTAGAGAGCAGATTAAGGAAGCACAATAAGGTGATACTGTAGTTCAGCAGATTAGATCGGAGTATGGTAGTGAGAAACGAGATGGTTTCCATGACTCAGATGATCAAATAGCCTGTTATCATGGGAGGATGATAGTGCCGGATGTGGATAACTTGAGGAAGTTAGTCCTGGAAGAAGCTCATTCTTCGATGTATGCCATGCATCCAGGGAGCACTAAGATGTATCGAAACTTGAAAGATATGTATTGGTGGCCTGGAATGAAGAAGGATGTTGCAAAGTTTGTTCTGAGGTGTCCTGTGTGTTAGCAAGTTAAAGCTGAACACCACTAGCCTGCAGGAACAATGCAACCTTTACCCATACCACAGTGGAAGTGGGACCATGTTACCATGGACTTTGTTGTTGGCCTACCCAGGACAAGCAAAGGACATGATTCCATTTGGGTAGTTGTTAATAGGTTGACTAATACAGTGCATTTCTTACCTATCAAGACAACCTACACTGCTGAGAGGCTCGCACAGATTTACATAAATGAGATAGTGC
Organism: Alisma plantago-aquatica; assembly: GCA_963693085.1. NCBI lineage: Eukaryota > Viridiplantae > Streptophyta > Magnoliopsida > Alismatales > Alismataceae > Alisma > Alisma plantago-aquatica. Next base: position 28,507,376 of record OY856411.1, read on the forward strand.
GTTTGCACGGGGTTCCAGCTACTATCGTCTCTGATAGAGGTCCCCAGTTCACTAGTCATTTTTGGGAACGACTTCATAATGCTTTAGGCACCCAGTTAAGGTTTAGTACGGCCTTTCATCTACAGACTGATGGACAGTCGGAAAGGACCATACAGACCTTGGAAGACCTGTTGAGAACATGTGTTCTCCAGTTTACTGGAAGTTGGGATCTACACCTAAGCTTGATAGAGTTTGCCTATAACAATATCTATCAGCATAGTATTGATATGGCACCTTATGAAGCCTTGTATGGTAGACGTTGTAGATCACCCTTGTGTTGGTATGAGACTGGTGAGCATCAGTTGTTAGGACCTGATCTTGTGCAGCAAACTACAAAAAAGATTAAGGTAATATAACAACAGATTAAGACTGCACAGGATAGGCAGAAATCTTATGCTGACAAGCGTCGTAGACCCTTAGAGTTCCAGGTCAGAGACAGAGTGTATCTCAAAGTCTCACCTTGGAAAGGAGTTCTTTGTTTTGGAAGAAAAGGGAAGTTAGCTCCTAGATTTATGGGGCCTTATCCAATCATTGAACGGATTGGAAAGGTAGCGTATAAACTAGAGCCGCCACCAGAGTTACAGAGGTTACACCCTGTGTTTCACATTTCTATGCTGAGGAAATGTCACCCAGATACTGAGTCAGTTCTACAACCTATGGAAGTAGAATTGAATGAAGATATAACTTATGAGGAAGGACCAGTGTCAATCCTTGATAGTAGAACTAAAAAGTTAAAGAAGAAAGATATAAGCCTTGTGAAAGTCCTCTGGAACCATCGTGATGTTGAAGAAACCACTTGGGAACTAGAGGAGGATATGAGAACGAAATACCCTGCTCTTTTCTCTTAATACGTTTTATCGATTTCGAGGACGAAATCCTTGTAAGGGGTGGATAATTTGTAACATCGATGACCTGGGTTATGAGTTAACCCTAGGTGTTTTTCCTAATTATGTAATTAAGATACTGGTTATTATCTTTTGGCATGTAATTAAACTCTTGAGGAACACATATTTCCATTTCTGCCCTAATTGAGCAATGTTTTAGTATTGTTTTGTAATATAGGGACCTATGTGCAATTTACCCAGTTAGAAGGGTTAACTTGCAATTTACACATTTTGAGATGTTCCTCTGATGTTGAGGCATCATAAGAATGATTATGGTAAAGTTTGAAGGATTTCCCAAGCTTGAGCACCAAGGTGCAGCTGTGGAAGCAATCCCTGTGCTTGAAACCCTGGTTTTGGGATAAAATGCAATTTACCCAACATATTTGGAGTGCAACTTGTAAATTTCATCTTCTAAAATATCTTTTATAACTTTTGTCATCATTTAGAGTAGAAATGATGAAGAGGGCACTTCATTTGAATAATCATATAATGAAGAACACCTTTGTGATTAAATAATCAAGGAATAAGTATAATAGCTCTTTTATATGTATACTTTAGTAATGGGTTGATCTTATTTGCCTTCAATTCTTGACCTTAGAAGGATATTGTCCTTATAAATAAGGGGTAGGGACGAGCAAATAAGAAAGGAAGGACTTATATGACAAATGGGATAAAGTAGAAGCTTTATGGACAAATTTCACCCAAAATATATATACCACTTCCTTTGCAAGCAAAGGAACGTTTCTTTCATTCCCTCACTTATCCCCCTTGCTCAAACCAACTAAGGCAGAGCTCTGGAGCATAGGAGAACGACCAGGGAGTTCAAGGTAAGTTTGGATCACCCCTTTTGCTTGAATTCATGGAGGAAACTCAATTTCAAGGTTGAATTCATGGCTAGCTCACCTAGCTTTATCTTTCTAGCCATTCCTTTCCAACTTTTCCTTGGAGAATTCACCTTGGCCGACCTATGGAGCTCAAAGATGCCATTAAAGACCTGAAGCTTGGAAGCTTGGAGCTCAAGGAACAACCTTTAGGTGGGTTTATAACTCTAAACCTTATGCTTTGATTATACATCTTTTTCTATGCATATAGTTGCTAGTTCTTCTTCTTCCCTATCTTCCCTTGCATCCCTGCAAGAAAAATCGTGAAGAACTGCTACTGTTCTTGAGGTAGAAGATAAGGGTGTGAATTCCTATGCTTATCCACGGATTTCCACTTTACCAAACGACCTCCACCAATTGCCCATACGGTTTACACAACCGTTTGGTGGGCAAACGGTTTCAGGGTTGTATGAAGGCAAACGGCCTCAAGACCATTTGGTCGCGTTGACCAAGCAACGACCGTATGGGAATCTTGTTTAAAATTATGTAGGTTAATCACCCACAAACTTTGAGGGGTTAACTCCAAAGGAATCGTGAGATATAAGCAAATCAATTAGAAAATCCAATTGAATTAAGTTCTGATTTTGCAATCTGTTTAAATTGCCCTTTTTGGGCAACGGTCTCAAGACCATTTAATATGGTTGACCAAGTGTTGACCGTTTCGTATTACTGTTCATAATGATGTTGATTAATGACTCACCAAATTTGATGGATTAATTCCAAACGAGTTATGAGTTGAAGGTTGATTAATAGGGCAAATCCTAATTGAAATTAGTGCTGAAATTCCAATGAGTTAATTAGTGATGTTGGGTTGATTAGCCCAAACGGTCTCAAGACCATTTGGGGAATCATCCAAACGGTCTCAAGACCATTTGGGGATCATCCAAGACCGTTTAGAGGTCTGGGGTCAAGTATAGTTGACCAATTGAAGGTCCAAAGGTACCAAATCATATTGCAATTAAGTATTGATGTGATGATCAACTGAATATATCAAACCTTGATGAATTTTCACTAGAGTCCAAAGGATGGATGGGCAAACGGTCTCAAGACCATTTGGAACTCATCCAAACGGTCTCAAGACCGTTTGGTGTCAACCCAAGACCGTTTGGAGGTCTAGGGTTAAGGTAATTTGATCAATTGAGGGCCCAATTACAGTGGGTTATTGAAATAATCAAATTGCTGATTTGTGACTTAATTAAGGTTCAACCCCTATCAAATCAACTTAGATTTTGATGAATTCTTGGGCAAAAGGTCTCAATACCGTTTGGAGGTTATCCAACCGATCCCAAGACCGTTTGGGCCAAGCTTGAGCCCAATTGGAGGTCAATTGATAGGATCAACTTCGATTTGATTCACATTGTTGAGTGTTGATGGTTGAATGTTTATAGACCTTAATTGAACCAATTCCAACCCTAATTGGATATCAATTGAAGATCAATTGAGTGACCAATTGGTTAACGCTAACCCTAATTGTCTCAATTGATAAGTGGTTATCAAGCTTGAGACCAATTGAAGGCTTCAACATAGGAAACCCTAATCGAGTTTACCCTTTGAATCACCTTGGAGGTCCATGCGATCTTGAGCTTTTAGGACCGAATGAGTTCATACGACTTCAGGACCGAATGAGTTCATACAACTTCAGGACCAAATGAGTTCATACGACTTCAGGACCGAATGAGTTCATACGACTTCAGGACCGAATGAGTTCATACGACTTCGGGACCGAATGAGTTCAAACGACTTCAGGTCCGAATGAGCTCAAACGACTTCAGAAGTCAAACTATGACTAAACGGTCTTCACCCCATCTTGGGCAAACGAACTCAAGATCATTTAAGGGTAAACGGTCTTGAGTGTCATGCGGTCTTGAAGTCAACCAAAGCTAAACGGTCTACAACCTTAAAAGATCTCAGGATCGTTTGAAGGTTGAAGGTGTGAAACCTTTTGGGGACTTTTAAGGATAAGTCTGCCTAATGCCTTGAAGGCTTAGATGGTTTGATGGTTGTTCAACCTAAACCCTAATGATACCTAGGGACATTAAGGGTCAAGTGGTTAGTATATTAACCCATGTTATGATCAATGGTGAACTTTACCAAAATACCCTTTATGGATTCAAGTAGGAAACCCCTTTTTATCATGCAAACCCCAATCGTTACAATGGTGATGACTTGGCTAGGCTTATCAATGTTGATTAGACCTAACCCAATTTAGAGGGATGTAATCATCACCTATGAGCAAGAGGAGACAGAAAATCCCAATTATGGTTGAAATCCAAGTAAAATACCTTCAATATATATGAATGTACATGATTAGGGTATGATCCACCTATGTGAGATCATGAAAACCCTATTTATGATAATTGATGAATCTTAATCTTATCTGAGGACTTTAATGATGATGTTTCTCATACATGGTGATTTTATGAGATCAATTCACCAATAGGTAAATAGTAAACCCTAATTCTAGGATGATGACATGTCTTGTGAATAGTAAACCCTAATTGATGAAAATCAGGGAAACCTAGCTCTTGTATGAGTAGGGAGATACAACTTCTTTAAATGAGTTATTTATTGTTATCAGTTGATTTAACCATGCAGGTTCCTATATGAGGATGATCATATCCAGGTATGAATGATGATACTATATTCATTGAAAGCATGTTGTTAGCTTTATGAATAGTGATTTATCCTGATGCCTTGTTAATAGCATCTTATGAGATTGATAGGCTGTGAGAGCCATGAATACCATCAAGGTCATGCTTTAAGAGATGACTTGTGATGAGAGTACTGAGAAATGATGATTATGTGAGTTAGACTTGATACATTTAGTATTCTACTTTCATAACTGTTGTTCTAATGATTAATGTTTGAAAACATGTATGATGTTAAAATAATACTAAAATGTACCTAACTAATCAAGTATAATCAGACCATGTAGAGCCCTGATCATATATCCATCATTGTCAGGAGTTAAATGATGGTGAAATAGGTTTTCCTAAGGGAACTCCTGGATCACATACTTTTGAGTACGTGGGGAAAATGGATGTGAATGTCCTTACATCCTAGTGTAGGAATTGATGTAGATGTATATTAATCTATCAATCCTTCACTATGGGTTATGCCGGGGTGATGTAACACTAATCTCCCAAGGAAGTCTTTTATACCGCAATCGATGAGAGATAAACAAGAAATCTTTCGATGGCGAAGAGAGTATAGAATGCCACTGTGACTCTAATAGCGAAGTACCAGAATACCCTGGTAAGCCATAGTAGCAGAGACATTAGATGTCCTGCATGTTGATCCTCACACTAACTAAGGAAGATGAGGTCATAAGAATCCGGCTCTTTTGATGACCTATGTATGATACCGATGCGACTTAATAGTGATCGGTTGGAGTATGAGCGGTATACCTCATCTCCGCAGGGCATAATGATGTAAAACATAATCAACCATGTAGCATATTTTCTTAGGTTGATCCACGAGATACATTGATTGAAGATACATTACTTAGTATACATGTTCTTCATATTCCTTAAATGTTGTTGTTCTAATTGATAACAATCTGCTGTTGATTACCATAAAGCTTTTATTGCCTATGTTGTTCTTGAATTGTTATAATAAAGCTACTGGCAAAGAGTTATAACTCTCGCTGGGACAATTATTTAAAATTGTCTAACCCCGTAGATTTCAACCTTTTTAGGTGGTCGTCGAGGATGAAGGAATCAGTCTGAAGGTGGACAGTATCAGCAGCAGCAGTACCAGGAACAGCAGTAAATCTCAGGTGGAGATTCAGACTGCTGAGTTGTGTAGTTAGATAGTCAGTCCTATGTGTTCTATGTACTCTCAGGTCCTTGGAGTCTTTTGGTCTGAGATTTTGATTCTGAGTTCTTGAGATTTTGTATCATGTTGTATATAATTACTCAAGAAGTAATTATCAAGGATGTAAATAGTTTATCTCCTTTTATGAAAGAAGTTTTTATGGATTCAAACTCTTATCTTGAAAAGTTTTAATTTTCCATGATTTTTGTCTTCTGTTGTTAATCGAACCGTTTCCGCTACGTTTATATCGTGGTTTGGAGATCAGAGCCCACACAAACGGTCTCCAAACCATTTGGAACCAAACGGTCGCTAGAACCGTTTGACCTAGGGTTTTTGTGAGGTCAACCGCCCATTTCCTATAAATATAAACCCTACCCCTTCGTCTTTCTTTCCTTCGACTCCCGAGCAATCTGGAACTCCCGTGATAGCCATGTTCCATTGCTCTTGTTTTCCTCTGTTCCCACGCATTTCATGTCCTTCGACCTCTGCCTTCCCTGCTTCCGCGCGACCTCCTTCCCCAACACCTCTCCACCGTCGGCTCTGCCACCTGCTGCAAGGTAGTCCAGTATCTGCGGTAGTATGGCCGCTCTCTTCCGCAACCTTCTCCTTCCGCACCGGCGTTATCATCGTCGGCGCTACAGCGGCGTTTCTTTTCTTTTTCCAGCACCGGCGCAACCATCATCGCCGTCTTTACCACCACCATGCCGCTCTCATCTTCATCGCCGATAGCGCTGTCTGCCACTACAATCACCTTCATCATAATCGTTGCCATCATCTTTTATCGCCGATGTGCACCGTCGTCTTCTCCATCGTCGCCAACACATCCGTCGTCTCTGCGCCGTTTTGCCGTTTCGTCTCCACCTTAACCGTCTGTTACCCGTCGTTCTGCCTTTCAAACGGTTTCCGAACCGATTGGAACCAAACGGTCTCCAAACCGTTTGGAACCAAATGGTATCCAAACCGTTTGGAACCAAATGATCTCCAAACCGTTTGGAACCAAACGATCTCCTAATCGTTTGTCCTTCCACATTCGTCTAAATCTCTAAAATATAAAATATATATATATACATAAAACCACTTAAATACAAACAAAATCTAATCCGTTTTTTATATATATATATTGTTCTCACTCATGATTTTCCACTTTGCAGATATGGCATCACCAGCAAAGACGGCAATCACATCTGAAGATTCTCCTTCTCTGACAAGGGAGCAAATGATGGAAGACCTGGCCCGACTCCAGAAGATCAGAGATGTCTTCAATAGAACTGGAAAGGCCCCTCCAAACACCAAAATGATGGAGGTTCTGTGCGACATTGACCATCTCAACAAATGTCTCGCAGAGGCAACCGACGAAGAAGTCAATGAGATTTCTTCTAGTGATGATGAAGGCTCGGAATACACTCCAAATCCAGAGGAGGAATTCCCGGCCGAAGAACAAAAAGGAAAACGCAAAGTCCAGGAAGCTGCACCCGGACAACCATCCAAGAAGCGGGCAAGAAAACAAGTTCGCCCCGTCTCTGCTATGGACCAACCCCTTACAACACCAACCACAACCATCCCAGCCACCACCCCCACCTTCTCAATTCTCACCACCTCCGCACCCCCACCTAAAAACCTTTACATCCACACCATCCAATCCATCGACAAAATCCTGAAACCAACAAAGTACGTCTGCAGAAGCGTACTGCTGAAGATGGGGATCTATGACAGAGTCCTCACAATGCTCGACAACGCCAACCTATCCAGACTCTGTCTTATCCCCGAAGTCTCATATGTCGAGCCCACCACAGAATTCTTCACCCATCTTATTAAAGAAACGGTGGAAATTACACAGAGAGCAAGGGATGGTGGTGATCGTCGACTGGTCACGAAGCTCTTTGGGAATGACGTTGTGATAACAGAAAATCTTTTAAATGCTATCTTCATTGACAATCCCGAGCATCTCAAAAAGGTCGGAGTTGCAGGAACAGAGAATGACCCGTTCAACAAACATACCTTCTGGAAGTCACTAACATGGATCCCAACCTACGAGCCAAAAACATGTAAAGCCTCCAACATTCACTCAGGGTTCGTGCGCACACTTCACAAAATCATTACCAGTGCGCTGCTCCCCAGATCAGAGGGAGGAAACATCATCACCACCGATCTTTTTATCCTATGGTCAATTCTGCATGGGAAGTCAGTCAACATCAGACGGCTTTTGATACAAAAGTTCTCCAACTACGCCATAGGAAAGGAAATTTGCATGGGAGGTCATGTCACATCCATCATAAAATATCTCAAGATGGACAGACCCCTACCGCGCTGTACGCAAATAAAGGGCGATATCCTTACCAATGAACAAACCTTGAAGAACTCGTTCATTATTAAAGAAAAGGATGAAAAACTTTATTACGTCTTCTGCTCTGCGGTCAAGTCATCCTGAACACTCCTCCCACTCCCGGAGCTAGCAAACTACGACAAAGAAAAGCTCCTCTTCTCTGACGAGGAGCTTACACAACTCCTAGCTTCGGTTAAAAGAACCGAACAGAAAGCAACAGCGGGACAGACGGAGTTGAGCATCACAGCCCCAACAGCTCGTCCTTCCAAAATACCTATCAAACGGCCTTCTAGAAGGCAGTTGCAGGCCCAACAACTGTCGGGGACACCAACATCTAGGCCAAATCCATAGGCCGAGAAGCTCCATGAAGAAATCTTAACCTCCTCCTCTATCGACTCTTTCATTCAGAGTCTACATGAGCAGCTAACCGCTGCCACCACTCCACCTTTCACCATTCCAACTTCAACCACTTCCTTCTTCCCCATCACATCAATGCAACCATTCACATCCACTTCATCACCCCTATCAACCTCGGGCTTTCCCTTCTCCATCCCCATGCCCGACTTCACAACTTTCTCTTTCACTTCCTCCGTTTCCACCCCATGACTATCGCTACCACCGATTTCACCTCAAATCCCACCACTTTTCACATCCTCCATCACCCCAACACCGCTGGTGACTACATCCAAAGTCACTACGCAGCTCGGGGCATCATCAGTGTCTCTTCCGCAAGACACTAACACCACTCCACGTAGACCCCAGCCATCTCACCCTTCCACTCCTGGGGTCCCTTTTGCTAATATCGGTGAGGAATTCGGCCGTCAATTTGACGCTATCTGAAACCTCCTCATCGATCCTTCTAATATATTAAATTCTATTCTTTCTTGTGTGCAGGGTTTATCACGACAGGTGACCATGATCGACAAACAACATTGTGCCTTGCCCACCATCCTCCAAGGCCTCCAGCAATGACAGGATGAAGTGGCTAAGCAAGTTGATCACATCAACAACTACTACAACAACCTGCAGGACCTAGTCCTTGGAGCGACGCGTCAGCAAGAAGCAACGGCAAAGCAAGTCGATGAGATCTCCAACCAGACTCAGCCTCTACCAGAGACTCTCTGCGAGCTCTAGCAATAGCAAGAAATTCTGAGCACGCACTTGGACACCATCAACAACACACTTACACAACTACAACATCACCAAGAGGAGTCCAATAACAATGCAATCCAACAGTCACGTGCTCAAGTCACCAATCTTACAGCACGTCTCCTCTCTGCCGAGGGTAGATATACCGACCTCAAAGAAACCCATGATGCACTGCTCGAAAAAAAACGAGCATCTGCAAGTGGCTTTTAATGAGCTACAAGCCACCCATCGGCGGTGCAAATCATCCGCCAGTAAAACGAAAGCAGACAAGGCTGCGGATGACGAGGATGGCAATGACGATGAAGAAGACGACTCTGACTCATCTGTTGACTCCAACAAAGACACCACCTCTGATGACAAGTATGATGACGGAGAAGACCCAGGCAATGCGGCAGGACCTTCTCACAGAGGTTTCGACAAGGGTCACCATGACAATGACCACCCCCCCCAGTCCCCACACAACGACAATGTCAATATGTCATACGGGGACCAGTTCTTCGATTATTCCACTATGGGGTCCATCGGGGAAGCTACCAAAGATGCGGCCTACGCTGATTTCCAACAATGCATACTAGGAACCAGCGCCAGCCCACCAAAAACATCTGCTCCACCCTTCTCAGCTCCTTCTCCTCCCTACCAGGACGAGGCAGACCGAGTAAGTCTAGACACGAACGAAGACCTCAATTCTGCCTCCGACTCGGACGACAATCTACAAGGCAATGAAGAGGCCTCCGAACAACCTGTTTCTCCCCCACTATAAGAACTTCCCCCGCCACCACCTATGCCGCACAAAATGCACGACTTGGATATGGTGGCCATCTCCACCTTAGATTCTCAGGACATTTTTATATTGAACACTATAGTGGACGATGCAAAGGCAGGGGACAACATAATCTATCACAATACAAAAACCAGGCGTCAGATGAAATGTGAAGATTTCCGCAGCATCCTCCGACCTCGGTCCACGATGCCTATGTCAATCTTCTGTGTTCTCCTCGCCAATTGTATCGAAATGTACAAAAGTTCTAAGAGGCAACAACCCATTTTCAACGCCTCGCCTGCTCTGTCTATTGGCCTTTTATACAAAGACGTAAGAGCAAAGTCGATCGAGCGGCTGCGTGCTGGTTTAGCACGTCGAGTACGTTATCTTACCGTGCCCTTCCAAGTTTCGAACCACTGGCTTTTTATGATTGTGGACACCGAGGCTCGAGATTCCAAGGTATATAAATTCTGTAGCGCCGAGCTACCAGCCGGCACAATAAACTTCGTAGGAGAAGCAGCAGGAGAAGTCAGGTGTATACCCTTCCGGCTGCTTCAGTTAATCTGGGTTGCACGCCCATCTCTATGCCAAGATTGGAGCCAACCATGGTTCAAAATCATAAACCATCTAGTTCAAGCCACAGAGGGATCTGGGGATTGCGGTTTCTGCACCATACGTCACATTCAAGCGATGAACCAGGAAATCCCATTTAACGATCTGGTTGCTGAATATTTTCATTCCTTACGAGGACGTTATGCCATGGAGCTAATCTGTGATAGACGGTTCTTCAAGGACCAAACTATGGCACCAGACGACGTTCCTCGCTACCTCTATTCAGCTATCCAGCGACCGCAGCGGCGACCCTTCCGACAAACTCTGAAGGAGTCAGAAAAGACCAAGTTGCCAGTCGTCGATACCGAGCAAGATCAAAGCAAGATTGATCTTCTGTTCTCCATTACACCAACCTTCCCGGATTTTGATCGCAATGCTTGCAAGGGTCTCAACGTCCTCGAATTGCATCTCATTATGGCACGGCTCTCCGCCGACTAAGATGGCCTGGTATTCACGTCCCGAGACATTCTAGTAATGACAGACACATTGCGAGAGACTCTACAGGTTAAGGGATCCCTCTTTGTAAGCCTTATGGCCGCATATCAGTTTCTACTTGGCCAAAACAACCCAACAACATACATGGCGTCTCCATATATGAAAGATGATCTCCTAAAGCTCAAGAACTTCGGCACAACTGACGCGCTGATCTCCTATCTCCAGCACACAACACCGACGTTCATCATGTTACCTTTCCTTTATCATGAGCACTGGATGCTCTTGGCAACAAACCTCCCAGAAGGAACAACCACAATATACAATAGTTCTGATAGCCAGTACAACGCACGACAGAGACACTACGTCGTGACACCAAAGACGCCAACAGAAGTAGTGGCAAAGGAATGCGCCGAAAAGTTAATCGATTTTCTGAGTCAGCATACAAAGGCGTACGACAAAGAGCATTTCCACCGCCCTGCCTTCTGCCACAAATGCCCCCAGCAAATCCGACAATCGAACGATTGCGGCTTCCACATCCTCTACTGGATGAACACCATCATCGTTCTCCAAAGACTAGTAGAGGAGATGACTGACGTGGATTACCACACTTTACGAGGACAGTTCGCATCCAATCTACTTCGTTCTCCGGGGGCAAATGAAGATTTACCTTAGCCTGTAGCCCTTGTCATAATTACTGCTCACCCTATCACTTTGACACTCTGAGGATAGAGTGAGTAATAAGTTAGGGGGGTACATTAGACAAGGGCGAGGTATCATTTCCTACATCCCTCTCTCTGTTAGCACTTTCTATTTTTCTTCTTTTATTCTTTCTCTTTACACAATTCTGTTTAACTTTCTTTTGGAATAAAGTCACCCCAATTAACCTTAGAATCATGATAGTCCCCAAAAGTAAATACCTCTTAGACATTTAATGGCGATTTGACAATTTCCATCCACTATCAATTTCATGTTTTTTATTCAATTTTTATTTGACTCTCCACAGGGAAAAATCAAGGTAGAAATAAGCCAAGCTCTCAAGGATGAGAAGGGAATCAGGAAACTTCCAAATCAAGAAGTTCTGCAAGTGGACCACAAACCAAATAAGTGCATGTTGAAAGACTCTAAGAACATATTTCCTCTCTTCAAAATAAAAGAGGCTTGGCCGCCCAAAATAATTTCCCAAATAAAATCCCAAGCCTGTGAGTCATCGAATAAAAGCCAGAGAGTCGAATAAAATTATGAGAGTTGTGCCATGAATAAGGATCTATATAAAGAACCAATGAAGGTTTCACCCGGCCGACACATTCCGCTGCCCTCACAAAGGAAGATGTGTCGTGCCCGGTAGTGAAACCCTAAGGTCTCTAAATATATGAAAGGCTCATAAAGGACTCACCCGGCTGGTACATTCAGCTGCCCTCACAAAGGCAGATGTGTCATGCCCGGTAGTGAGATCCCAAAAGCATAGATAGCCCCTCCCCCACTTGAAGGGGGAGCTACACCTCAAGCCTTTGACCAACCCTCATACCCTCTCTAGCTCCCAGTAGGTATTTCAGAGAGGTATAAAGCTGATTAGACTCAACAATATGCACAAAATAAAGGTGGTCCCAATGCGAACTGTGAGATACGGAAAGAACCTGAGACCCAAGCAACTCTCGCAACCTGAAAGAGTCAAGGCAAGCAATAAGACTTGATATGACCTCAGGGGAACTCAGGTTAAGAATTGAAGCAAGAGTATGGAAATCCTAATTAATAAGATCGCCTCGCCATTACATGTCTCAGTTCTATCTAACTTGAGGACAAGCTAGACTCTAAGTTAGGGGGGTGATAACCTTCTATTTTAGTCGATTATCTTAGTCCTTTTCTGTAGTTTTCCATACTCTTTCTAAAGCTTAAACTATACATAATCCTAATTTTACCCTTTTTTGTAAAAATACCATCATACTAACTTTCCTTTCTATATATGCAGAAAAAGCACAAAAAAATCATAAAAGAATAACTCATCCTCAAGACCGCATGGATTCAAACGGTCCCAAGACCGCATGAAGCCAATCGGTCTCGAGACCGCATGAAGCCAATCGGTCTCGAGACCGCATGGAGTGAAACGGTCCCAAGACCGCATGAAGCCAATCGGTCTCGAGACCGCATGAAGCCAATCGGTCTCGAGACCGCATGGACTCAAACGGTCCCAAGACCGCATGAAGCCAATCAGTCTTGAGACCGCATGAAGCCAATCGGTCTTGAGACCGCATGAAGCCAACCGGTCCCGAGACCGCATGCAGTCACACGGTCCCAAGACCGCATGAAGCCAACCGATCTCGAGACCGCATGGAGTCATAGGTCCCAAGACCGCATGAAGCCAACCGGTCCCGAGACCGCATGAAGCCAACTGCTCCCGAGACCGCATGGAGTCAAACGGTCCCAAGACCGCATGAAGCCAACCGGTCCCGAGACCGCATGAAGCCAACCGGTCCTGAGACCGCATGGAGTTCAAACGGTCTCAAGGTCCAAACGGTCGTGAGGTCCAAACGGTCTCAAGGTCCAAATGGTCTTGAGGTCCAAACAGTCTCCAAACCGTTTTGACTTCACTTAAGGCCTATAAATAAGACCCCAAGGGTCCTCCACGAGGCATCGAGTTTTCAGATGCCCAAAGGCTGCCTTAATCATTCCAGAGCTCTCGCTACTTCCATCCTCCACCCAGGGGCTGCCGGTCTGAAACTCATACTCCATCTCGAAGCTGCTTTCTCTCTCTCCGCCAAAGAAGGTGGGAAGAGGGAGATCTCATCATCAAGCAACCCATGAAGTTGGTGGATTGTTTCTCTCTCTCCAAGGGGTTGACTTTCCTCTCTCCTTTGTGGGGATGATGCTCTTTCTCTCTCTTCTTGCCTCCTTCTTTGTCCTAGTCATGAGTGAGTAGTCTTCTTCACTAGGGTGCGGGGAGTAGCCCCGCTACCCATGCTTTCATATCATGTAAATGTAATCCTTAGGTTGTAATATAGAGTTCTTATCTTTGTCAGTTCGACATCAAACGATTAATGAATGCATGTTGCTTGACATCAAACGATAGACAACAATGACACACAAGACTAGATTGTGGTGTTGGTTGATGACAGAATCTCATTAGTCATGATATAGAGATATCAAACCAAACACATAGGTACTTGTTAGAGAACAAGTGTACCAGATAGACCCACTGTGAGTTTGACACATGGAACCATGACATAGTAGTCACAGTCAGTACTCACAGTGATGGTGGTGAGTGTGATTCTTTGACCTGAAATCACTACACTCAACACATGTCGTTGGGCACACTTTGACATCATCAAATGTAGTCCTGAAACATGGGTTGTTATAAAGGTGATGATTGGTTGGCTTTGACACATGGGGCTTTTGAGGGGTGAGTGATAGATATGGGATTTGTCCCTCCTGAGGGAGTTTGATATCCAAGGCCACTTGATGAGTAGGATTGAAATAGACGTGCGCACACATGTGTGAATCAATATTTGATATTGATGTCATACATATCTCTTCCAATCTACTCTGAGATCAAGAAAGTGAATGAATGTTAACAGGATGACTGTTTCATGCCTTGAGTTCATTCATGATATGAGTGACAAACGCATTATACATTCACTGTAACACCATTCACAGATTGTAGGATTGAAAGTTGTTCTCCAACTTTCTATTTCACTTGGGTAGCACTGATGTGTGACTAGGCACCGCTCTTTGCTTGTGAAGTCATAAGTGTTATGGACTTTCACTGCCAACCTGAAAAAGGACCTGCAGGGTCACACCCATCGGATTCAACCTGGAAGAGGAGTTTTTTACACAAACAATGTTTAGATTGATTACTAAAGGAGTTTAGTAGTTCAATTAAACACTCAATTAATTGATAGCTCAAAATCATAGTGTTCAAGGTGTTGGACAGATTGATTAGAGTATCGAATTGATTGAAACTGCAATTGACTGATTCTACACAATCTGCACTCCCAACCGATCGGATCATGTGATGAACCGATCGGCTTAGCTTGGTGAACCGATCGGCTCAGATTGTGAGTCGATCGGCTCATGGTAAGGGTGAAACGATTGCTTCAAGTGTTGAAATGATTGGTTCAACTGATGCAACTAAGAAAGTTGGGAAAGTAGGATTGGTGAGAAATTTCCTTTTGTTTCACTTGCCCAATTTGATTGGAACAAGGATTGGTATTTGATACCAATTAGAAACAAAAGATGGAAAGTCAATCGAGAACTGACCAGGACCACGAACCGACCTGTTCAGAAGTGAACCGCCCGGTTGAGGTGTCCCAACCGATCGGTTGAGGTGTCAACCGACCGGTTCAGGTCCCCAACTGACCATTTCAGTTATGAAATGATCGGTTCAGGTTGCGAGTTGCTTGTTTTGTGGAAAATCTTGAACCCTTCTACTCCTGCTTTTAGTCCCGCATTTACCGAGATGGAGAACCCTGTCCCATGACCCTCCTATATATAGGGGTATTGGGGGCTTCTCAAAGTACAACCCAGTGCAACCAGTTGCTCTGTGAAGTTGTCGTTCTCTCTGGTTTTGGTAACCGAGAGAGTGCCCGAGTAAGTTCTACCCGATAAGGGAGGCACAGTAAGGGAAAGACAACTGTCAAAAGCAACCGGTGGCAGGATAGTGTGTCGGTGACTAGTACACTGATAGAAGGGTGTGACTCCTTCCAATTCCTTGTGGGATAAGGAGATTGGAGTTCCAGGTGGTTCGTGTGACTACTTCAGAGGCGGGAGGTTTCTGCCGCTCGGAGGACAATTGTCAATCCCCATAGTCCCGGTGAGACCAAGAGTCATCAGTCCTGGTGCAACCAGGAGCTGCACAGACACCATCCAAGACCAGAGGTGAAGACCATGCAAGGTGTGAGGTATTGTCGCCGAGCAAGCCTTGGGACAAGGTATGATTCCACAAACCATCCCTTTCCTATTGTATAGGTGTTGACGCGTTTCCTTGTTCTGGGTTTGGGGAGGAGAATTTTTTTTTGTTTCTGCTGCCTTCTCTACCTCCCTAAAACCCACATGTCATACATAATGTTCCTTCCTATGTTGCATGACAATCACTGGACACTTATAATGCTATACACCAACGTTTGTGTTGGTATCTTCTACAATAGCTCGAATGCCAATAGTGACTGGCTGACGGAGTATGCTATCATGCCAAAAACACCCCTCGAATGACTAGCAAGAAAAATACTAAACTGAGTCATGGACATGATAAAGCCATATCTTGAGGATCCAACAGCAACCTGGCACAATTTCGGTTTCTACCACCGTAGTCCACAACAATCCCCTCTATCAAATGATTGTAGAGTATACATGCTCAATTGGATATCCTACGTCGCAACACCGTGGAAGGCACCAGATAAGCTCTATGACCTCCACTACCATAGCCAATGAGGAGAATATGTCATGGAGTTGCTATCTACTATAGGCGCATGCATCCACTGAACCCTCACTAATCTATGAGTCCTCTTTCCTATTCATCTCAATAATCTGGATCAGAATGTGAGATAAGTTTGAGGGGGGGAATTCATAGCATTAGTGAGGGAGGTATTCTAAATTTTTTCCTCTTTTTCCTTTCCTTCCTTCATCATACTCCATGTATACAATGTATATAAATGTTTGATAGTAAGAAATACATACACACTATATACATACTATATATAAAATGTTTTTCAAACTTGTAAAAATTACTTTATCTTAAATACTTGATACAATTTCCAATTTGTTCTTTCCGTGCCTAAGACTGTGTACATTTATGCTATAATCTTTTGAAAACATAGTCTTAAATGGCAAAGACGATAACATTTCTATGCCAACCTTGAAAAATAATCTCCTCCCAGAAAAGAGATGTACATGAGAAGGAAAGAGCTACCCAAACAACAAAGTTCCACTCTCCCTACCCAACAAAACCCCAAAAGTGAGAAAAGCCTTATGAGAGTTATTAAAATCTTGAGAGTTTTTCCCCAAAAAAACACACTTGTCTTCCCAAAGGTACCCATCTTTAGGAATGGTAGATCCGGGGCAGTGGTACGTATGATGTAAAATCACTGCTCTAAAGCCAACTGGCTTGGGCTGTAGGGAACACTTGCCCATTAACAGACCCATACCTGGATAGACCAATGAGAAGCAAGAAAAACCCAAAAGCCTTAAGCCTTCTTGAAAACCCCACTTTTTACCCCCACGACTCAAAAAGTTTGGTGTGAAAGCTAACTTCAAACATCATGCACCAAAGTCTCACACAATTTGGGGAGAAAAGTTTATTTAATAAGGTGAGTAAAAAGTCCATTGCTCGTAGTCAGATGTAATTTTCCTCAGGACATTAAAAAATCTACTAAACTTTTGTCTGAATACTACTCCTGGCTTTCAAAAGTACCACAAAAATGGTTTTAAAATAAGTACATGTTGATTGAGGACAATCAAATTGCTATGTTTGAGGGGGTTGATAACACCCACTTTGTGGTTGCTAGAGCTTATATTTTATTGTCAAAACAACCTCCAAACTTAATCCTCTTCATTTTATTTTATTTATTATGAATAATCATGCCCGCTACGCCCCTGACAATATTTCCCATCTTTTGCAAGGCTTTTCCAATTTTTTCACAAGAAAAAAAGCACCAATGGGCTCATCAGGCCCATCAGCAATGAAGTCCATTTCCAGCCTAGGAGCTCGCCAACATCCGAGGCCGACACACCCCTCTTACCCATCATGGTTGCTACCCACCATGATAGCAACCCAACGCGGGTGTGTTGTGCAGGAATCTGAGCCTGCTGAGGTCCTTTACCTGATATGGTGCCTAACTCATCACGGTTCACAAATCGATGATGTCATTACCTGACATGGACACCGCTCGGCTCTACATCTCGACGAGCCCCCAACCCGTCATAGATGTACATAATACACTCACTGCCTGACACTCTCCCAGCCCGACAAGCATGATGAGTGACAATCGTATTGGCCCTTTTGAAGCCTCAAGAGTGGTGCCACGAATGAAAGACACGTGGGCCAATAAAAGCTATGACTACCATTAGCTTGCTGCCTATAAATAGCATCTACAAGCTTACGATGGGACGGACCGAACCCTAGAAGAGCTAGTCCCTAGAGTAAAGGAGCTAGAGCGTCGAGTCCCAAGGAGCCTGTCGGGGGATAACTAGGTAAGCATACCCCATCCCGAGAGGGATGTGGGGAGTTCACTTAGAGACCATTCTGGTAGTGGCAAGCAGCATGATATGATCCACAGGGCCACTTCAAGCATGTCTGGTTCCTATCTGGGCCTCAACCCGAGATGGCTTTCCCACCTATACCTGACACGAAGAACCAGAAAGCCTTAAGATAATGTTAGCCCGATAGTATCCTAACCTAATATAGTACCCAACCCGATACGGTCTATACCCATCATGGTTGCAGCCCGACACGACCATCAACCTGACATGACCATATCAGGTAGAGGTCATGTCCCAATATGACCCTTACCCATCACGATCCATGACCTGACACGG
Organism: Alisma plantago-aquatica; assembly: GCA_963693085.1. NCBI lineage: Eukaryota > Viridiplantae > Streptophyta > Magnoliopsida > Alismatales > Alismataceae > Alisma > Alisma plantago-aquatica. Next base: position 28,525,799 of record OY856411.1, read on the forward strand.
TTAGTGACCCAACATGGTCGTATCCCGATATGGCCTCTACCCAATACTGGGTTAGAATCATCTTAGGCATCAGTTGTTATGTGCTTCGATCTCCTAAATCAAGAAGATGGATAATTATCTTCCCTTTACATCATTTACTTTAATTTAATTATAGCATTGTAACTAAACCATTATGCTTCTTTATGATTATTGGAATCTATGGAGTTTATCTCACATCATTCTATGTATGGCTTTATTTCATTGGATGATTTTTTTCTAACATCTGAGTTCTATTTCTTCTTTTTGATTCACACTTTTGACTAGCTATTGAATTGTGTTTCTTATTTTGACTCCTTTGAGAGAGGTATGTAATAAACTTCTAGAGCTTGGTCTAATTGAGGTGTACAAGAGTACCCAAAACTAGAGCTATGCCCAATTTATCTTTCCGCGCGAGTCCACGCCTGGTACCTTTGAGAGGAGGAACCCAGTGCATGGTACGTTGGCATTTTCTTTGAGAGAAGAAAATGCTGGATGTAGGTCATTGTTTCTTATTACAATTAAGTTTTCTTTCTTCATGCTATTCTCTGAAGATAGTTCTATCTCCTCAGTTTCCTATATACAAACATTACCATAAAAACTGCTAAAACCCAAAATACACAAAGCCTTTATCTTTCTAGCAACTCGCCTTGGAGATAGGTTTTAGTTTAATTCCTTTTGATTCTTTTTCGCTACAAAAAACCTTAATCCCTCAACTCTTTGACGTGCTTAGACAAGTAAAACTTGGGTTTTGAAGTGCTATTGTCCTAGTCCCTGCGTTCGACCCCAAACTACTCTGACCCTATGCTAGTTGTAGGAGTCTTAAACATTCAGGTATTATAAATTATTAAAGTCTGATGACCTAGACATGTCTCCATTTTTGGAACCACATTTAAGGCTTACCACAATCCCACGAACCAAATGAATACCAAAGGAAACATGCGGAAGTGTGAAATGCTTAACATACATGAACAACTAACAAGAAGTATGCACCAACATAATCTCAACATTCAACAATGTATTATTAAGCAACATCCTTTAATTACAAGATTTAATTTACATAATGAAGTGTCACACTATACAACTCTTGCTCATGTACACTAGGGATCCTACAGCAAGTGCACCTAGCATAGGTCACCAAGCCCATCAACCTTCTAGCCATCTCTGAACCTAAAAATAAAATACGAGATGGATCAACACACGAGGTGTTGAGTATGGGGCAGAAAGATACATATATATATGTATAAGCTTTGCATAATTTGAAAATATTTCAAGAGTAAACGAACAAGAATAAACATGTTAACTGTTTTAAAAAATGTGAAATGATATTTTATGTCATTTCACTTCATTATACTAACAATATCAAGCATGTTTAAGGCCTTTGACCATCTTCCCATCGGAAAGGTCCATAAGGGTTCTCAAGATTAGCCAACCCTTTTATACGAGAGGGACCTCAAGGCCATAGCCAAGAGTTAACAATTTATCAAAAATTTTATAATGGAGTTCTATACATATATATGTTCAAGTTATAAAACTAACAAGGCAAACATCGAGTAAGACATAGCAATACTACATGTCAATATTTGAGTAAGTAAATAAACAAGAATACAATACATGTCTTTTCAAGCAAGAAAGTGATATTCATATAACTAGATAAGGCCCATACCTGATTCAGAGATTCATAACCTAACTTATCCTTCATCATCTAGCCCCATGCCAAACCAGATTAACAACAAGATTACATGTATGCATTAGATTCTCATCATTAATTAGGGTTTTGGCCAAGTTAGGTTCATAGTTTCTTATTAGTACATTATATGATCCTTTATCAATCTAGAGGTCATCGTGAAGGTGTGGTTCAAGTTTCAAGTCATTTTGAGATTTCATATGGACATTGCAAGCTTTGAGTCATTTGTACATAACTAGGTCAGAAGACTCACAATAGGGCAACAAAGATAAAGTATCATCAAGGAAGAAGAGCCAAGCATAAGGGAGGGTCCTAGATCAGCAAGAAAAGATCATAGGAAACACATTCAAAGTAGGGTCTTGTCCACTAGGGTCTAGGCATCAAACCACCAACATGGGGTACCAACACTGACTCATACATGTAGTTATCATAGTAGCATACTTATGTCATCAAGAGTACAAGGAAGGTTATAAAACTTCCCAAGGGTCACAACAATATAAAATACTGATATCATGATTTGTTAAGCATTTGGAGTCATTAGGTAGCAAGGTTAGAATTAAAAGAGCATTGTACATCATTATAGTCCAATTTGGTCACATATGTACAAAAACGAGTCATTTATGAGAAATAGGGAGAGTAGGGCTTCAATAGAGCTAAAAAGACATGAGAGTTACTGATTTGAAAGTTAGGTGGGTATATATGCATCAAAGTTCCAAAATTCATCATAACATTGCATTAAATATATTAAGAAGATCAAAAGGTAGCATTTTTGAAAAAATAGGAAAGATAGGATCATATTCAGGTCCAGAAACCATACAAAAGTTGTAGATCTTTTCGAGACAATCAAAATTGTATATAGATTTACCCCATTTCTCCAAGGGAGTTAGGAGTTATCATTTTTTTAAGATCAACATTCAAAACTATAGTCGAGGGAGTTGTTACCATTGATATTATTTTAGGGCGCATCGAAGCCGTCAGTTGGCGATCGGGCGGCTGGTGTTCAAGTGTGGATCCATAGTCTGTCATCACCGCCCACCGACCCAATCGTGGTCAGGGTGTTCAATGTTGGAAATCTGAGGTCACATCTGACGGTTGGGCTAGACTCCCCCTCCTTGTGCGCCCTCTAGTCCATGATCCCTCTATTCCGCTCCATGGAACAAAGGAGGAATAGGGGTCCCACACCCCCACTCAAAATCCATGGCCATCACACCTGTTTAGCCTAGTTAAAAAGAAACAACGCTATTGGAGGTTCGAGGCACGCCGGCCGCTTGGAATCTGGCCGTGAGTGTGATGTGGTTTTTACTGAACTAACAAATTCAGCCAGGGCTGAAATCCCTGAGTTTTTACCAAGACCTCGTGCAATAATACCAACCGTAAGCGAATGGGTCTTATTGGAGTATAGTTAAGGATTGAATCCCAAAGGACAATGTTTTTAAGAATCTTTCTAGTCAGGTCTACTCCAAGTAGGACTAATATTTAGAATAAGAGTTGGGTTGAGTTTAGTTAAACTAATTGCAAGGAAAGTAAAAGAGCGGGAATTAAAATAGAGTCTAGATTAATGATGGGAATCACTGGGGTGGAACTGGGTTTCACCACCACTGCACATGCTAACACGTCCAAAACACATCCATGTCAGAAACAACTATCCGAATAGAGTTGCAAACCCTCCGTACGAAAGCTAGGTTTGTGTAAGCATCACTATAGGCATCAGATGTCTCGTCACCTACCAAATCATGCACTTACTACTATGAAGATATCTTTCAGAAGTTCTCCTCAAGGCATCAACCATGTTAAATGATATTAATAAACCTATGTATTGAAGTTCTCACAACCAAGGGTTATAATAGATCATGCAAGGCAGTGATTAGTCCACAAGCACACATCAAATGATTAACATGAGATGAAAAGTTATATACAAGCCATGGAATGTTTTAAGATGAACATGTAAGCATGGGAAGTGGGGCTAGTACCCACACCGCAAAGAAGAGGACTACTTGCTTCTCATGATGGAAATAAGAAAAACAAGAGAGAGAGAAGATTCTGCCATGGTCATGGTGAAGAAGGTGGCCAGTGCTCGGTGGAGAAACAATATTCTACACAATTTTGGGGTAGATCTGGAATGAGGAGGGGAAGAACACCAAAGTAGTAGAGGTAGATCTTCTCTCTCCTTCTTCATTCTCTTCTCTTCTCTTGCTCATAGGGGAAGGACCAATATGTGGCTGACGATGGAGTAGATCTGCAGATCTGAAGACCAACCACTTCCATGGCTAGAAGATAGATTTGGATGGAGTGGAGATGGAGGAGAAGTAAGAACCCCACAAAGGTAGTCCTTGGCGGCTGAGATCATCTTCCTGATGTCTAGGCATAGAGAGGCAGCCTCCCAGCATCGTGGAAGAGATGGTTTGTCAAGTTGAGTGGGTGGCCTATTTATAAGTGCAGACCACCGACTTAACTCTGCGGTCGAATTACTGGCCATGGTCGAGGTGAGAATTGGCTTAGTCCCACGGTCGAGGTTGTATACCTTGGTCGCAGTGGTGTTCTGTAGTTGCACTAGTGTGCCGTGGTCGCATCTTGGTACCAGTCGCGGTCGAAATTAGGTTGCGGAGGGGAAAGAACACAATCGCGATCTAGTAATGATCGAGGCTTCTGTCTGGCTCACGGTATGGAGGTCGAGGGTTGCTTTAGCTCATGGTCTCCTCTGGTCGAGTTCCTCTGAGGTCACGGTCCTCTGAGGTCTAGGTCTCCCATGTAGGTCGCAATCTTCTGAGGTCATGATCCAAGTTAGGTTGAGGTGCAACTAGGTCACGGTCACAGTCATAGCCTCCTTGGTCGCGGTCATAGTCATCATGAAACAAACCCACCCCCGGGGGGGTATTGCTGAGGGTCAAATGGCATGTGTTGATGAATCCTCTAACTGATGAGGATGCATTCTGATGAAGGTTCTAGCCATCAAAAAAGGGTACAAATTATCGAAACTTTATGGTTAGTGGGACCACCATCCCCTACACCTCCTACACTGACACACATAGTGCGATGTTCAATCCCGCAATGGAGATGAATAGATTTGATCAAAACTCTAAATAATGATAAGGAACTGAGGAAAATTGTATATGAACATATTCAAGGGGTGAATGAGAGCATTCAATGCAAACTACACCAAAAGTGGTGACTAACACTAAGATGATTATGCATTCATCAAAACACCCCAAACTTAAACGTTGCTCGTCGTTGAGTAACACAAAATCTGAAATAGTCACCAAATAAATACTTTCAACTCATGTGATTGCCTCATCTTCACATCATGATTGTTTCCTTTCTGCTTTGTATGGCTTAGCATCTTAACCTCCTGAGATCACATAACACATCTTACAATATCTTTGTTCCTGAGTTTGTTTCTCAAACACACTTCCTCCCCACTTTCTCCAACATCAAGCATGTCTAAGAGTTTTTTAAGAGTCTAGAGATACCCGCAGAACTAAAAGTGTGTATCTGATCTGACACTGGCGTTTTACAACAGAGTGGCCAAAATGAGGCATTCATTGTGCCTTTAGATGGAAAAGGGAGTGAAGGGGGGTATGGAAGGAAGTAGTGAATCTCTCCTCTATTCGACTCGAGATTTTATTATATGGTTGCAATTACATTGATTACATTTTTTTGTTGCGAATCTCTCCTCTATTTGACTCGAGATTGCATTTTTTTCTTGTGTGCACATTGGCATCTTTTCTTTTTCATTTTGATGATACACCCCTTTTTCATAGAGAGGGGTATGGAAGAAGCAAATAAAGAGAGGGATGGTGTGCCACCCCGAACATAGGGTTTGGCACTATTTTGTATGGCTTTTTGTTTCTTTTTTATGGATGGAGGGGTAATAAGATGATAGAAGAAGTGTAGAAGAGAGTTCAGATCATAATGCAACTTGATTTACAATTCAGTGCACCGAGTTGTTATCTTTATCATACTATGCTCAAATAATGACTTGATGAGGATCCAGTGGAGATTTCATGCTATTGTTCCACTAGTCAGTTTGGAAGCACGATGAGTTTGATCCCTCTCAGTTTGACAGATACTTCCATTTTTGACTAAAGGATCATGATGTTAGGATTCATAAGCTTCACATGGTGATTTCTAACTATTGGCTAGTTTCAGAAACGGTCCCTCTTGAGGCTTTGCTTCAAATAAGGAGGGTATAATGATTCAAAATTTGCATGGAAAAAGAACTAGATGGCTAGGTAAAGGCTTTGATTGAAATAAAAGTGTCAAAACTTCATCAAGTTTCTATACAAGACTACTTTGAAAACTTGAAATTTTTTGAAAATTTTGATCAAAACTGCAAAGATGGAATCTTAAGTCTGAAACAGATGGGTGTAGGTGGAAAGTAATGTACGTACCACCAACCCTCCAACCCAAACTTAGAAATTTTTTCATCTTGAGCAAACTCTAAATCTGAGATGGAGGTGAAAAATCGTGCCGGTTGGACCACAAGATGTGGTTGCGTTCCTCTCAGCAACTTGTTCTTCATCTAAAATCTCAAAAATGAAAACTATCAGAACTAAAGATTGCATCTTGCGATGAAATATCTACTGTGTGTACAATTTTCTAATTCAAAACTAAAACATAAAAGCTAAGTTAAGAATTGGGTTGCCTCTCGACAAGTGCCTTTGTTTTATGTCATTGGCTCGACACATTTCCTTCAATTTTCTGGTAGATACACTGGTTTTGAAAGATCCATCGATGCTTCAATGCTCGTGTCAGCTGAGGTGAAATATCTTTTCAAGGGTTGTCTGTTTTCCACAAACCCTCTTGACTTTTCACTCCATAAAACGAAGGCACCGTGTGGGTAGATGTTCTTGACAGTGTATGGTCCAGACCAGCGAGAATGGAGTTTCCCTGGGAACAATCTCAGTCTTGAGTTAAACAGTAGATCTTGGTATCCCACTTGTATGTCCTTCCTTTTCAGATAACCATCATGCCATAACTTAGTGCGTTCTTTATAGATTCTTCCATTCCCATAAGATGTCATGTGAAGTTCATCTAGCTCCTGATGTTGAACAATCCTGGCTTGGCCCGCTTTCTTCATGTCAAAATTCAACTATCTGATTTTCCAACAAGCTTTGTGTTCATGTTCTGCGGGCAGGTGACATGAATTTCCATAGATTAATCTAAACGGTGCTGTCCCAAAAAGAGTCTTAAAAGCAGTTCGGTAGGCCCACAAGGCATCTTTGATTTTTACGAACCAATCCTTTTGGCTGCAGCCTACTGTCTTCTCTAGGATAGCCTTGAGTTGACAGTTAGAGACCTCTACATGTCCACTTGTTTGTGGATGGTAGGGGGAAGCTACCTTGTGTGTTACCTCATATTTTCTCAACAACACTTCAAAGCTTCTTTCTAGAAAATGAGAACCTTCGTCAGATATCATAGTGTGTGGGACTCCAAAATGGGGAAATATAATATCTTTGAACATTTTGATGATGGGTTTCAAATTGTTGGTGACGGTTGGTATGGCCTCTACCCATTTAGAGACATAATCCACCACAACCAAAATGTAGCAAAATCCATGCAAGGATGGGAATGGGCCCATGTAGTCCACTACCCAAATGTCAAAGATCTCGACTTCCTATCATAATTTAAGGGGCATCTCATCTCTTCTTGTAATGTTACCCATCCTCTGGAATTTGTCACACGACAAGACAAAGTTGTAGGCATCTCTAGATATGGTTGGCCAAAAGAAGCCACATTGCAAACCCTTTAAAGTAGTTTTCTTAGAACTCATGTGACCTCCAACAGGGCCTGAGTGGCATTGCTCTAGAACAGGTTGAACTTTTTCCTCGACGATACAATGTCTGTAGAGACCATCAGCATAGAGCTTGAAGAGGTATGGCTCATCCCAGTGATATTGCCTCACATCGTGCATGAATTTCTTCAGTGCATTGTCGGTGCATTAAGGGTGATTGACACCGGATACAAGGTAATTTACGTAGTCAGAGTACCAAGGAGCTTCCTTTGAGACTTTCATGAGTTGGTCATCTAGCAGAGAGTCATTAATTGGGATCTTTGCAATTTCCAGGGTGCGGATACGACTCAAGTGGTCTGCCACAACATTCGTTGTGCCTTTGTTGTCTCTTAACTCAAGATCAAATTCTTGCAAGAGGAGAATCCATCTGATTAGCCTAGGTTTAGCATCTTTCTTTTCTAGGAGGTAATGAATTGCAGCATGGTCTATGTAGACAATCACTTTGCAACCAATGAGGTAGGATCTGAATTTATCAAATGCATAAACAACTGCTAAAAGTTTCTTCTCGATAGTTGCATAGTTCCTTTGAGCTTCGTCAAGGGTCTTAGATGCATAATAGATGACATAATGTATCTTTTCTATATACTCGCCCAAAATAGCATCGATTGCGTAATCGCTGACGTCACACATTATTTCAAATGGGTGCTCCCAATTTGGAGCTCTGGTGATAGGGGTTGTTGTAAGGGCATGCTTAAGATTGTTAAAACTCTTGATGCATTCTTCATCAAAGTGGAAATCAGTGTCCTTTAGCAATTAGTTCATCATAGGCTTGGTTATCCTGGAGAAATCCTTTATGAACCTTCTATAAAAGCCTACATGACTGAGAAATTTGTAGACCTCTCTTACATTGGTTGGGATACTGAGTCTAGAAATCACTTCAAATTTTGCTTTGTCAACTTCAATCCCTCGATTGCTGACCCTATGGCCGAGGATAATGCCTTCTTTCACCATAAAGTGGCATTTCTCCCAATTAAGCACTAGAGGTGCTTCTTTGCATCGTTTGAGGATGAGAGAGAGGTTCTTCAGGCATGAGTCGTGCAAATCCCCATAGACAGAAAAATCATCCATGAAAACTTCCATAATAGTTTCAGTGAGTCCAGTGAATATGGATGCCATTCAACATTGGAAGGTTGCAGGTGCATTGAAAAGCCTGAACGACATCCTTCTAAAGGCATATGTTCAAAAGGGGCAAGTGAAAGTTGTCTTCTCTTGGTCATCTGGATGTATAGGAATTTGATAGAATCTAGAGTAACCATCAAGATAGCAAAAATATTCCTGGAGAGCCAGCCACTCTAAAACTTGGTCAAGAAAAGGCATCGGGAAATGATCTTTGCATGTTGCCTTGTTTAATTTCCTGTTATCAATACACATCCTCCATCCAGTGACTGTTTGAGTGGGGATGGGTTCATTATTTTCATTTTACATCACTGTAGTGCCACCTTTCTTTGGGACAACATGTACAGGACTCACGCATGGCGAGTCAGATATAGGATAGATGATTCCTATAGTGAGTAGTTTGATGACTTCAAGGTGAATAACTTCTTTCATATTAGGATTCAACTTCCTTTGATGTTTGAAGGTCGGCTTGTGGTCTTCCACCATGGAGATCCTGTGCATGGAAAGTGCTTGATCGACCTGGTGAGATCGCTCATTTTGTAGACGATAGATTTTCATCTTTCTCTTAATTCTGTCAGTAGTTTATCTTCTTGTTCAGACGTTAGATCAGAATTTATGATAACTGGACAAACCTTGAGATCATCCAGAAACACGTACTTCAATCCCTAAGGTAGGGGCTTCATTTAAGGGGCCTTTGGTTTCTCACATGGCTCTTCAATTACATTCACAGCCATGAGTTCCTCAAATTTAGCTTCAGGATCTTCTTCTACATCATTGAATTGGAGAACACAATTCTTTACTTGTTAGCAGTCGGATTTGTTAGGGTCACTTCTAAAGGATTGTCTTGTTCATAATCCTCTTGCGTGAGTGTGATAACCTTAATTTTAGGGTTTTGATACCCAATGCAATATTTGAAGACAAACTTGCAGTAAAATAGATATGGATGGACCATGAGGTGTTGTGCAGTCAAATTAAATAAGTTGGGCTTGTGTTGATAATTTTGGGGGATAATTGATGCATAGATTAATTCCAATATCTTTATATATGTACCACTTTCGGGTACTTATGGATTTTTGTACTAATCATGGTATATAGGAGCCCATATTGTTGGAATTTTAATATCAAACTTGTTTGAAAGTTAGATACATGTTGAGGGACTCATGATTTAAAGTGTCATCTCATTCAAAATGACCTTTTGGGAGATATCGATCTATGGAATTTTGCTTGAATGACTAAGGTTTCATATGAATAGAACTTTGTTTGATATGTAATCATCAAACTTAGCCACATATACATACAACTATCGGTGGAAAATACATAATTTGAGGATCACACAAGCACTGAGCCACTGGACCCCATAAAGGTGTTCTAAGCATGGCCCTAGAAAATGATCCGACGATTGTCCTCTCGTCTTCTACCTCTGACACTTACGGAGCCATGCACTGAATAGGTCATCCAACACCCGAGATACATGGCTCAATGAACCGATGATAGTCTTTGGTTGAAAGGTTAGATCCACCTGGATCGGAACTACTCAAAGACCCTTACACCTTGGCCAAAGAGAAGTAGAGAGAGAGACTGGGAGCCAGTTCTCCTATCCCTCTCCACCATTGAGAAGAGTTTCGGAAGATTTTGGAGGAAGAAAGGGAGATTAGAAAATAAAACCATCCCTGTTATTCTCCACCATGGCAGTAGGTGGCAGTTGACATCTCCTCTAGATCTACAAGGAGGAGCCATAGATGTTCGTGGAGATAGAGCATTGAGGAGGAGCAAGGCGCTTTCGATACCTCACTGGTGTTAATCTACCTCGACGGCACCATGATGAACAGAGGAGCCGCATAGCGCATAGGAAGGTGTCAGACTCTGAGATCGTGAAGGAGGGATGGAGCAGATGAGATCCTCACTGGAGGAGAGCAGTGATGGCAGTGGTGGGATGCAGCGCAGACATCTCATCTGAAGGACTTGGAAGACGCCGCAGGTTTCAAGAGGTTATCCTTCCTCACCGGAGATCCAAGCCTGGAGGCGCAAGACTAGCCAGTGGTTGCGCGTCGGCGTCTCAGGAATGTAGGAGAGCAAGCTCATGCGGAGACAACTTGGATGAGACCACCGCCCTATCATGCACTGGAGATTGGAGATATGTGGCTGAGCCCTGAGTAGGCCGCACGGCGGCGACTCTGTTCTTGAGTCCGCTGCAACACGATCGCGAGGAAGACGAAGCAGGCAGTCCAGATAGGTGAACCCCGATCCAATCACACAGAATCGGTCGGCCCAACACAAACCAGGAGAAGGACCGGTTGCATCACAGCAAAGGAGCTGCGCAGCCCTAGAGCCATGTGTCGGCGGGCTATTGGCCAGGAAAAGATAAATCTCAGAAAATACTGAAACCTTGGATAATCCGTAGTAAATAGCCTGTTGATCAGAAAAAAACAAACAAGGTACCATTATTCTCAAAAAAATGCATAGAACAATATAGAATCATAATATTATCATTTTAATACTTTAATATAAGTGATATCATGAAAGATGTGTAATGCTTGTTCTCGAGTAATAAATATCAAATGATGATATAAAATTATGGAAAAATGCCAGTAAGTCTATAATCATGTTTATAATGCATATGATGTTAGATATGGTCATGTTTATGCACGAAAGAATATAATTTGATTAATATGGCTATCTAGGGCTAGTAACCCTAAATAAAATGCAATAAATACATGCATGCTCAATAAATGATGAAATTTACAGAGTAAGCTCATATCAGTATATGGAACATTAGTTTTAATTATGAGATCATGATGATTTATAGAATTCATGTTATATAAAGAGCACCCTTAATACATGTGATGTAACCCTAATATGGTTAATGAAAGTGACATAATGTTAAATATGTCCACATAATAATGTGACACATGAGTATATCCAGTTGATGAACTGTAATCTGGAAAATGACATCAGTAAGATAAATATAAGGTAAGAATACAAGTAATCATGAGAATATCATAATGATCTAAGTAAACCCTAAAATGAACATGACTAGGGTTAAGATGATCAGAATCTGATGCTAGTATATGATTTTGTTATTTAATCAGGTGATGACAAGATATGTAGATGATCCAGAATGTAAATAGGAATCTCTAAACTCAGGTACGTGGGATTTATTAAGTATAAGACTAGTTTTCTGGTTGCCTATGATATGTGATATCTTGAATGCTCGTATTTGGATATGATTGCTTGGTTGAACTAGTATGAGTTGTACTTCGCTAAATCTAATAGAACATAAATGAGTATGATGGGTTGTAGCTACTAGAGCACATAGCCTGGTGTGGATGTATGTTGCCTAACATTGATGTATGATTCCTTGGCCCATGTTAGATGTATGATGATACTATATTGCCCACACTAGATGTAAGTCAAGTGCAAGTATGTGTAGTACAACCGCATCAAAGTGAAAGCAATAAAAGGAATGTTTACTTGTTTATCGCTTTAAATAATGTTTTCTTTTACTATTTCTTTCTCAAGTTATTTCAATTATGCAAACATCTTAGTATGTATCTTTCTACCCACGTACACAACACCTTGTGTGTTGATTCATTGTTTCACGTATGTTTTAGGTTCAGAGCTAGCATTGGAGAAAAAGAAAAGGATGTGAGCAAGTTGTTCAGGTTACCTATTGTCTAGGGTTCTGATTAGCATACATGTTCATAGATTGTAGAATTGTCATTCAATATGTAAATGTAAATCATTTTGTAATAATCCATATTGTATAAATATGCATGTTGAATGTTGAGTATGTTATGGTTGTATGTTCATGTATGCATATTATGCTTCCGCATCGCTTTCTGATATGATTGGATGATGTTTTTGGATTCTGACATCTCATTCCTAATAGGGTTTGGGGAAGTCAAAATCTGGGGACGTCACAGTTGGTATCAGAGCATGAATAATAGCTACACCTAACAAGTGCTCACCATGAAACATAAAACATAATTTCACCTTTCACTTTAAACCCTAGAAACTTAGTAAGTTGTTCTATAGAAATAAGTTCTGACTTAGTCTTTAGGTTAGAACCTTGATGTACGAGAACTAGGTTTAGACAAGTGTGTGAGACCCTTTCCATATAGAGCTCATATATATGGGGTAACTACACTAGTCTACATCTCATTCTCACCATTTCACTAGGTGACATGACACTAGACTATCTACTGTGTGTGGGACACTCGATTTTGCTGATTAGGTTTTGTTTTCCAATCGGCTCGAGCCTCGACAATTTTCTCTGACGTCTTCTTTCTTAGAGAAAAACTATATAATATTTTATTATATATATGTAAATATAAAATGTGTCCCTCACACTATAGAGTAGTTCGTGTTCATGCAATCTAAGTGAAAGGGGGTGACATCAGTCTAGAAGAGAGAATAGATCTAGATTAGATGTCTAGAGCCTCATAAGGTTATGTGATGGATAGATAGACAAAAAAAGATGAAGGAAATAAGAATATAGAATCTTATCTAACTTTAATCCGTAATGGTATAAGTTTCCTTATTAAGATTTGAGTTGTATATGAGTTGAATCCACTCTTAGAGGATCTATGCTAAGTCGTGATGATGAAAGTACATTCCCTTTTCCTACTCAAGATAAGCTAAGTTAAGATATAGTTGAGTGTGCATGAGCCTCAAGCTCTTATACAAGGAGGATGTCTAGTGGTAGGATGAGATATGTGGTGAACTCTAGAGAGAGAGTAAGACCCACAAGGAGAAGGTCATAGGACCTAGCCTCCAATATTTGAGATATGTGTTAAAAAAATGTCCTACACTAGATTACTCTTGAGTGTTGAGTTGAGTCCTTATGCATGATTCAAATCTATATGTGAGAGTTGGGTAAAAGAAAAGGATGGGTAGATGACCCATATGATAAAGTCAATCCTTTTGTTGAGTTAGGTCCTAGCTAGAGTGACATATTTTATGAATTTGATCATTAGCTACAAGTGAGGTAATAATATATGAACTCTAGTTATGAGAGTATGATGCTTTGTGCAAAAGATACTCAAAAAATACAATTCCCCCTTCTTCTCTTTCTTAATATATGATGATAGAAACCTCACGTGAGCTATATGGATGATTTATATATGAGGAGTCACTCGTGTAAGCTTGACCTATTCTATTTTTTTTCCTCCCTATACAATACATGTAGTACCCAAGATTGAAATCATGATATGTTTGACTTTAAAATATTCTCTTCTCCTTCATATGAAACATGAAAGATATGATGTTGAGATCATGGGATAAACTTAGTATATTCTCTTTTTCCCTTCACATAATACATGCAAGACATAAAAGTTGAACTTATGAACTTGATATAAAGATACTTTTGGATCATAGGATATATGATCAAAAACATAGTTGTAACTTTGATCCTTCTCAATGTATGCTTCTAAGTTGAGTATGAATATCACACAATAGGGTGAAACCCTAATGGTCAAGCATTTTACATAAGCCCTTCTTATGTAGAAAAATCCTAATATCAAGGATGAAGATAGATACCCTCTAATGTTGAAATCATTGTAATATGTTGATCATAAAACATGATAATGATGTTAGATTTGAACGATCTGAATACCATGGCATATAAATGAATTCCTCTTGAACTTTAAAAGTATGAACAAAACATGTATCCTTAGGGGTGATGTAATCCTAAGATATCATAATGTCATGTTATGGCTAAGACATTAAGTGATGCTTCCCCATATATAAGGTGGGGTGGACACACCCAAGAATCTCTAGACCCTAAGCTGACAACTTAGAGTGCATGCAACTATGGTGGTCTTAGAACCTAAGAAATAATGATGTATATGAATTTGAACTCCTAAATAACCTCTTAAGGATGAGATTAGTTGAATTTCGAGGACGAAATTCCATATAAGATCGGGTGAATGTGATAACCTTAATTTTAGGGTTTTGATACCCAATGCAATATTTGAAGCCAAACTTGCAGTAAAATAGATATGGATGGACCATGAGGTGTTGTGCAGTCAAATTAAATAAGTTGGGCTTGTGTTGATAATTTTGGGGGATAATTGATGCATAGATTAAGTCTAATATCTTTATATATGTACCAATTTTGGGTACTTATGGATTTGTGTACGAATCATGGTATATAGGAGCCCATATTGTTGGAATTTTAATATCAAACTTGTTTGAAAGGTAGATACATGTTGAGGGACTCATGATTTAAAGTGTCATCTCATTCAAAATGACCTTTTGGGAGATATCGATCTATGGAATTTTTCTTGAATGACTAAGGTTTCATATGAATAGAACTGTGTTTGATATGTAATCATCAAAATTAGCCGCATATACGTACAACTCTCGGTGGGAAATACATAATTGGAGCATCATGCAAGCACTGAGCCACTGGACCCCATAAAGGTGTTCTAAGCATGGCCCTATAAAATGATCTGATGATTGTCCTCTCATCTTCTACCTCCAACACTTACGGAGCCATGCACTGAATAGGTCATCCAACACCCGAGATATAGGGCTCAATGAACCGATGATAGTCTTTGGTTGAAAGGTTAGCTCCACCTGGATCGGAACTACTCAAAGACCCTTACACCTTGGCCAAAGAGAAGTAGAGAGAGAGACCGACAGCCAGCTCTCCTATCCCTCTCCACCATTGAGAAGAGTTTCAGAAGATGTTGGAGGCGGAAAGGGAGATTAGAAAATAAAACCATCCCTGTTATTCTCCGTCATGGTAGTAGCTGGCAGTTGACATCTCCCCTAGATCTGCAAGGAGGAGCCATAGATGCTCGTGGAGACAGAGTGTTGAGGAGGAGCAAGGTGCTTTCGATACCTCGTTGGTGTTAATCTACCTCGGTGGCACCATGATGAATAGAGGAGCCACATAGCGCACAGGAAGGTGTCAGACTCTGAGATTGTGAATGAGGGATGGAGCATATGAGATCCTCACCGGAGGAGAGCAATAATGGAAGTGGTGGGATGCAACGCAGACATCTCATCTGAAGGACTTGGAGGACGTTGCAGGTTTGAAGAGGCTATCCTTCCTCACCGGAGATCTAAGCTTGGAGGCACAAAACTAGCCAGTGGTTGTGCGTCGGTGTCTCAGGAACGGAGGAGAGCAGGCTCATGCGGAGACAACTTGGAAGAGACCGCCAGCCTATCGTGCACTGGCGATTGGAGATATGTTGCCGACCCTGAGAAGGCCGCACGATGGCGGCTCTATTCTTGAGTCCGCTGGAACACGATCGTGAGGAAGAGGAAGCAGGCGGTCCAGATAGGTAAACCCCAGTCCAGTCACCCAGAACCGGCCGGCCCAACACAAACCAGGAGAAGGATCGGCTGTAGCACAGCAAAGGAGCTGTGCATCCCTAGAGCCACGTGTCGGCGGGCTATTGGCCAGGAAAAGGTAAATCCCAGAAAATACTGAAACCTTAGATAATCTGTAGTAAATAGCATGTTGATCAGAAAAATACAAACAAGGTACCGTTATTCTCAGAAAAATGCATAGAACAATATAGAATCATAATATTAGCATTTTAATACTTTAATATAAGTGATATCATGTAAGATGTGTAATGCTTAGTTCTCGAGTAATAAATATCAAATGATGATATAAAATTATGGAAAAATGCCAGTAAGTCTATAATCATGCTTATAATGCATAAGATGTCAGATATGGTCATATTTATGCATGAAAGAATATAATTTTATTAATATGGCTATCTAGAGCTAGTAACCCTAAATAAAATGCAATAAATAAATGCATGCTCAATAAATGATGAAATTTATAGAGTAAGCTCATATAAGTATATGGAACACTAGTTTTAATTATGAGATCATGATTATGCATAGAATTCATGTTATATGAAGAGCACCCTTAATACATGTGATGTAACCCTAATATGGTTAATGAAAGTGACATAATGTTAAATATGTCCACATAATAATGTGACACATGAGTATATCCAGTTGATGAACTGTAATATGGAAAATGACATCAGTAAGATAAATATAAGGTAAGAATACAAGTAATCATGAGAATAACATAATGATCTAAGTAAACCCTAAAATGAACACGACTAGGGTTAAGATGATCAGAATCTGATGCTAGTATATGATTTTGTTATTTAATCAGGTGATGACCAGATATGTAGATGATCCAGAATGTAAATAGGAATCTCTAAACTCAGGTACGTGGGATTTATTAAGTATAAGACTAGTTTTCTGGTTGCCTATGATATGTGATATCTTGAATGCTCGTATTTGGATATGATTGCTTGGTTGAACTAGTATGAGTTATACTTCGCTAAATCTAATAGAACATAAATGAGTATGATGGGTTGTAGCTACTAGAGCACATAGCCTGGTGTGGATGTATGTTGCCTAACATGGATGTATGATTCCTTGGCCCATGTTAGATGTATGATGATACTATATTGCCCACACTAGATGTAAGTCAAGTGCAAGTATGTGTAGTACAACCGCATCAAAGTGAAAGCAATAAAAGGAATGTTTACCTATTTATCACTTTAAATAATGTTTTCTTTTACTATTTCTTTCTCAAGTTATTTCAATTATGCAAACATATTAGTATGTATCTTTCTACCCACATACACAACACCTTGTGTGTTAATTTGTTGTTTCACGTATGTTTTAGGTTCAGAGCTAGCATGGGAGAAAAAGAAAAGCATGTGAGCAAGTTGTTCAGGTTACCTATTGTCTAGGGTTCTTATTAGCAAACATGTTCATAGATTGTAGAATTTTCATTCAATATGTAAATGTAAATCATTTTGTAATAATCCATATTGTATAAATATGCATGTTGAATGTTGAGTATGTTATGGTTGTATGTTCATGTATGCGTATTATGCTTCCGCATCGCTTTCTGATATGATTGGATGATGTTTTCAGATTCTGACATCTCATTCCCAATATGGTTTGGGGAAGTCAAAATACGGGGACGTCACAGTGAGGAGTGACATTTGCTCTATGCAATCAATCAAATAGACTTCTTCTTGCATGCTAGGTCTTCGCATACTTTCAAGAACTTTGAACTCGAGTATTTCTTGTAACATTATAAAAATAGAAAATACACTATACCTTTGAGAAAGCATAAATTTAAAAATGATAACTTTGAGATCTTGTCATGTCATATAACTTAATCTTTAATTTTCTCAATCATTAACATTATTGTCTTGGGTTGAATATGTTGTCCTCTATCCTTATCTTTCTCACATAGAGCTTATGCTCCCAAGGGCACATTGCTCACACAGAGCTTATGCACCCAAGTGCTCATTGCTCACACACAGCTTATGCTAAAAGGCCTCTTAATCTTGGAAGAAACAATCACAATTCATCCATCATTACTTTAACATTGATCTTGAACATGATAACTTATAGCATTAAATTGACCTAGGTACATGTGCATGCTATGATGATAACAATATATGAGAAAGACATAATGAAAACTATAATCTAATCCATAATTAATTTCTTTGTGTGCATTCCTTAAAACATGTACTTGATATCATTATACTTGAATTTCATAAATATAAGTGAATATAAAGCCCTTTACCCATACTTGTTACTCAAAGTTCATGAATCAACTTACCAAATATATATATGAAGTCCATCTAAATCTCTAGAGCTTTGTTGAAATCTTAATGTCCTGTGCTTTGGGGGGAATCAGAATAGTTTGAAGATTCTATGTGGCTCATGGATCAGAATCAACATGCTTGTAAGCATCATGGTAGTCAAACGTCTAGGGTAGGACCTTGGCGATGTCTGGAACAAGATGAAGATTAGGTTCAGACATCTAATAGGGATACAAAGGTTAGTTTAGGGATCTCTAGGTGTTCTGGGTCACCATTTTAGAACGTGCATTGAAAATGAAGAAGGTGGGTAGATGATTTATAGCTTCCAGGTCCTAAATATGATCAAATGAGTCCTCTCGTAGATGGAAGCATTTCCCTGTTTCTAGTCCCAACAAGACTAACTTAGGCGGACTAGACAATTCCCCTTCTCGGGTACAACTCAAGACGTGAGAGTCCTGCCTAAAGGTGGACTTTATACAAGTGATTATATGAGATGAAATCTAATTAAAACCAAAGTCCAAGACCATAGGAATTAAGATAATTAAGTGATTAATGTAATTTTCTTTCTAAAACCAATTGGAACCTCTATAATCGTTAGAATCAAAGTGAATTTTGCGTGCTACCTAACTTAACTATGTGGAATCCAAAAATCTACTTATTTTCTTTATTTGGAAAATACAACACAGATATGTCTATTTTCCCTTTTTGGGATAATCATATATTAATCACGTAAGTTTATTTAGAGATAATATGTGCCTCATACTTTGTGAAAAGCCAAATATTATTGTAATAAATTTGTATGAAATCATTGGAACATTATTTTCTTATTCAATGGGTTAATTTTATTCTCAACCCCATATGTTTGATAATTGATTAATTAGAGTTATATTGAATTACAATTGGTATGATAATGTGAAATCATCCTTGAATTTAGTGGAAAGAAGATATTTAATATTTTTATTAGATCCATTCATCACTTTAGTGTTTAGTTCAACGTCAAGTTTGAAATTTGAAAATGATTTGGGTTTATTTACATTGAATTCCAATATTTGAGTTTATTTACTAGAGTAGTTTCATTTAAAACCCTAAACTTATTTTAGTCAAAATTTGGGATATTACATGATCCTTCTATTTTGTTTGAGACATGTTGCTATGATGTTTGTCACAACCTCAAAGGCAGTGGTGAACCATTGTGTCAAGACACCACTTAGGTTGTATAACCATGATTTGCATGTAAGTCTTTAGTGGTTGCATGGTTGTTTTATTGATGGACAAGTGTCCCTTTTGTAACACCCAGGCCCACTACCCTAGGCTTTAATAGAGTTTTAGGAATGACGACTGGCCCCCCAGATCACCACTACCCTTAACTTTATGTTTTTTCCTCACTCACAAGTATGTCGGGGTTAACTTCCCGACTGGTCACCCATCCTAGTACTACTCAAAGATGAGCACATTTAACTATGGAGTTCTTTAGTGATGGGTTTCTGAAAAAAGAGGTGCACCTTGGTGATATGGGTAGTCCAATCATTCCTTTTAAGACCATTATATCTGAAGCCTCAAATCCAGGGACGTTACAAATTCCCCCACTTAGACTCTTGACGATCTCGTCAAGGCTCAACTATGTGGCCTCATAACATTTCCCCATTTCAGTGCAAACCCAACATGGGCATGTACACCCAGCTCTCGACCACATCTACCAGTGCAAGGGTGGCTCCATCATAATGGATAGCGCTTTCCAACATGTGTGGGCCGCATGGCTCAAAGACTGACAAGTCATTGGCCCATGTGGGCCCCACCTACTGGAGGGGTTATGGCTCTAATACTAATTGTAACGACCATGCTTCCTAGTAACCCCCAATTAAGGAAAACTAAGAAGTCAGATGTGTTATCCCAAAAATAGGATCAATGGTTTTAAAAATAATTAATAAATTCTACAAAACACTAAAATGAAAATTGGAATAAAATTTTACTTTCTCATACCTTTAGAAATAGGTAACTGGGACTTCTACCGGTAGTAGAATTCTATCTACCAAATCCTTCTTTATTGTTTTATCTTTAATCTTCATAGATGCCACTTTAGTGTTTGTCCAATTTCAGATATTACCTAAAATACCGACAAACAAAATGTCAGTCAGTATAAATGAATATACTGGTATGTGGGGACAAACAAAATATTGCACATAATTTCTAACAACCTAATCATATCAAGTAGTTGTTAACAATGCACAATTACATTTTCAATGTGACTTCCCAACCTCTTTTACTCATACTCTGGGATACCCTCTCTTAGGGATTAGTCCTTGTAAGGGACATTAAGGCTACCTTCTCTATTCTGAGATTGGTACCTGGGGTCACCTGTCAGGGTGCCCAATTATCTTCCCTCTGGGGCTTGACCACTTCAGACTTCCCTCTGGGGCTTGGTCTTGCATCATACATCCATAGATGGTATGTAGGTTCAAGAAAGTCACATATGTACTTAAATTGTGATATCTATAGTCACTTTAAAGATTACAGTAATGAAACATCCAAACAGTTTAATTTCTTTACAATCAATAAATCATCAGGAAACATAAAATGTGTACTCATAATTAACCACATACCTGATCAATAAATAAGCACAGTCCAATCAATTAGGCAATCCAATCCAAGCAAGCAAGTCAACCACACAAAAGCACAGAATCCTAAAAAGCATGTACAACCTATTTACTACATACTCATCAAGAACTTACTTTATTGACTTGGAACTACTTTCTAGGGTTTCTAATTCAAATTATGCTTTCATTAGGGTTCCTTTGATCTATTTACCACTTTCCTCTTTTATGCCCACAAAACTCTAAAATAGACATCTTGAGTTCAAAACCCTAACTATCCAATTATTCATATTAAATCCTTCATTTCATCAATTTGAATTATGTTTAACTTAATATCACTTTTATACGAAGGATTTTGAAGTTCATCTCATTTGAAACCATTAACACCTAAATTAGGGTCCCTAAGCCTATTAATGCCTATTAACACATCAAAATCCTAAATTAAGCTATTTAGCACATGGATCATCTATTTAGACATCAAAATGTCTTTTTATTAACAACAGGGTAATATGTTCAAATATTATCCATATTACTCATCTTAATTTCATAGAATCGACAAATTAGGGTTTTTCCTCATTATAAAGCATTAAGGTTAGCAACTTTAACCACTTTTTGAATTCAGATTAGATTTTGGTTCTAAATCTATTTTTATTCGATTCCTTGTATTTTTTTGATCAATTTTATATATAACTTGTTGCAATCTGAGTTACCAATAATTATTTTTGAATTTTGCAAGATTTACTTACCATGGCCAATGAGAGGCTAACACGTCAGCCATTACATGTATTGTCTCCTACGCAACCGGGCCGACTTAAAACATAATGAAATGACACTTATGCCCCCATACGGCGACCTAGTTCTTTATATATCAGAGGGGTAGTTTTGTCAAAATGACATGCTCGTCATCTCCCTCACAAACCCTCCTGTTGTCGTCAGGCTAGGGCCGATCGAGGGGTTGGCTCCCCCTCCCCAGGGCTTGAAGGGGACCACTATCGGTCCCTCTGCATCCACCGCGCCCAGTAAGGCCTCAAGCCATGGGCAAGGCAGTTGGGTTCAAGAGAACCAGGCCTGTGACCTGTGGCTGGTTTGTAGACCACCAAAAGGCATTGCGTAGGGGCTAGGGCAAGGAGGCGGCGGCTGAGTTGTTGGTCGACAACGATGGAGCATCTTGATTCCCCTCGAACTCCCTCCATGGTGCAACACCGCTTCTGGGATTGCACCATCCCTTTTGGTCATAGGCAGGAAGGATAAAGGGTTGGAAGAGGGGCATACTCCTGGATGTGAGGCATTAGGTCCAATCCCCTATATAGTTGAGGGTATTAAGGTTTAACACATGAAAAAGTCTATTTATCAATGAGGAAATGAGTCCTAGTGTCTGTAAAGAACTACTCACCTTTCTTGGTGCGTAGTTGATCCTTTATTACATTCTTGCCTAAAACATGTTCCTTGGTTAGCAAGGAACACTTTCTCCCTCTAACTCTCTCTCAGTTATGACAACCCACCTATATTAAAGTGTTTATATAATTTCCAATCCAGAGAGACATTGATTATATTTCCTTTTATCTTGGCTTTTAAACCATTGATCACAAGGATATACTACCTTATACAAAGTAGTATTTTGATTTGGAAACACCATAAAGGCACTACATAATTCCCATGAGTACATGGCCCTTTATTCCCAAATTCTAAAATTATCCTCTTCACACTATTATAATCATGTGGATTCACAATGTCATCCATGGTGATCAATCATACATTTATATTTCTCATATTTTTATCATTATTCAAATTTCCTTCTTAATAATGCTTTATTCAATTTCATCCTTTTCTTTTAAGAAAATTGGACTCATTAACATATTATGATCCACAAAATCTCATTCACCAAGGAAATATTACAAAGGAAATCCATTCAATACATATAATTCATACAATTTCCATAGTCATACATTTATTGGGGAAATTGCATTTCCAACCATATGAACCCAAAAAAATTGGGGTTGTAACATCCTTCCCCTCTTATAGAAATTTTGCCCTCAAAATTCAACCAAACATTCCAACAATTCAGGATAAGACTTTTCCATGTCCATCATTGGCTCCCATGTGGCTTCAACCTCTCCATGATGCTTCCAAAGAACCTTTATCATGTTATATTCTTACATCTGAGTTCTCCCTCTCACCTTGGTATCTCGTACCCTTGTAGGTGACTCCAGATATTTTATCCTCCCTTGAAGCTCAATAGGTTCATGGTTTAGTACATGGTTCGGGTACATCACATAGTGCTCTAGATCAGACACATGGAACACATCATACATCATATTATCCTGAGGGGTAAGGATAAACATAAGAAACTCCACCAATCCATCTCAAATGGACCCATGTATCAGGGACTCAGATTTCTCAGCTATAGCTCAGAGGGGTCGGGTTTTCATAACACATGTTCACCCACAGTGAATTGCATGCCAATTTGCTTCACATCAACTCATGACTCCTGTCTCCCCTGGGCTTACTCAGCCATTGCTCGATCAAAGAGACTTCATCTACACACACACTATGGTCTCTCTGACCTTCACAAGGTCCTCTCACTAAAATCATCCTAATGAAGCGATGACCGACACAACCTCCCTTACAGAGCCCCTTACATCCAAATAATGGTTATGGTGGCTACCATTACAAGCAAACTCTTCTAGGGGCAGGAATTGCTCCCATGTATCACCCTGAATGAGAACACATGCTCTCATCAGACCCTCTAAAGTCTAAATCATACTCTCTTGATTGTTCATCAGTTAGGGGTGAGAAGTTATGCTCAACTCCCATTGAGTTCTTCACGTACCTACTCCACTACATGGAAGTGGACTTAAGGTCATACTCAAGAACATTTGAACTCATATCACTGCATAGTTGAACTATCTCTCTCTCATATATAGTTCAACCAGATCTGTCACACAGATAGTGCTCTCTCTTAGGCAAGGGACTAGGTCAACTTGGTAAGGTGATCTACCATAACCCATATTGCATCATGACCTCTCTTGATCCAGGGGGAGACCCACCACAATGTCTATGGTGATCTGCTCCCATTCCCTCTTAGGGACTCCTCACTCTTTGTAGAAACTCACTAGGTTATTGGTGTTTGGCCTTCACTGTCAGGCATGCATGGTGACAAGCCACATGCAAATCTATATACTTCTTCATCTAAAGTCTTCAAAGTACTACTTCAAACTTTAACTATCTTAGTAGTACCACAGTTTATGGTGTACTTAAAATCATGAGCATCTTGCATGACATGATTCCTCAAGATTGACTCCTCAGAAACCCTAAAAAACTCTAGTAGGTTTCACCACCTTCTTTTCTGGAGAGGTGTATCTGAGTTTCTTACAACCATCCTTCTATCTCATCAAGCTCTGGGATGGCTAACTGGGTATCCATCAACTTGACCAATGGGTCTAGTTGTATCTAGATGTTAGCCATATAGGTCTCATCTTCTAACAAACTGGGGTTCACCTAGCAACCTCTTCTGGTCTCTCTACTGGCTAAACAAGAAAGTTTTATACTAGAGTTGTATTCACCTGAGAACATCTTGTTACCACCTAAGCTTCCTTATAGGTGAAGACATAAACCTCTATATACTCCACTCAATATCCTCATCTCAGAGTTACATCAACTGAGTCAAGAAAACTTCAAACTCATCATCTCAGTTATCAAACCCAAACTTTTGAATTATAGATTCCAAACTACTTCCAGAGAGGTACGTCTTCATACTACCTTGTTCTCGTCGTGTTTTCAAACCATCTATCCAACATACTCTCAAAAGGATGTGGTACTTCCTCTATTCTCAATCATCATAGAAGGGTTTCAACTCATATCACTTTTATCCTTAGTATATGGCATACATTTTGTCCTGTCTCTCACACCCATAAGGAGAGGATATAAGCATTTGGCTGCAGTCCAAATACAGAGTTCATCCTGTTCCAAGAGTAGAGATGGTGCATCACACATCACCATAACATTTCCAATCCAAGTTGAAACTTACTTCGTCGCTGCTTCATGAATATCTCCAACCTATGTTTACATCCATGGAAAGGTTGTTCTTAAACACTCTTGGGTCTTCATATTAATGATATATACATAATCCTAGTCCTTTCCTCAAGGTTTCTAGGGTGCCGGTATTTTCTTGTGCATCTAGGGAACATACAACTCATACTCCCATCGATCTTATCCCCACTTGACCTTAGTATAGACTTAAGATTCTATGATGGTACATTTCAAACTTGAATCCTTACCCAAACCTCCATCATCTTTTTGGGCACTCACGGTCACACTTACATCCTTTCTTAGGGATCATGGCAACCTACCAACCTCAGTCTGGCTCCATATTGGTTACCTCCATGGGAACATATCCTCATGCCCCTTATATATGGTCACACATGGGTCTATAGATTCATGCTTACAGTATGTGCTCTCCTCTGAGCTCATCAATGTGACAACCTATATTTTCTCTCTCTGCCATTATACTCCTCCTCTCTCATCAAGAGTCTCTTACTCAATTTGACATTAGTTTCATAATTGGATAGTTGTGATGTTCCAATTTGGTGACTACAATGGTCAATTTTGCAATGTGTGACTTTAATGTGTACTTTTAAACTAAGTACCTTGCAATATCATGTCACCCTCTTGTATCAAATCTTGAACCTCAACACCATGATCTTTTGTCTTTCTAATATCTTGAACCTCAACACCATGATCTTTTGTCTTTCTAATATACACCACATTGTAGTGAACTCTAATACAAATTCAACGGCACAAAAATCGCCTCAATCGAAGGCTCCTAGCCCAAGATATGGGTATTTGAATATTGACTCATATTGTACACATTATAATTTTTCTCGTTGAGTTTTAACCTTATTGGGCCCAATACCAGACACGTGGCCCATTTAACTTGTTGTCTTCCTTCCCGAAACGTAAGGAAGTGCTTGACTGGAGGCTTCCCCCTTCTCCAGCTGGACTGGGAAAGAAATCAACCCCACGATGGCTGAAGGGAACTTAAACCCTAGCTTTCTTTGTTGCTTTATACCCCCCCATCAAACCCTAGTTTCTCTTCTTCTTTCCTTCTTTCTCCTTGTGCCGCTTCCCCTTTCTCTTTCTCATCTTTGCTTAGTTCGGATACTTGTACCAACACCAACTCTCTGGCCCTCACCAGTGCAAAGGGGCGGGGGTTTGGGACGAACCCTAGGAGCAGGGTCGTAGGTGGCACCCTCTAGACTCAAACCACCTGGACTGGCCATCTCCATGGCTTCTGCAGCTGCTCCAATGTCATTGAGCAAAGGGGGAGGTGTGCCCTGTTCATGCTCAGTTCTCGCGGAGTGAAATAGAGGTTGCAACCAAGCGGGGTCATGGGAGATTGGTGCAGTGATGAGCTGGGGTCTGTGACCTCACGTTTGCGGTGGGTGGTGGGCGAGAGCATGACATTATCGTAGGTGGACCCCTTGGCGCGGTAGCCAGCGGTTCTATCAGTGGATGGAATCTCCTATTCGGCCCCTATTTTGGGCAACGAAATAGGGGAATCGTGAGAAAGATAGGGCCGCACGGCAGGCAAGCGGCTGGCGGCCGTTGGATGGAGGACACATCACGACGACAGCCCAGATGATCCAAATTTCGATCGCACGATCCATGAGAGAACCATGATGGTTCCAAAATCAATGAAGGACACATGTGGGATGCTAGCACCAAATGTATCATGGGGTGCGTGCATCAGATCTTGGGCTAATAGCCCAGATCGGTCAATGAATCAAAGGTAACACCCTGTCAAACCATATAGTTTGAATACAAATCTTAGAAAATCAATAACTCCCTCATCTTAAGGCCAAACATAGCAAAATTATATATCAAATAGATCCTCTTGAAAAGTTCTACAATGTGCGCATAGTTTTAGGACCTGAGTATGATCCTAGTTCTCCTATTTTTCTAGAAATAGAATCCTTGGCTATGTTGACCACATATAATGCATCCTTATGATAAATCTTGAATCTTTAGTGTACTTGTACCATGTTTCTCATCAAATCAGTAACTTTTGTTCATATTTGAACCAAACAAAGGTCCTTCTCTCCCTATTGCTCATAAATGACTCCTTTTTGTACATATGTGCCTAGTTTGGACTTTAATGATGAACTTTGCCCTAGATAGCTAATCTTGCTTCTAATGGACATCCACCTAATCTTATTATGTATTTATGATGAATTAATGTTGTTGATCTAAATCATCTTTAGGTTTGGACCTCTTGACTTGATGAATCATAATCTAGGGTGCTCGATTGTGAGTCTTTTAACCCTAGAGTGCATGTAAATCCCTTACACCTTGATATGATCATAGAAAGTGCATGGAACGCCATAATGAGATGAAACTTGAACCACACCATCACGATGATCTCTAGATCAGTAATAGATCATATAATGCATCTAATTAGGGTTAATGACACATCTTGGCTAAAACCCTAAAATGCATCTAATTAGGGTTAATGATGAGAATCTAATGCATGTCTGCAATCTTGTTCTTAATCACGTTGGCATGTGGCTAGATGGTGAAGGATATGTGAGGTTATGAAATCTCTGAATCAGGTATGGGCCTTATCTAGTTATATGACTACCGTTTTCTTGCTTGAAAAGACATATATTGTATGCTTGTTTGTCTATTTGCTCAAATATTGCCATGTACTATTGCTATGTCTTACTCGATGTTTGCCTCGTCAGTTTTATAACTTGAACACATATATAGATAGAACTCCATTATAATATTGTTGATAAAGGGCTAGCTCTTGGCAATGGCCTTGAGGTCCCTCTCGTATAAATGGGTTAGCTAATCTTGAGCACCCTTACGGACCCTTCTGACGGGAAGATGGTCAAAGGCCTTAAACATGCTTGATATTGTTGGTATAATGGAGTGAAATGACATAAAATATTGTTTTGCATTTGTTAAACAATTAACATGTTTATTCTTGTTTGTTTAGTCTTGAAATCTTTTCAAAATTATGCAAAGCTTATACATATAAGTATCTTTTTGCCCCATACTCAACACCACGTGTGTTGACCCGTTTCTCGTATTTTGTTTTTAGGTTCATAGATGGATAGAAAGATGATGGGCTTGGTGAGATGTGCTAGGTGTACTTATTATAAGATCCATATATAGTATACATGAGCAGACTTGTACAAAGTGACTCTTGAATATATAATTCAAGTCGTGTAATATAATAATGTTGCTTAATATATCTTGTTGATTGTTGGGATTATGTTGGTGCTTGTATCTTGTTATATGTTCATGTTTGCTAAGATTTACGCTTCCGCATGTTGCCTTTGGTATACGTTTGGTTCATGGGACTGAAATTCCAGTTTTGTGACAGATGGTATCAGAGCATGAACAATAACTACACCAAACATTGCTTACATGAAATACAAACTAAACTCACCTTACATCTCAACTGTAGAAAACTTAATAAGATATCTGTTGTGAACTAGGTTGACTTAGCCTCTAGGTTAGAACCTAGATGTTCTAGAACTAGGTGTAGACTTGTGTAAATTACCTCCCTAGACATGATTCGTGACATGTGCTTAGGATGTCTACACAAGTGTGCACCATGTTCTTGCTAGTTCTCTAGGTGTCATTATACTAGACTGCCTAATGAGTGTGGTAACGCGTTTTGGTTTTGGTTTTATTCGGATGGAGTATGGTGGTTTTCATCACCTGTTTAAACGTTGGAGAAAACATATTTCAAGTATTATTATATGTACATATGAAAAATGTTACCACATGCAGAAAGGTAGTGAGTTTCCATGCAACCTAGGAGAAAGAGATGTAACATCAAGTCTAGATGAGAGAGTTTAGATAATAGTGATAGTATCTAGAGTTTTCTAGAGCCATGATATAGGTTAGGCAAGTGAGTAACCTAGAAATTTAAGATGATGATTATGATATTGATGATGATGTCGATGTTGATAAGACCCAAGTTGTTTGAGGAAGGTCGAGTATGTTTACAATATGGAATGAGTTGGACCATGCAACCCTAGCTAAACCTAGCACCTTGTATGATACATATGGCTTGGTTGATGTGCTAAACATAGTTAGTGGGTTGGCATGCTTGGTTGTACCTAGTTTTGTACATGCTAAGATATGATATGTGACATACAGTTTGAGACCAACACAGGCCTCAATCTCTTTACAAAGGAGGACCTCTAGCATGGGACATATGAATAGGATGACCTTTTGAAATGAGTTGACCCACCTCGGGAGAAGGTTAGATACCTAAACTCCAAAATATTTGAAATGTTGAAAAATAGGAATGATAAAATAGTTGATGATGAGTCCCTAGCTAGAATACTTCTAAGTATATGAGTTGAGTGACCTAGCGTGTGCAGTTTCTTTGAAAATGTTGAATACTAGGTGTCCTATAAAAATATCTAACCCTAGAGAAAGAGGCAATTGAAAATTTGATGCTTGATATATATAGGTGAGGGAGATGTCCCAAGACCTAAGATGATGTATATGATGTGTGATATCCATGATGAGCCTCATACTTGGGTTAGTAGTTGCATATAAAGGAATCTAGTTCTTGACCTTAAGATGGGTAGAAATTTGTGTTACGGGTAGGAGATTGTGGTTAACATGTCTTGTTGGACACATATATGCCTTAGCATGAGTGGCTTGAGCTTGAGAGAATTCGAAAACCTTGACATTGATAATGTTGTTCCTTGAATGACGCTTGATACATAAAATATCTCATCGACGTTAAAAAAAATGACATATGCACAAGAAGCCACTCTCATAAGTTAGACTTAATATGAAATTATACTATACATAAAATATGTAGCTTTCAAATCATGAAATTAAATATGATGATGTCATGAAATCTCAGCTTAAATAATCAGGGTAACATGCCTTATCTCATACCCAAATGATCAACTCGGTATGACAATACTCTTGGAGTCATAACTAGAATAAACATGCTGAATAAATTGTATAATTTTAGATTTGAAAGGAATAATAATGAACATAATTGTTTACAGTTGGTACAAATTTTGGGGAAAATGCTTGGAATCTAGAGTAAAGATGAGATACACACTCGATGATAGCCTCTTCTGGTCATGATCATGCACATGTTCGCTTGAGAATTGATAAACGTAGATGTTAATGATAGACCTTGGTATCGTACAAAGATATGAACAAAAAACCCTAATGTATGAATACAAAGGGTTGGGTAAACCCTAAAGCCATGATGATTCCATATTATGAGGGAACACTAAGTAACATGTACATTATCGAGATGGGTACACCCTGAATGATGATAGCCTATGTCTGCATCCCATTATGGGGAATGCCTTGACAACCATGGTTTAATAGCCAGACTCGATGGATCCTGACTTGATGCTTAACTTTAATCATGAATGACTTTCAAGGACGAAATTCTTTGTAAGGAGGGAAGGATGGGACAACCTAGATTTTATCTCTCCTCCATTGTACTGCTCCTCTCTCATCAAGAGTCTCTTACTTAATTTGACATTAATTTCATAATTGGATAGTTGTGATATTCCAATTTGTTGACTACAATGGTCAATTTTGCAATGTGTGACTTTAATTTGTACTTTTCAACTAAGTACCTTACAATATCATGTCACCCTCTTGTATCAAATCTTGAACCTCAACACCATGATCTTTTGTCTTTCTAATATACACCGCATTGTAGTGAACTCAATTACAAATTCAATGCCACAAAAATCGCCTCAATCGAAGGCTCTTAGCCCAAGATATGGGTATTTGAATATTGACTCATATTGTACACATTATAATTTTTCTTGTTGAGTTTTAACTATTGGATGAGTTGGATACTATGACCATGACCGTGTTGCGAATGACACGACTGTGTTTGGTTGAGCTGGATTGGATACTATGACCACGATTGTGTTACGAATGACACGACCGTGTTTGGTTGAGCTGGATACCACGACCGTGTTGTGGATAACACGAACGTGTTTGTGCAGGGCAGTTTTGGTATTTACCCTGTGGAGACATATGTGTGTAGTTGTTGTATAAAGATGAGCTGGTGTCCAGTTGTCAATGTAACGACTTACTTCTCGCATTCTACTGCAATTGAATCCCCCGATCTTTCTCTCTCTTTCGTCTCCTCAGACTTCAGCTCTGTCTTCCCTTTTTAGTTTTCTCCCTTATTCGATCTAGGGTTTCATCCTACCTATCTTCATTCTCTCTTTTCTAACTTGGTA
Source organism: Alisma plantago-aquatica (assembly GCA_963693085.1). Classification (NCBI taxonomy): domain Eukaryota; kingdom Viridiplantae; phylum Streptophyta; class Magnoliopsida; order Alismatales; family Alismataceae; genus Alisma; species Alisma plantago-aquatica. Next base: position 28,556,866 of record OY856411.1, read on the forward strand.
TCAGAGCTTCTTCGATCTGAAGAATGGCTTCCGCTTCCTCAGAAATCGTAGGAGATAGTCCAATTAACAAGGAGATAAGAGAGCAGTCTGTTCAGAAGTATCCTTTTCCCACCAGAGTTAATGTCGCCAATTTCGTGTCTCTAAAGCTCACGAACACGAACTACCTCTACTGGGAAGTCCAAGTCAGAGAACTGATAGAGAGCAATTCACTGGAGTCGTTCATAGATGGAATAGAAAAGATGTCAGTGAAGATCCTGATTGACGATGAAGGTAACGTTACTGCAAACCCTAAGTATACTGCTTGGATGCGAATGGATCGACTTGTTAAAGGTTGGATAATGGGATCGCTTACTGAGGACGTTCTAGGAGTAGTTGTCGGGTTGTCCTCTTCTGCTCAAATCTGGTCTGCTCTAGCCAAAAATTTATGTGAGTCGACACAGTCACGTAACTTTGAATTGATGACTAAGCTTCGTCGAATGAATAAAGGGAGTAGATCTATAGCCGACTACATTCGAGAGTTTAAGCAAGTCTGTGATCAACTTCATGCGATCGGAAAAACCATTCCTGAAGACGATAAAGTGTACTTACTTCTGAGTGGTCTTGGATCCGAATACGAGACCTTCACTTTGTCTATGATGAGACCTCTAATTCCTCTGTATGATGAAGTAGTGTCTCTTCTTAAAGACCATGACATGAGAAGGTCATCTTCTGAGTTCATGAATTCCCCTAATCTTGCCTTCGTCAGACAGAGAGTGAACTTCAATACCAAAGGTACTGGAAGAGGCAACAATAGGTACAACAATTACAACTCATCTTCACAGTTTCCAGGCAGTAGCAATAATTACTCTCAGTACTCTCAGTTTCCTGGCAGTAACAACTCCTCTCAGTTCCACAGTAGTAATTCTTTCTCCAGTGGCGTATACTCTTCTCCAGGTCAACAATTTCCTGGTCAATCCTTTCCCATGGTTCAATCTCCTGGTGCTCAACCCTTTTAGATGACACAATCCTTTCCTGTGGCACAATCTCCTAGTGTGCTTGGCTCTCGTCCTAATCAATACTTCGCCTCTCAAGGAAGAGGCTTCAATCCTAGTGTTCGCTTCTCTGGACCTCAGTATCAAGGGAGACCGCCTGTATTCTGTCAGATCTGTGGCAAGTGTGGTCATGATGCCTTCAAATGTTGGCACAGGTTCGATAATAACTTTCAACTGACTGAGATACCTAAACGATTGACTGAAGATGTTGTTACTGATCAAGCAAAAGCCTTAGTTGTTGTTCATTTAACGGAGGGACAGAGTTTCAATCTTAATGAATGGCACGTGGACTCTGGTGCAACAAATCACATTGCTCAAACACCAGGTATTCTTCACAATGTTACTCATTACTCTGGATCTGATTCTATAATGATTGGAGATGGTACAACTCTACCTATAACACACATTGGATGTGCATACTTTGTAAATGATACAGATGTGTGTCTTCAGAAAGTGATGTTAGCTCCCGCTATGAAGAAAAATTATTTATATGTTGCTCAGTTAACAAACGACTAGCCTTGCTTCTTTATTTTCTTCAAAGATATGTTTCTAATTGTGCATTTACAGAGTCACAAAATCCTGGCTAGAGGAGCTCTTCGACAAGGGATGTATGTGTTGCAGTCTGTCACTAAGCCAGCACCTACTCCATCAGTCTTTATTGCGGCTAGACAGAATCAAGCCTCATCAGCTATTTGGCATAAGAGACTTGGTCATGTTAATCATGACATACAAAAATATATGGAACATAGAAATATTATTGTTTCCAGCAATAAATCTCTTGATTTCTGCAACAGTTGTATGCTTGGCAAAAGCCATCGACTACCTTACTCTAATAATCATAACAAATGCCAAGTTCCTTTTGGACAAGTATATTGTGACTTGTGGGGGAAGTCACATGTATGCTCAAAGCAAGGTTTTCTGTACTATGCTCTTTTTGTTGATGAATGGTCTGGTTTTTGCTAGTTCTATCCTCTAAAGAAGAAGTCAGATTTCTTTCAATATTTTGTTTTCTTCTGTAAAATGGTTGCTCGACAATTTGCTATGAAATTTTAGGTTCTAGTTACTGATGGTGGTGGTGAGTTTGTTAATCATGCAATGCAGGAGTTTATGTTAGCAGAAGGTATTGTTCATCAACTAGCTTGTCCTCACACACATGCTCAAGTTGGTTTGGTTGAAAGAAAGCAACGTCACATTGTTGAAATTGGCTTGACCATGTTGTTTGACAGTGGTGTACCTACATCCTTTTGGGTTGAAGCTTTCTCCTCTACAGTTCATATTATAAACTGTCTGCCCTCTAAACACCGAGACTACAAGTCTCCCCTGGTTACTCTATATAAAAAAATACCTAATTATGTGTCTCTAAGAAGCTTTAGTTGTCTTTGTTTTCCCTGCTTGCGTGATTACAATAAACATAAACTAGAACCAAGGTATGTACCTTGTGTTTTTCTGGGATACAGTGCGTATTACAAAGGATATCGCTATTTGCACATCTCATCTGGGAGAATTTACTTTTCTCGACATGTTGTTTTCAATGAAGATGTGTGTCCCTAAAAACATAAAGTGTCATCTCAAATTCCTACTGGTGATTTATCTACTTTTTTTGAATTTCTTTCTACTACTGATGATAATCCCTTGTCATCCTTCACCTATAATATTGTACACACTATTCCTAAAGAAGACAACAACATCTCTAACTTGTCTTTCAGTTCTTCTAATGGCAATGCCTCTACTGCTTCTTTGCCAAACGAGTCAGTCATATTTGAGTCAGCTAAAGGAATCCCTGATAGCATTTCTCAGCCTTCTGGTGAGAAGGCATGTCTTACTAACAATGGTGGAGAGATTTCTACTGACTTCAGCATGTCCCTAACCACTGACATTGTCAGTACTTTAGATCTTTTTGCTACCTCTGATGATAACACTACCTCGCCAAACCTCCTCATCAGTCTATCTTCTAACAATCCAGACTCTAGTCAGTCACATACTGAGTTACAAGTTGCAGCTGCTTCTGGATCTTCTATGCATATTCCATCTGGTAATACTCATCCTATGATTACACGCAGTAAAGCAAGTATCTCTGGACCCTTTGTGCTCCCTAGTCCTGTAATCACCCATCCTGGTAATACTCATCCTATGATTACTCGTAGAAAAGCTAGTGTTCTCAAAGATAACCCTAAATATGTTTTGAATACTCAAGTTGTTCCTTCTCCTCCTACATCTATTAAAGCTTCCTTACAACATCCTGGATGGCTTGCTGCTATGATGACTGAGCCTCAGGCTCTTCATACCAATCATATCTGGTCTCTTGTTCCTAAACCATCAAACATGAATATAATTGGATGCAGGTGGGTTTTCAAAACCAAACTCAAGGCAGATGGTTCTGTTGAGTGCCTTAAAGTGAGATTGGTGGCCAAAGGTTTCAGTCAGGAAGAGGGTGTGGACTATCTGGAGACATTCAGCCTAGTAGTTAAAGCTTCCACTATTCGTGTTGTTCTTACTCTTGTTGTTACCTTCAGATGGAAGATGATTCAAATTGATATCTGTAATGCCTTTCTAAATGGGGATTTAACTGAACCTATTTATATGAATCAACCACCAGGTTTCATAACCAAGGAAGGGCCTCACTTGGTGTGCAAGTTACATAAAGCTCTATATGGCTTAAAGCAAGCACCACGTTCCTGGTTTAATAGGCTTAGTGATTTTTTACTGATGTCTGGATTCATGTGTAGCTCTGCTGACCCTTCTCTCTTTGTCTTTTGTCAAAACAAAGTCACTATCTATCTTCTGTTATATGTAGATGATATCATATTAACAGGGAATGACAGTACTGCTCTAACTCAGTTTCAAGAAAGTCTGAGCAATGAGTTTAATCTGCGACTCCTTGGGCCTCTTACCTACTTCCTTGGCATCCAAGTTCTTTCTCATAGTAGTGGTATTCTTCTGAGCCAAGAAAAATACGTCTTGGATATTCTCTCCCAGGCTCAGCTTCTTGATTGCAAACCTTCTTCAACTCCCATTCCCTCAAATTTTAACAAAACTCTTCAAGCTGATAACAATCTGTTACTTAGCAATGCTCATCACTACAGACATCTTGTTGGCTGTTTATAGTATGTCACCATTACACGTCCTGACATTGCATATGTTGTTAACACAGCTTGTCAGTTTCTTGCTGCTCCTACTGAAATTCATTTCATCTTGGTCAAAAGAATCGTCAGATATCTGAAAGGAACTATCATTCTTGGGCTGCATATTGCACCATCGCCCATTTTATCTCTTCATGCCTTTAGTGATTCTGACTGGGTTGGCTGTCCTTCTACAAGAAGGTCAACTACAGGCTTTTGTGTCTTCCTTGGTAGTACTTGTATATCTTGGAGTGCAAAGAAGCAGAGTACAGTGGATCGGTCCAGTTGTGAGGCTGAGTATTGAGCTTTGGCTACTACTGCAGCAGAACTGACTTGGTTATCCTATCTTCTTCGTGATCTTGGGATCTCTATGCCTTGACCAGCTCTGCTATACTATGACAATGTGAGTGCACTCCATCTCACTGTCAATCCTATGTTTCATGCCAGGACCAAACACATAGAGATTGACTATCATTTCATTCGCGAGAAAGTTGCTCTTCGTCACATACTTACTGCTCATGTTCCTTCTTCCCAACAAACAGCTGATATTTTTACAAAAGCTTTGTCCAAGGTCTGTCATCGGCTTCTGCGACACAAACTTGGTCTGCGACAATCCATCCCAAGTTTGTGGGGGGGGGTATTGGATGAGTTGGATACTATGACCACGACCGTGTTGCGAATGACACGACCGTGTTTGGTTGAGCTGGATTGGATACTATGACCACGACCGTGTTACGAATGACACGACCGTGTTTGGTTGAGCTAGATACCAAGACCGTGTTGTGGATAACACGACCGTGTTGGTGCAGGGCAGTTTTGGTATTTATCCTGTGGAGACATATGTGTGTAGCTGCTGTATAAAGATGAGATGGTGCCCAGTTGTCAATGTAACAATTTACTTCTCACATTCTACTGCAATTGAATCCCCCGCTCTTTCTCTCTCTTTCGTCTCCTCAGACTTTAGCTCTGTCCTCCCTTTCTAGTTTTCTCCCTTATTCGATCTAGGGTTTCATCCTACCTATCTTCATTCTCTCTTTTCTAACTTTAACCTTATTGGGCCCAATACCAGATGCGCGTCCAATTTAACTTGTTGTATTCCTTCCCGAAATGGAAGGAAGCGCTTGACTGGAGGCTTCCCCCTCCTCCAGCTGGACCGGGAAAGAAATCAAACCCACGATGGGTGAAGGGAACTTAAACCCTAGTTTCTCTTCTTCTTTCCTTCTTTTTCCTTGCACTGCTTCCCCTTCTTATTTCTCATCTTTGCTTAGTTCGGATATCTGTACCAACACCAACTCTCTGGCCCTCACCAGTGCAAAGGGGCAGGGGTTGGGGACGAACCCTAGGAGCAGGGTCGCAGGCGGCTCCCTCTAGACAAAAACCACCTGGACTGGCCATCTCCTTGGTTTCTATAGCTGCTCCAATGTCGGTGAGCAAATGGGGAGGTGTCCCCTATTCATGCTCAGTTCTCATGGAGAGAAACAGAGGTTGCAACCAAGCAGGGTCACGGGAGATCGGTGCAGCGATGAGCTGGGGTCTGTGACCTCACATTTGTGGTGGGTGGCGGGCGAGAGCAAGCCATCATTGTGGGCGGATCCCTTAGAGTGGTAGCTAGTGGCACTCTCTGCAGATGGTGTCTCCTGTTTGGCCCCTATTTTGGGGACCAAAACAGGGGAATCGCGAGAAAGATGGGGCCATGCGGCAGGCAAGCGGCTGGCAGCCGTTGGATGGAGGGCACATCACGACGACTGCCCAGATGATCCAAATCTCGACTGCACGATCCCAGAGAGGACCATGATGGTTCCAAAATCAATGAGGGACACATGTGGGATGCTAGCACCAGTTGTAGCCTAAGGTGTGTGCGTCAGATCTCAGGCTAATAGCCCAGATCGGTTAATGAGGTAACACCCTGTCAAACCATATTGTTTGCATACAAATCATAGAAAATCAATAAATCCCTCATCTTAAGGCCAAACATAGCAAAATTATATATCAAATTGATCCTCTCAAAATGTTCTACAACGTGAACATAGGTTCAGGACCTGAGTATGATCCTAGTTCTCCTGTTTTTCTGAAAATAGAATCTTTGGCTATGTTGACCACATATAATGCATCCTTATGATAAATCTTGAATCTTTAGTATACTTGTACCATGTTGCTCATCAAATCAGTAAATTTTGTTCATATTTGAACCAAACAAAGGTCCTACTCTCCCTATTGCTCATAATTGACTCCTTTTTGTACATATGTGCCTAGTTTGGACTTGAATGATGAACTTTTCCCTAGATTGCTAATCTTGCTTCTAATGGACATCCACCTAATCTTATTATGTATTTATGATGAATTAATGTTTCTGATCTAAATCATCTTTAGGTTTGGACCTCTTAACTTGATGAATCATAATATAGGGTGCTCGATTGTGAGTCTTTTAACCCAAGAGTGCATGTAAATGCCTTAAACCTTGATATGATCATAGAAAGTGCATGGAACGTCATAATGACATGAAACTTGAACCACACCATCACGATGACCTCTAGATCAGTAATAGATCATATAATGCATCTAATTAGGGTTAATGATCGATCTTGGCCAAAACCCTAAAATGCATCTAATTAGGGTTAATGATGAGAATCTAATGCATGTATGCAATCTTGTTCTTAATCAGGTTTGGCATGTGGCTAGATGATGAAGGATATGTTAGGTTACGAAATCTCTAAATTAGGTATGGGCCTTATCTAGTTATATGACTACCGTTTTCTTGCTTGAAAAGACATATATTGTATGCTTGTTTGTCTATTTTCTCAAATATTGCCATGTACTATTGCTATGTCTTACTTGATGCTTGCTTTCTCAGTTTTATAACTTGAACACATATATAGATAGAACTTCATTATAATATTTTTGAGAAAGGGTTTGCTCTTGGCTATGGCATTGAGGTCCCTATTATATAAAAGGGTTAGCTAATCTTGAGCACCCTTACGGACCCTTCCGACGGGAAGATGGTCAAAGGCCTTAAACATGCTTGATATTGTTGGTATGACATAAAATATGGTTTTGCATTTGTTAAAAAATTAACGTGTTTATTGTTGTTCGTTTAGTCTGGAAATCTTTTCAAAATTATGCAAAGCTTATACATATATGTATCTTTCTGCCCCATACTCAACACCTCGTGTGTTGACTCATTTCTTGTATTTTGTTTTTCGGTTCAGAGATGGCTATAAAGATGATGGGCTTGGTGAGCTATGCTAGGTGTACTTATTTTAAGATCCATATATAGTATACATGAGAAGACTTGGACAAAGTGACTCTTGAATATGTAATTCAAATCATGTAATATAATAATGTTGCTTAATATATCTTGTTGATTGATGGGATTATTCTGGTGCTTGTATCTTGTTATCTGTTCATGTTTGTTAAGCTTTACGCTTCCGCATGTTGCCTTTGGTATACGTTTGGTTCATGGGACTGGAATTCGGGTTCTTTGACAATCAAACTCCTATAAGAGACCTCTTTAGGTTATCATGAACCTAAACAAAAGTTGGTACTCACCCTACATGAAGGGTCCCTCCCCAGGATGGGAGAAAACTATCTCTTGATAGTAACAAAGGTCACAAACATCCTTACTTACAATGTTTACATCATCAAGTGCATGAATAGCCCTACCATGCTACTTATACACGTAGCTAGCAAGAAGACAACCTACTAAGCCACTATGGGTTCCTTGGTATGTCATACTTTCTCCTTATTCGTCGAAGTTGGCCAATCTCATACATGTGTCACCAACATGTGTGAGGGATTCATCAAAAATATACCTTAGTCCAAGGGGTTTCCTATTCTCCTAAACATGAGGGGGTGGTTCCATACACGAATCCTTAGGAACTCAAACATCTTCCTGAGCATCAAGTGCACCAGATATTACTACTTCCCCTCTTTGGTCTAGAAAGCCCAGGTTCACCACTTATGCATCATCTGTTTGATATCATGTCCATCTGTTCATCCACGAACCAAACCTATACAAGATATGGCATGTACTTCCTACCAATCTTCCACGTGAACAACCCTTAAAGTCCTACACCAAGACAACAAACTAGGTGCGAGACCTCACAACTTGTTGTCATACCTCTTTAGAGTACTTGGAACTCTCTATCTTGCACCTCAAAGGTAGGTACTTATAACCTCTGTATATCAGTTCAAGAAGCCTCTTTATCATTTTAGGGTTTGGTTCCTCTAAAAGAATCCAAGGTACAACAAGCCTCCAAGGATCGTGCATGAGGTGTCCACATACATCTAATTTGGGTCATCCATTCTAGGCTACATTATACCCAACTTATTATGATTCCTCATGGCTCAGAGTCTAGGTGTCTGACCTTCCTCAATAGGTCTCTCTCTCTCTAGAGTTAACCCTACAACTGGTCCTACACCTTATGGTTCTCTCTTAGAAGATGGTTCAAGCTCTTAAGGATACATGTCTACACCTACCTGGGTGAGACATATGGGCCAAAACCTATGTCTGACCAAGATTTTCCACAACTCGACATGATCATCTCATAAACATTAGTCATAAACTATCTGGCTAAATCTAACACTCGCTGCCAGCCTTATTTCCACTCTCTTCTATGTAGGTACATGCTTCTTTCTACTCATATATTTCTGTTAGGGTTCCTATATGGTCATCACTAACCTCCTCAATGAGGGAGATATCCCTCACCCTAACAGGTACAACCCACACAAGGTCTGGTCACCAAAAGGAACTAGGTCAAACAATCACACATAGCTCATCCTTTACATGGGTAGTAAAAACCTTTACGTAAAGCATATATGTCTAACCCACTTACCTAAAGGTATAGAAGACTAAGGTATTCAACTCATCTTGTCATCTCTTTCTCTAACTACCACTTAGGGTCAGGGTTAGCATCATCCTCAAAGGATGTGTCGGGTCTCTTCCTCTTCCTGGAGGCTTCTTCCTCCAAGGAAACTATCTCCTCATCCTCCTATAAAAAGGTTTAACCTCACATCTCTCCTGAGGGCACGACAACACACGCCATGCAACCTAATCATGTAAATAATCTTTAGTTTATGCTTAAACTATTAAAACTTATGCCCATGACATCTTGTTTACATGCTTTTCATTATTTGGTGGAGGATTACTTATTCCTTATTAATCTTATCCCAAACACAGTAGAGTGTGGATGGAGAGAAATCCTAAGCACTTAGAATCCTATATGAATTAGGGTTGAGAAGGGAAGAAGAAGGATGAGAGAATCCTAGAGGTATCTTACTTCGAGTCAAATCCTCCAATTTTAGCCAGGCAGTCACACAATATCCAAGAATCCTCATAGACTGACTAGTGGGGTGGAGGAAAATCTTTCCAGCCTCCAGATTGTGATCCTTTTCTAGACACCTCCATCATTGAAAAATCCTCTAATAACTCCCTTGGGTTCTAAAGAGTTTGTAAAATTTAATTATTTTTAGAGATTAAATGGAAAACCATCACTCTGATACCATTTGTAACACCTGGGCCCATTGCCCTAGGCTCTGGTAGAGTTTTAGGAATGACTATTGGCCCCACAGACCACCACTAGCCTTAACTACGTGCTTTTTCCTCACTGACAGGCAAGTCAGGGTTAACTTCCAGACTGGTCACCCATCCTAGTACTACTCCAAGCTAAGCACGCTTAACTATGGAGTTCTTTAGTGATGGGTTCCCGAAAAAGGAGGTGCACCTTGGTGATATGGGTATTCCAATCATTCCTTTTAAGATCATTATATCTGAGGCCTCAAATACTAGGATGTTACACCTTTGGTGCTCTATTGTGTTGACACCTCATACATATCTTACTTCCTCCTCCTTTGGGTATATAACCCCTTCTCTTAAATAGTGAGCATCTTTTTCAGCCCTACTTTCTTCCCTCTCTCTTATGACCAACCATGGATCTTTGGGAGCAAAGGAGGTCTGATCTTGAAGCTGTGGTGGCTGATCAACCTTGATTGTGAAGGATCTTGTGCCAAATCAACCCTTTAGTGGTGAGTCTTGGTGATTCCTTTCTTGTAAAGTGGTTCTACCCTCTTGAATCACATTTTTCTCTTGAAACCCCATCTTCTTCTACCTCCTTTCTTGGCCATAGACTAGGGTTCTACCCTCGTTGTCATCTTGAGAGAAACTCCTCTTCACAAAGGCCTTAGACTATAGTTTTACCATGGTGGTAACTGGTGAGAGGATGTTTTCTTCTCTTTTCCCTTTCTTCTTTGATTTGGCCTAGGGTTTTCTTGCCCTCTGTCTTGAGATACCTTTGACCATGGCATTCTTCTTTTTGTAGGTGATATTGTGGTCAAATTACTAATCAAGTTGGAGCTTCTTTCCATCTCTTGGAACTTTTGCTTTGGAGATTGATTCTCTACAAATTAGGTCTTTCTTCTCTTCTATTTTTTCACCATAATCTTTCTTGTATGGTGTTGTTTCTATCTCTAAAATATTCTCTTAACATGCTAAAAAGTATTATCATGAATTGGGGTTTGAGTTGTGATGATAGACCTATGAGAGTTGGTTCAAATCCTAAACCCTAATTTCATTGTATCTGATTTTGATATGAATATAAGATGGATAGTTTCTCTTACCTTGAGTTATGATTCCTATCATCATGTATGGGGTTTGAGTATCTTAGGGTAATATTGGGTTTGAGGTTGTTTTGCACATGTTGAACATGAAAAATTACCTTTCTTAATTATGTTCTTTTATGTAGATTCTATCATATATGTTGAAAGGATTTTTGTGATCACCTTTGTATGAATTTGTCTCCTTTTATTTAGATGTGTTTCCCTTGAGGATCCCTTCTATTATGATCGTGGTTCATCACTGATTTCAGGATGGATATTTGTCCTTATGGTGGTTTGACTTTGGTGGTCACTACACCTTTGTTTTAGTCTTGGGTGAAATATATGTTTTGTTGGTGATCGACATCCATGTCTTGTTAAGTGAAGATGGAGGTAATAATCATACAATTATTACAATACTTGATTTTATTATCATGACGTTAAGAGGATAAATGATGTTATTATAATTTTTGGGTTTATGACTTTGTAATATTCTCATATAGATTACTCCCCTTTCTTAAACCCTAAATCCATGCGCTCGATTCCTAAAGTGTTCTTGAGATGATAATCTTGCCTGCATCATAAAAAATGGTTTTATCACCATGTTCTAAGTTTCAACCATCATGTTTTCCTTGAAGTTTGGATGAGTTCTTACATGTGTTAAGGTTAGACTTTCTCTCTTATAAATGGTTTTTCTTGATGATCTTTGTGGTGGTTAATTTAGGGTTTGATGATCATGAACCCATGAGTTTTGAGTTATGTGACACTTATTTTTCTCTGTTGTTAACCTTGTTTCAGTCGATACATATGTCACCCTTAGTATTGTGGTCAAGACACTGGTACCTCCTTTAGAAATTTGATGATAATCATGTTATGGTTTTGGGTTGAGACACCCATGTGCTGCTTTGGGTCAAGACATCTTGAGTTGCCTTGGTTGAGACACCTATGTATTTTTTGGGGTCAAGACACCATGTGATGGGTAATGACACCCGTGTGTTGTTTGGGGTCAAGACACCATGTGATGCTTCGAGACACCCTTGTGTTGTTTGGGGTCGAGACACTATGTGATGGGTCATGACACCCTTGTGTTGTTTGGGGTCAAGACACCATGTGATGGGTCGAGACACCCTTGTGTTGTTTGGGGTCGAGACACCATGTGATGGGTCAATACATCCTTATGTTGTTTGTGGTCGAGACACCATGTGATAGGTCAAGATACCCTTGTATTATTTGGGGTCAAGACACTTTATGATGTGGTTGAAACATCTAGTATTGCTTAGGTAGAGACATTGTGGCTTTGTTTCCTTCATGACAGCTTGACCTTGTTTGATAGTTGGTCGAGACATCTTGTTTATGCTGGGTCACAACACCATGTTGATGCATGGTCAATACATTTATAGGATACATGATTGTAACACATGCATACCAAAAAGAGATAATACACATCCACATCTAAGTGATGGTGATACTTAGTACTGATGACATAATGATCTAATCATGTCTAACTAATGATGTTCAAACCTAAAATAATTCAAAGAATGTGGATGATGGTGTAATTAGGGTTTGGTGATATAATCATGAGGTAAAACCCTAATTGTCTATGTGTGTGAATCCATACCCTAATCCTCGGATATGTTATACTTGTTGAATGTGCATGGATGAATAGCATGTGATTGTACTTTTTCTTTCCTACTTGTATGGTTCTAACTTTGTAGGTAATTGAGTATCATAGGATGTGAATGCAATGAAGATGATTAAATGATACTAGATAATGGCCATGAGCCTTGATGAGGTGCACTGGAATTATAAATATGTGAATGTGAACACTTGGTTATAACCTATAGTGCTTAACTCTAATACACTCTAAACCTGTGGGAAGTAATGAAACTAGGTATTGGCAAATAAATAATTCTTTTGAGCCCTATGTGGTTAAGCATGAAACCCTAACCCTAAAATGAGGGGACATGGGATGCATTTTCTTACATTTCTTAAGGTGATTAACATGTTTTGATGTTTCTTCTATCCTATTTGTATAACCTTGACCTTCTAGGTGAGATGATTATCCGAGCTAATGATTGCTATGGTGTATATGTGATGTAAAGCAAGTGATTCTTACATGCTTGATGAGGCATGATGAGATAATAATGAATTACAAAGAATGATGTGATTGGTGCTATGACCAAGTGAAGGCTTTATGCCTAATAAGAGATGTATCCTCCAGTGATGTGATGAGGGGTTATTATCCCCAGTAATGTGATAATGATGATTTGCCTAATATGGCAGTGGAAATAGGTGATGATGTTGATGGCATTATTTAAGGAAGTGTGACAATGTTGCCTTGAGATGATGTGACAAGTTCACACCTTATACGTTTTATATATTTTGAAGTTGTTTCGCCATTATCCTTTCTATATTGAATTAGGGTTTTGTATGTCCAATTGTATGATGGAGTCTTCATTCACCCAATTGGCATAACTAATAAAGTGAAAACATAATGATGTAGTTGCACTGTACCATAGATCCATCTTCAACGTCAGTATCTTGTTGGATGGTGAAACGGTTATCTCATGTGGAAAACTTAGAGAACATTTTGTTGAATATGTGGGTTAAAAGTGGAGATACCTCCCTGTATCCTTAAATTTTTGAAATAATGATATGATGTGTTATTATAGAACAACCATGTGTGAGCATGTTCTCTAGCATTGTGACATGTACCAAGGCATCCTAGTTGTTTTACATGACTATATGTTCGACTATGAGTTATTATCTTCATGACAATAGCTTTGACTATGAGTTGCTATCTACAGGACTATAGCTTTGACTATAAGTTGTTGTCTTGCAGTCTGACTATTATGTCATTGTGTTGCAGACTCGAACTGACCGAGTAGTGTTGGTGATGATCATGGAGTCTGGCTCTTCCATTGATCTTGTATGGTATTGATTTCGACTTTGCAATGGTTAGTTGGATTTGGGTGGTACGACTCAAAACCCTAGGGAATTTTAATAAAAGAAGTAACACAACTATGTAACATATTTTGTGCAGGGTCAAATGCATATAACATTGGGTGACCCCTAACCTTGATTACATATTGTTTATCGTATAACACTTGTACATGTTATTCATATTCCTTCTTAAACCATAATATGTACTATTGCTTAGTGTAGATGTTGAACTCCTTAAATAGTGTTTATTGCCTTTCTTATATCAATTAGTTGAACCTTCTGATCTGTTAATAGTACAATCTTCTGGATTTGCTTATATGTGCTTATAATAGATGTTGGCACAGAGTTATATCTCTAGCTGGGACTTTGGTCTCACCCCATGGGATCCAATTTTTTTAGGTGGACGAATAGATTGAAACAGAGATCGTGTGGTTGATACTAGAAATAAAAGGATTTGTAGTTGTTAAATCATGGATATGTAGTCAGTGTCTAGTTATAAAGTCTTATGTGTCATCCCTATAAACTCATGTCCTTGGGGGTCTTTCGTGAATGTTGTACATCAGTTTGATTTTTTGGCTTTATTCCATGGTGATACAAACATGGTTCATATATTTAAGTAGATGATATATGTAATAGGATGTGGCTAGCTAGCCAGCGAATAAGGAAATGTAATATCTTTGGCAATGAATGAAATACATGTGGCACAAGTTATATATTCAATTGTGGTTTGTTCAACATGAGATTGGTTACAATTTACCCCATTTTGTGGTAATATAGTTATTAGTGATTAGTCTGCACTTTGTTTTGAGTAATCTTGCTTTGTGTGGCAAAGGGTGTCACATTTGGTGGTACTAGAGCTCTAAGTTTATTGAGTCTACAGGGACATTAGGATTATGACTAGGATCATTTATAAGTTGAGAGCATGATATAAAATATGGTTCATATTGCCTATCCTCGTATTTGAGTACCCTGGCAAAGTATTCAAATGTTGAAGGAAAGGTGAGTTTGGGACTCTTAGGTTGTTGTCTTTCTAATCACTGTAATCAATTGGCCATTTTGAAACAATCTAAAGAGTATTACAATCATGAATTATGATGCTAATACCTATGTGTTACCCTAAAGAAGATGAGAACTACATCATAATCTACCACACATTAAATGTTTGATAATTAAAAGGGAAATATATGACACCGTGAAACCTCAACCTTAGCACAAGTAATCTATGAGAGGTTCTTGAAGTTATAATTTCAAGACGTCATAAAGAAAAAGGCAGATAAATCTGTGTTAATAAAGTAATTGGGGGTGTAAGATTTACATATGATGGAGAGAACTCATGAGATAAGTATGAAGTGAGGAGACATATAAGAACAAATAAAGTGAACCTGAGTTAATCTTAGACCAAACTATGTGTATCAGAAAGTGTAAGGTGCAATCATCATAATATGTGAAAAAGAATAAGGGAGATGATCCATGTTCAATAAAGAACATGTGAAAAATAATTATCTATCTCTTGTTGTGAAGTTGTAAAACATACCAACTCAAGGGGATATACATGAAAATGATGAATGAATAATAAAGATAGAGTGATGATATTTTTTCATCTCTATAATTCCTATGCTAATGGCAAGGAAATCAAGATGAAATAGGATAAAATGACACATGAGCAATTGTAAACCTGTACAACAACCAAAGAGAGTTGGTAACCCCTTCTCCTTGCTAGCAATCCCTGGGTGGTGTTGTGGTGATAGGGGAAGTAAGTTCCCTTTATGTTCTTTCTTCCCTGGTATCTGACATCCAAGTGAGTTTTATACCACTCTATGTGCATGATTTTGATGTGACCATGAGATGGATACTTCAAAAAGTATCAGATGGTCTTGGACTTTAGATCTAAGGTGATGGTGTTTGTGGATGATGATGTTTCACAGATCTTCCAAGATGATAGGAAGATTCTTATGATGTATTTGGTATCAACAATAATAGTTGAGAAGTTGATGGGATAAGGACGTGATGTGTTATTGGTACATGTGATGGATACCAAGGTGAGGAATCCTAGTATCCAAGAGGTTCCAGTGACATGTAAGAGGATATATTTCCTGATAAGACATTAAATGTTTTTCTTCTTAGAAAGATTGACTTTGAGACCAATCTAGTTACCTATACCCAACCTATAATACATATATCACATGTTAGGGGTTTATGCACCGCAAAGGATGACGTCAGTGAAGATGCAAGAATTGAAGATCCATTTGCAAGATATGGTTGGGAAAAGTTCATCAAATTGAGTACATCTCTTTGAGGGCTCTTATTATGTTTGTAAATACTAAAGGATTCATGATATTACACATTTGTTATAGATAGATGAACAAGGTTTTCAATCCCCTTCTAGATCAATTTGTGGTGATATTTGTATATGACATCTTGATCTACCTTCAAGGTAGTTTTCTTTGGAC
Source organism: Alisma plantago-aquatica (assembly GCA_963693085.1). Taxonomy (NCBI): domain Eukaryota; kingdom Viridiplantae; phylum Streptophyta; class Magnoliopsida; order Alismatales; family Alismataceae; genus Alisma; species Alisma plantago-aquatica. The sequence goes on from OY856411.1 coordinate 28,572,997, forward strand.
ATTTGACATCTTCTAATGGGGTCAATATTTGCCCTAATAGAGACATGTGGTCTCCTTACGACATATGAATTTACATCACGGGATGTATGTGATGGAAGGCTCATTAGCATACTTACAAGTGAAGCCGATGTTGAGTCAGTAGATTAGAGTAGCATAGTGGAAGCATGATGGAATCCATAATTCAGAGGGTAGTAGAAAGTTTTTAATGGGAATATGGCTTACAAGTTAGAATTACCACCTAAGTTATACAAATTCCAAATATTTCTATGTTGAGGAAGTGTCACCTTGACACAGAGACAACTCTATAGATAGTAGCAATGAAGTTAGTTGAGGATGTGTCCTATGTGGTAGATCTTGTGTTGATTCTAGAAAAAGAACATCGTGTTAGTTAAAATTTTATGGCATCACCATGGCATAGAGGAATCCACGTGAGAGTTGTAGGATGTGATTGTTGGGAAGTACTCATCTATTTTCGTGTTGGATTTTGAGGGCAAAATCCTTGTTAGGGGTTTATGGTTGTATGGCCACTGACCTAGTGTAATGTTAAATTGTGCTTACTATGTATAATGAGATACTTAGAACCTTGATCTAATCCTTTGAGATGTTTTATTAACATGAGACAAACTTATGTTTTCATTTTGATCATGTTTGGATGTTGTTTGAGCTATGTTTTCGTGTTTTGGACCCAATTGCAATTTACCCAAGTTGAGGGATTATCTTGCAATTTGTCACATGTTGATGTGCCTTTTGTGCTTTGACATCTTAATAGATAGATATATGCATAGGGGTTCCTTTTTGAGACCTTTATTGATGAGGTGGAATCATGTGGTAATGCTACGGTTCTTGGGTTTGCTTGGTGGTGCATGGTGTCGACCATGTTGAGCTTGCCTTTGTATAAAGACCTATTTCTTGACCTTGTTGGAAGTGTCTTGGGTGTGTCTTGACTGACACACCTTCCCTTGGTGTTGTTGAATTATACTTGAGGGTTTTGGTGAGGTTTTGGATGAAATATATTGGCTTCTTGAGATGTGTCTCGACCTAGTGTGTTGGTGATCCTTCTATTTCAGTCGAGACATGTTGCTATGATGTTTGTCTCGACCTCAAAGGTGGTGGTGAACCATGTGGTCGAGACACCACCTTGGTTGTATCACCATGAGTTGCATGTAAGTGTTTAGTGGTTGCATAGCTGTTTTATTGATGGACAAGTGTTCCTTTGGTGCTCTATTCTCTTGACATGTCATACATATCTTACTTCCCTCCTCCTTTGGGTATATAGCCCCTTCTCTTAAATATCAAGCATCTTTTCTAGTTGTACTCTCTTCCCTCTCTCTTGTGACCTACCTTGATTCTTTAGGAGCAAAGGAGGTATGATCTTTAAGCTATGTTGGCCGATCAACCTTGCTTGTGAAGGATCTTGTGCCAAATCAACCCTTTAGTGGTGATTCTTGGTGATTTTTTTCTTGGTAAGTGGTTCTACCATCTTAACTCACATTTTTGTCTTGAAACCTCATCTTCTTGTATCTCCTTTTTGGTCGTAGACTAGTATTCTACCCAGGTGGTCATCTTGAGAGAAACTCCTCTTCACAAAATCCTTAGAGTGTGGTTTTACCACCATCTTGAGAAAAACTCCTCTTCACAAAATCCTTAGAGTGTGGTTTTACCACCATCTTGAGAGAAACTCCTCTTCACAAAATCCATAAGGTGTGGTTTTACCATGGTGGTAAATGGTGAGAGGATGTTTTCTTCTCTTTTCCCTTTCTTCTTTGGTTCATCCTAGGGTTTTCTTACCCTCTTTCTTGAGGTACATTTGAATATGGCATTCTTCCTTTTGGAGGTTATCTTGTGGCCGAATTACTAATCAATTTGGAGCTTCTTTCCTTCTGTTGGAGCTTGATTCTCTACAAATCAGGCGGGTTATATAACTTTCCCCTCTTCTATTTTGGCACCATAATCTTGCTTGTATGCTTATTTTTCTATCTATTAAATTTTCTCTTAACATGCTAAAATGTATTATCATGAAATTGTGTTTGAGACGTGATGATAGACCTATGAGAATTGCTTCCAATCAAAAACCACAATTTCATTGTATCTAATTTTGAAATGAATATAAGATGGATAGTTTCTCTTACCTTGAGTTATGATTCCTACCATCATGTATGGGGTTCAAGTATCATAGGGTAATATGGGGTTTTCATGCTATTTAGCACATGTTGACCATGAGAAATTGCCTCTCTTAATAAGGTTCATTTATGGAGATTTTATCATATATGCTAAAAATGTTTTGGGATCACCTTTGTATGAAATTGTCTCCTTTGATTTTGATGAGTTTCCCTTGAGGATAATCTTCTATTTTGATCGTGGTTATACTTAATTTGTTGATGGATATTTGTCCTTGTGGTGGTTTTACTTTGGTGGTCAATACACATTTGCTTTAGTCTTGGATGAAATATATGTTTTTTTGGTGATCGACATCCATGTCTTGTTAAGTGAAGATGGAGGTGATGATCATACATGTATTACAATACATGATTTTATTATCACGACATTTACAGGATAAATGATGTTCTTATAATTTTGGGTTTTATGACTTTGTAGTATTCTCATATAGATTACTCTCTTTATTAAACCCTAAATTGATGTGCTTGATTCCTAAAGTGTTCTTGAGATGATAATCTTACATGCATCATAAACATTGGTTTTAACACCATGTTCTATGTTTCGGCCATCATGTTTTTCCTTGAAGTTTGGATCAAACCTCCCATGTTTTGAGGTTTTGCTTTCTCTCTTCTAAGTATTTTTCCTTCATGATCTTTATGGTGGTTGTTCTAGGGTTTGATGATAATGAACCCATGAGTTTTGAGTTTTGTGACACTTTGTTCTCGCTACTGTTAACCTTGTTTCATTCGAAACATATGTCACCCTTATTCTTGTGGTCAAGAAACCAATACCTCCTTTAGAGCTTTGTTGATAACCATGTTATGGTTTTGGTTCGAGACACTCGTGTGTTGCTTTGGGTCGAGACGCATTGAATTTCCTTGGTCAAAAGACCCTTGTGTTGTTTGGGGTCGAGACACCCTTGTGCTGTTTGGGGTTGAGACACCATGTGATGAGTCAAGATATCCTTATGTTGCTTGGGGTCGAGATACCATGTGATGGGTTGAGACATCCATACCCAAATCCTAGGATATCTTATACTTGTTGAACGTGTATGGATGAATATATTGTGATTGTACTTTCTATCATCTACTTGTTGTTGTGAAGTGTTTGAACAAAACATCATTAACCAAGCAGAAGTGATCATTTGCAGCAGATTAACAAAAATCACAAAAAATTAAAACCATTTACAAAGAGATCCATTTCCAGGAAACTCTTATTACAAGAACCAAAATATTATATACATATACATTCTGGTTCACAAAGTACATATCATGTACCATCCCTTCTCAATGGTTACACGTATCAACTGCTCTGTTAAAAACTATACACAGGCAACATAAGAACCTCGACGCATCAAGACAAAATCTCATATTGATCATAAAAGCACTAACTACTAACTCCTAGGACCGGAGAGTACAGAGACGACTCATAGGACTCATATCTACATGACACAACAATCATTATCTCCACCTGAGACGTTACTGATGTCCCTGTTGTTGTTGTCCTTCCCCTTTAGTAGGGTTTCTACCTCCTTATCCTCATCCACCTAAAAAGGTTCAATTCCACAGGCGTGAGACAATTGAAAATTGTCCCAACGAGAGATATAACTCTCCGCCAGAAACATTATTATTTCAGATGAATAGTAATAAAATAAACAGAGGAATCTTCATTAAATAGCAGGATTTAATCATTATTAAGCAGAATAGAGAAATGTCACCTCTTAAAGTATGACAACTATAAAGTGATAAGCAGTTTATCATCCATTCTTTTAATAAGGAATATGAATAATATGTATAACAGTTATCCACTTTAGGATACAATAAGCAATGTAACATCAACCAATGATTTTTTGTATTTCATCCTTGAGCAAATACGCTACACGGCTGATTACATTTTACAATCATACTTATGCCTTGAGGAGATGAGGTATACCGCTCATGCTCCAACCAACCACGATTAAGTAAAGCATCGGTACCATACATAGGTCAATGGAAGAGCCAGACTCCATCACCTCATATGTCTCGGTCAGTACGAGATCATATGCAGGACATCCTGTGTCTCTGCTAAACAGCTTTCCAGGGTATACTGGCATCTTCTCTATAGAGTTATAGCCCATAGCATATACTCTTTTCAGGATATGGCCCGTAGCCAATGTCTGGTATTGTGAAGTTATGACCCATAGCCATACTCTTATTGGGATATGGTCCATAACCATTCCTGTACATAAGATATGACCCTCAGTCATTCCTATGAGGCGTAAGGATATTTTCGCCCATTACCCCCATATATTCAAAATATGCATACTAGGAATTCCCATAGGAAAACCTGTGTCACCATCACCAATTACTGACGATGATGGATCTATGGTCAGGGCTCTACATGATAATATTTCACTTGATTAATTAAGTACATTGCCATATTCTCTTAGCATCATTCAGGTTTTCAAACATAAATTATTATAACAAATGCTACAAACAATGTGTAATACTTCTATCAAATACTTCTCAAAGCTTTATAAAACATTGGGATCTCAATCCCTTATTACATCATGGGCATTCGCATCCCTTAACATCTCATCATCATGATTATGGGATATGGGTATTCAAATCCTCAATTCATCAAAGAACATTGGTTACCACTTATTAGGTAACTAATACCTTCAGGCCATCTGACCATGGTAAACATGATACTTGTTACACAAGCATCTCACATGGCTCTTCAAGGCCCATTTAATCTCTGGTTACCTCTTTCTAGGCAACAAAGAATATTATGGCTCACAAGGCCCATAAAACAATTTTCAATAATAAAGCATCATAGATCATACCCGGCTATGCCCAACATCTCATGATACATGCACGGTTAGTACACATGATAATAGTTATATCAATTACATATCATCACGATGTAATGTAATGGTAGCATCACTATTCCCTCATTAGGGTTAGGGTTTCCAAAGTCATGTCAATTAGGGATACTAATCCCATTACCCAAAATTAGGGTTAGGGATTATTATCATATTGCTCAAGTTTTAGGGTTTCATGCACTATAACCCAAAATTAGGGTTTCACATACCTTCACCCTATATTAGGGTTAAGGTTTCATATAGCATCACCCTATATTAGGGTTTTAAATAACATCATCCTTTATCAGTTTTTCACATAACATCACCCTATATTAGGGTTCCATATAACAATACCATGTATTAAGGTTTTCACATAACATCATCCCATCTTAGAGTTTTACATCCCTTTGCTCAAATTAGGGTTAGGGATTTCCCATTTCATTTCAATTAGAATTTACCAACCCATTACCCCAAAGTTAAGGTTAGGGTTTCTCATCTTTCTCGATTAGGGTTTTCATTCTCCATTGATTAGAGTTTAATGATTATCTCATTAATCCAATCCCTAAATTAGTGCTTCCACATATCTTGGAGCACATAACATTATTTATGTATTAATCATACTTATCATTGTTCCATGTACTTAGGAACACACATAACATCATCATCATACCTTATTAGGTTGACTTAACCTCTAACTATGGACATACACCTAGGTTTATCATGGTGTATTGAATTTAATACTTTCTTAAGCATCAAGTGATAATCACTTTCATTATACTAATTACCTAAGCACTTTAAAGGTACTTCCATTTGAAATCATCATTGAGATACCCTTCAACCACTTATGGGGTTAGAAGTAATTACATGATTTGAACCAATTAGACCTTCAAACGGTCTTGGACCAATTGACCCTTCAAACGATCTTGGTCCCATTGACCCTCAAACGGTCTTGGTCCAATCTTCCAAATGGTCTTGGACCAATCCTCTAAATGGTCTGAGACCATTTAGACGTTAAATGGTCTTGGTTCAATTAAATCTCCAAACAGTCTTGAGGTACTCAACCTCTAAACGGTCTTGAGGTGCTTGACCTCCAAATGGTCTTGAGGTGCTTGACCTCCAAACGGCCTTGGTCTCATTTATCCAAACGATCTTTCCCTAAATCCTTCAATCAGTTTTGAAACCGTTTGAATTAAATATTATTAAACCCTAAACGGTTTGAGACTGTTTGAATTAAATATTATTAAACCCTAAAAGGTTTGAGACCATTTGAATTAAATATTATTAAACCCTAAATGGTTTGAGACCGTTTAATCCCCAAACAGTTTGAAGACTGAATGGTCAAATCAGTAATGAAATCAATTGAACTTAAACTAGGGTTTTATCTTCAATCGATTTAGGGTTTGTAATCAAGGAACCGTCAATTGCTGAAACTTTTTGAACTAGATCAATTGTAACCATTGGATCTCCATACAACCATGACACCACTTGACCTTAAATGGTCTTGATACCGTTTGGTCTCAATCATTCTTGAGACCGTTTGACCTCAAACGGTCTTGAGACCGTTTGACCTCAAACGGTCTTGAGACCGTTTGGTCACCAAACGGTCTTGAGATCGTTTGGTCACCAAAAAGTGAAACTGTTTTCTCATGATTTTTGTTGAGGTGTGTGCTAATATGACATCATCATATTCAAGCTATAAACCTTCGAAATGTTCTGTGATCTTTGTGGTGATTTCAACAATTAATCAAAAGAAAATTTGGGAATGAAAAAGGAATCAACATATGATGAAGAAATGAAATCAATAATGATGCTTAAGGTTTCAAGTTATATAACCCACCTTCAAATTTGAATCCAAGCTTCAAACTTCACGTCCCCAATGGTGAATGAAGCTTTCTCAACTGTCCAAGGTCTGTTCTCAAGTCTTTGGATGCAAAGGTTGATCAAGGTTGAGCATTTAGTGGAGAAAAGAAGAAAATAAGCATTGAATTTTGATTTCCATCATGAAATCAAGGTTGAAGATGACTATGGAGCTTACCTACAGGTTAGGGCACGTCCTCCTGTTGCTCCTAAGCTTCCTTGTGTTCGGCCAAATCAAGGAGAGAAAGTAGATTCGAAAAAGAGTCTTTCATGTGGGTGGAAAATGGGATATATGTAAGGAAATTTCAAGAGAGAGAAAACAACAGAAAATTCCTTCAACTCCCAAAATTGGTGCCAATTATCCCCCTCACTTCCTTGCATATGAATCCATCATCGTCGCCTTCAAAAACCTCTCATTTATCCTTGAATTAAAAGCAACCACTTTAAGCACCTTAATCATTATAATACTATTATCCATTTTTAGTGGACAATTCTTTTTAATTAACAATTGCAAGTGGATTCTTCACCTACTTAGGATATTTCGGTACAAATAAAGGCATTTGGACGTCCTTGCACTATAGGATTTCAACCAAAGCCTTTTTAGTTGATGGGCACTTCAACTATTATATTTATTTTTGCATTAAATTGAATTAGGGTTTCAATTATGCTTAAACCTTGATTATTTTAATATCAAGATTCTCTCTCCTCCAAAGAGATTCAAATGAGATTCCCCTCTCATTTTATTGTCTCTAATTAATACCAAGAAACATTAGGGACTTTATAGAAGTGATATTTTTCATATTAAACCCTAGGTTTTGGGTAAATTGCACATTACACCAAAACTAGGTTTTAATGCTCAACATTGCTTAATAAGCTCTTTCTTGGTGATCAGGCTATCACTAGCCATACCTCTGCGTCATTCTCATTCTTATGATGATTCAACACTTTAGGATTATTTTATCATGTAACATTTACAAGTTAACCCCTCAACTTGGGTAATTTTCACTCTAGTCCAAAACAGGCAAAACATTGCTTCAACATTATTCGAAAAGGACTAAAATTGAAACATAAGTTCCTCTTGAGCCTTAATTAATTTTCAAAAGATAAGAGCAAGCATATAATTATCTTTCTTAAATAAAACATCTAGGGTTTAAGCATAACCCAGGTCAGGGATGTTACACTTGTATTGTTCTAACTTTGTAGGTTAATTGAGTATAATAGCTTGTGAATGCTATGAAGATGATTAAATGATACTAGATGATAGACATGAGCCTTTATGAGGTGCATTGGAATTATAAATATGTGAATGTGCACACTTGGTTATAATATATAGTTCTTAACTCTAATAAACTCCAAACATGTGGGAAGTAATGAAAATAGGGATTGGCAAACAAATAATCCTTTGGAACCCTATGTGGTTAAGCATGAAACCCTAACCCTAAATTGAGGGGACATAAGATGCATTTGCTTACATTACTTAAGGTGATAAACATGTTGTGATGTTTCTTCTCTCCTATTTGTATAACATTGACCTTGCAGGTGAGATGATTATTAGAGCTAATGATTCCTATGTTGTATATGTGATGTAAAGCAGGCGATGCTTATATGCCAGATGAGGAATGATGAGATAACAGTGAATTACAAAGAATGATGTGATTGGTCTTATGACCTAGTGAAGTCATGATGCCTAATAAGAGGTGTATCCTCTAGTGATGTGATTAGGGGTTATTATCCCCAGTACCGTGATAATGATGATTTGCCTAATATGGCAGTGTTAATAGGAGATGATATTGATGGCCTTATTTAAGGCAGTGAGACAGTGTTGCCCTGAGATGATGTGACAAGTTCACATATTATACATTTTGTATCTTCTAAAGTTGTTTCACAGTTATGCTTTCTATACTGAACTAGGGTTTTGTATGTCCGCTTCTATGATGGAGTCTTAATTCACCCAATTGGCATAACTAATAAAGTGAAAACCTAATCATGTAGTTTCCATGTACTATAGATCCATCTTCAGTGTCAGCATCTTGCTGGGTGGTGAAACGAGAACTCCTACGGGAAACTCAAAGTGCATATTGTTGAATATGTGGGGTACAAGTGGAGATACCTCTTTGTATCCTTAAATTGTTGAAATAATGGTATGATGTTTTATTATAGAATGACCATGCCTGAGCCTGTTCTCTAGCATTGTGCCATGTACCAAGGTAGGCTAGTTCTTTTACACGACCATAGATGTGACTATGAGTTACTATCTACATGACTATATCTTTGACTATTAGTTTCTATCTACATGATTATAGCTTTGACTATAAGTCAATGTCTTGCAGACTGACTGTTATCTCACTGCATTGCAGAGTCAAATTGACCAAGTAGTTCTAGCGATGATCATGGAGTCCGACTCTTCCATTCATCTTGTATGGTACTGATTTTGACCTCGCAATGGTCAGTTGGATTTGGGTGGTACAACTCAAATCCTTAGGGCATTTTAATAAAAGAAGTAATGTAGTCATGTAGATATTTTGTGTAGGGTCAAATGCGTATAATATTGGTTGACCCCCTTGCCTTGATTATGTACTATTTATCTTATAATACTTGTACATGTTCTTCATATTCCTTCTTAAAGCATAAGATGTATTATTGCCTAGTGTAGATGTTGAACTGCTTAAACAATGTTAATTACCATTCTTATACCAGTTAGCTGAACCTTCTTATTTGTTAATAGTATAATGTTCTGTATTTGCTTATATGTGCTTATAATAGACGTTGGCAGAGAGTTATATCTCTCACTGGGACTTTGGTCTCATCCCGTGGGATCCACTTTTTTTTTAGGTGAAGGGGTAGACTGATACGGAGATCGTGCGGTTGAGATTAGAAATAAAAGGAGTTGTAGTTGTTAGATCATGGATATGTAGTTAGTGTCTAGTAATAGAGTCCTATGTGTCTTCCGTGTGCACTCATTTCCTTATGGGTGTTTTCGTGAATGTTGTACATCGATTTGAGTTTTTGACTTTAGGCCATGGTGATACAGACATGGTTCATATATGTAAGTAGATGATTATATGTAAAAGGATGTGGCTTGTTAGCCAGAGAACAAGGAAATGTCATATCTTTGGCAATGAATGAAATACATGTGGCACAATTATAGCTTCAATTGTGGTTTGTTTAGCTTGAGATTCTATCATGAATTCGTTTTAATTTACCCCATTTTTTGGTAATATAGTTATTAGTTATTATACCACACTTTTCTTTGAGTAATATCACTTTGTGTGGAAAATGGTGTCACAAAAGAGAATGATATAATCCTACTACAATAACACCTCGCGCCCTTAGCTCAAGAATTTTGGAAATATGACAAGGGTTCTATAATGGATTTCTAGATTATTTTTCAAGGTTTGGAAACATAGGATAATCAAACATGAAATTAGTATTCATAGAAACAATGTCTCAATCAAGTAACTAAGATACAAGCTTCCATACAATCATTCAACAAACAAGCCAATATCATAGTAGGGTTAAGAGATGAAGTGCACCTTGTGAGAGGTAAATAAATTATAATCCTTGAGTGAGATTTCTGGTGGAGGTACAACCCAAGCAGACCAAGGATGTAAAAAAATATAGATGGAGTCATATATAAGGAGGGTATTAATAAGATAAACATCATATATGATATGTGGATATTCCCTTAGGCCTAGGTGTCAAATAGTTCATTCTTATATCTAATGTTCCAAACATGCATGCAAATAATATTCACAATCTGAATATAAGAATTATGCCTTAGGTCCAAGTGAAGAATTTATGCTATGGGTGGTAAAAGATAATAATAATATCTAATTAAGAAGTAGGGGTAGCATGATATTTATAATATCATCAAAATCTAATCATTCAAGATCATAATTAGTCACATAAGATCTATTTCACATGTTTGTGTCATTTACCAAGTCATAAGATCATCATGAGCATATGATAGATCAAATGGATATTTAGTTCCACAAGTATGATATATATATATATATATATGGTTGTTCATTCGTTGCCCGGTGGGTAGCCAGAATTTTCGCTACCCGCTGGAGTAACTCGGGTCAAAAGAGTAACTATATGGTATGTTGGAGTAACCCGTCTGAATAGCAAGAGTAACTATATGGTATGCTGGAGTAACTCTAAGTGCAAAAGAGTAACTGCGCAGAAAATATACAGTCAGTGATATATATGGACAGGTTTTTTTTATTTTGGGGGGCAAATGATATTATTTTTTGATCAAATTTTTTGGAGAGCTAGACAAAATTATCCTCTACAATTGCAAAAAAAAAATTTAAAAAAAATATCAGGAAGTGTGAAATATATATATATATATATATATATATATATATATATATATATATATATTATATATGTGTGTGTGTGTGTGTATATATATACATATATACAGTCAGTAATATATATGGACGAATTTGATGATTTTGGGGGGGGGGGAAATGATATTATTTTTTGATCAAATTTTTTGGAGAGCTAGATAAAATGTTCCTCTACAATTGCGAAAAAAAAAATAAAAAAAAAATATCAGGAAGTGTTGCCGGGTAGCTACCCGTTAGTTACCCGCCGGGTATTAAAGATAAGCTATATATATATATATATATATATATATATATATATATATATATATATATATATATTAAAATAGCACAGATAAATTTGGAGCATTATTCAAGCAAAGGTTAGAGCCCAACAATCAATGTATGTATTTACAACATGTTAGGGGTTATAAGTATGTCACATGTAGTCAAGGTGCACGTGAGTGTGTTACATGGCATCTCAGGTCATAAGTCATTATAAGGTCTGATTTTAAGGGCATCATAGAGGTTGGTTCATATAGGATCACTTGTGCATAAGGATTAATGATCTGATCCTAAAAGTACTCCAACAGTACACTTTAGGGAGAAATAGTCTACAGAGGTGAGTCTTTATGTCATATAAGTTATTCATGGGAAAGAGTCATAATATTTAGTCAATCATGGAATAAAGTACTACATATTATGTGAATATAAAAACAATATGACTATATGATAGAAAAAAGGCCAAGGTTACATCTTTGAATAAGCACCATCATGCATGTACATAAAAGGGGCCATTTTAGGCCAAGATAGTAATTTAGCATACATACATATAATTCAAGGGATTAACCATGTCAAAAGTGAATCAAATTATATTAATTTAGGTATTCAATCATATTTTGGAACATAATTCATAAAATTTATCTCTTAGTCACATTCGTCTTCTTCAAAAGCTTCATAATAAGATTTTTTGGGGAAATTAGAACTGTAAGCAGTTTAGGTTTTGAAACTAATTCCAATAGATGAATCTCATCAATAGGATCAAAAATCATATATTATACACCATATTTGGCCAAAGCATGAAGTTTATATTCACTATATAAGATTTATTCATTGACTTTGGAAAATTGTGGGAAGAAGTGTTGAGTTTATTAACAAATAGAGACCATGAATGGATGGGCCATTGTGGATCTATCTCATTCCATGTTCTGCGACCTGAAACTCGAATTTCATGCATGCGGTGTGGGTTCCAACTAAATCCTTGACTAGTAAGAAAGTGAGGACGATAGATTGTGTGGTTGAGGTTAAGGACTACTGTGATCTACCACATCTAGTGGTTGGACCGATGTCTTCCCCGCCCAGTGCAGGTGTAGTATTGCTAGGCAGTGGTGACAGAGTCATCTTCGGCGTTGAGCTAGGAAGAGGACTATGGTCTTAGAGGAGCATGGTTGAAGTGTCTCCCTACTTCGCCATGGCCTCCCAAAGGCATTGATGGTTGCATTCTGTGATGAGGAGGTGCGGGCACCATACACACAAAGCTATTGTCATTGTTGTCAAAGCATCGACAAGGAGGAAAGAGTCCAAATAGGAGGGTTTGGAGGATCCAAAATGAGAGAACAAGGTAGGGGAAAAGAAAAAGAGGAAGAAAGAGGGAAAAGAAGGTGGCTAAAAGGAGGCATCAAGGTGTAACCGCCATCTAGGGTATAGAGGTAAGCGAGATTGTCCTAGCCATTGGATGAAGGGTTTAATCTGCAATAGTGACATCCAATGACCATGAATCCTTGGTCACCTATCTAGGCCTCTTGAATAATCATCCAAGGAAAAGAATGTGAAAATGGGTGGCACACCTAATATTTTGGGCCTATTAAGTGTAAAAATCCAATAAAAAGGCTATAATACAAGGTTAATGCTATGAGACTTTAGAGGAGCAAATATCACTCATCCTAGCTCAAAATTGAGAAAAATTGGGTGTGTTGGAAATGTGAAGGTGTCCTCCTCAAAGTGTAAAATATGTTGATAATAAGAGACAAATAGGTGGTACTAAAAGGAAATGAGATAGGGTTATGTATAATATAGGTGCAACCTTATTTTTATATCAATTTGATTCTCGCTACATGTCCAGTGCACACAAGATGAACTCAAATATCATAATACATTAAAAATAATGAAATTGATGGTAATAGTGAGAAACTAATGAAAGTCAAATTGCATAGAACATATATGAGGAGAGAGAAAAGTCTGAGTTAATACATCCTCCCCGCTTTGGTAGAATTTTTTTACCCAAATTTAGCAATATCATTCAATCGAGATTGGGAATATCATATTCACAATAGTCATGGAATTCTTCAATCTCAAAACCATTTGACTCGAGAAAGCGAGTGTCATGTCAACTCATAATCACATAGATCATCAAAATGGGATGATCATCACGTAGGTCAAAATTTGAGAGAAATTCTCCTATTGAGAGAAACTCTCATTGTAGCATCTCTCTCTACAGGTAGTGTTTCCAATAACCACCAGAACGCAACCAGTATTAGTGCATATTCTTGTCATGCCTCTCTTTTTGAGTGACATGAAGGGACTAATTAATTCATACAAGTGATATTGTTAAGTATAACCCTAAGAAATCATAAAAATGTAACTAATTCAATACCTAGAACACATCTATTGTTCTTCACCCAACGAACTCCTTCCAATCATCTTTATTAATGTAGCTCAATTTAAGCTAGGGTTCCTTCTTATCTCCAAAGATATAATCTCTTATTAGGATTGTCCGCCAATCTCTATGTCTTATCCCAGTGAGTTTCATAATAGACTTGAGGTGCAACTTTTCATCAAGTTCAAACTGGCTCTAAAAAGGTTCCACATTCAATATTGTTTAGAAATGTTAAACAAAAGATTAGGAAAGAGAGTATAAAAACATAACTTCATTTATCTAACCTCTAAATCCATCCAGATGATGTCTTTTTGGACCGTACTTTCTTGTCTCCAACACTCAATAAGGAGAAGCACCTTGCTTCGAGTAAGGACCCCACAATAGCTAACAAACTCTTTAGTGAGTGGTGTACCTACTTAATTGAATTCAATGACACCCTTCCTCCCTTGCCTATCTATGGAATCTTTCATCACAGCTATCCCTATAACTCCCTTACTTTTTGGAGGGAGAGCACCATCAACACCCTGGTTAGGATGACCAACATCCTCATGTTGGTGATCATTGTGCTCCTAGTCAGATGTCTTCTATAAAATCAAAAGTAAACAAATGAAAAAATGCATATCACATAAAAAAGTCAAATCACATATAAAAAGTCAACACTATAAAAATTCAGATCACATATGGACAAATAAACATGTTACATAATGCAAAAAAAAAGTTTGATCACATATGAGCAATATGCCTTAAACTAATATCCCTTCTGTGTGATCTTCACGTGTATAGTCATTAGTGTTCGATTCAACATTTACACTTGGTAAGCCAACAAAAAATGGACTAGAGTCATCATACTTCTCATAGTACTCTTCTTCATGAATAGGATCTGAAATGAACTGTCTTTTCCCATGAAGAACGACAGACCAATTTTCTTTTGTAGGATTGTTGATATAGAATACTTGTTTTTCCAGTGATGAAATGATGAAGGATTCATCCTTCTCGCATGTCCTGTCAAAATTCGTTATTGTGAAACCAAGTTCGTCAGCTACAACTCCATTATTGTTATCAACCCATTTACACATAAGTCATGGAACTCTAAACTTTGTGTAGTAAATTTCCCATGTCTCTTCAATGACACTGTAATAAGACATCTTTCCTTCACATGGACTCTTATCCTTGGCACTAGAAAAATACAATGAAGATGGTGGAAGGGTGACCCACTATTTTGGATTACACTTTTATCATCTTGACATTTTGTGTAGTATGAAAATCCATTTATGTCAAATCCTTCGTAAGATGTAACAAGGGTCTTTGACTTATAGGCGAGCCATTTGATTGTTTATGTAACATTATTTGGTGTTTGAGATAGTTGATTAAATATTTTCTTTTCAAACCACCTAATAAATGTCTGATTATTCTCTCTAGCAAGCTACATTAAACTAGCTCGGGGATAACTTCTTTTGAGCTTGTTGGTGTGTTCGGTGATACAAATACCCACATTGTCAATGTTGTATAAAATATACAAGTGTACTTGTTCCCACTCCTCATGACTGATATTTATCTTTCGTTTTCCCAAAATACCTTTACTATAATAAGCATCATGGTTCACGACATTAGCAGTAGGTTCATTGCAACTCAAAAGGTCATTACAAAAGTCCATAATCGGCCTAGCAGTATAGCCGTCAATGATAATCCCTTCGGAGTGACAACAGTTCTGAACATAACCTTTAAAAACACTAATGTACCACTCAAAAGGATACATCCAATGCAAGAAAATTTATGATGGAGTGGATTTATGGATTAATTTCAAGGATGAAAATTCTCTTAAGGTGTGTAGGATATGATGGAGTGGACTTTTGAAATCCTTAAATGTCCAATGACATAAGTGAAGTCAGACATGTTGAGTTGTTTGAGAGTCCTAAGTGTTTTGATAAAGCTTGAGTGTCATTTGAGGTTGATATCATAATTAAGATCCCTTAACTTCATGGCCTTTTGAGGTATTTCATTGATTGGTCATATAATTGAGTTTTGGCACTAAGGTTGGGTGGCAGGTATCTTGGATGATAATAAAGATATGGTTAAAGTTTGGTGGTAGTTGGAGTTTTCTAGATGGTTTTATTTAGGTTTGAATACCATGCAATAATGTGATTATTGGTGTATATGCTTACCAATCTTTGATTATTTAGCTTAGGCCTCATTGCGCTTGGATGTGTCACACACCCTTTCGGTAGCTGATTCCTTTGGTTTGAGGAGGCCATAGATTAGGATTTCACAGCCCTTAGATGATGCAGATCGGATGGCAGACAGCTCTCATCCTACCTCCAATGACAACATAGAATGTGGGGGTGGAAGTTTTGCTTACGAAGGATCACCGCCACATCCAAGATCATGGGTCAATCATGAGATCATGCCTCCAGTACACCTCGGTTTGTCAAGATAGTCTGAATAAGCCCTCACTTGAGGCAAACAATCACTCACACAGAGATAACGGAGCAGCCCCCAACACAGTCTCTCCACCATAACTCGCATACCATGGGTGGGAGAAGGAGTCAGAGGTAGAAGGCAATTTGAAAGGTAATGAGAATAGGAAATCAAAGGTCAAGGTCATGGGAGTCGAAAACGACGATATCTATGGACCCAAGTGCCTGTTTCGATGGCCGACGAGGTGGATCTTGGCCAGATTTGAAGTCAGAGCTCAGGGGTGGTCTGCCAGACATGGATGTTGTTGTTTGAGAACAAAGATGAGTTCCTTGAGGTGTTGTGAAACTTTTTGGAGCTTTAGATGGGCACGGGGAGAAACAGAGGAACTTTGCCTCTTCTCTCTGCCACAGCGAGCCCAGGCGGCGGCGCCCTAGCAGAGAACCAACCCCATCGAATGATGAAGCTCCTTGAGGAGTCGAGATGGTGCAGATCAGCTTCTCGAACCTTTTGACTATGGCTTTAGTAGATAAGGAGGGAGACGTGCCACTCGATCGCTCGCTAGAGGTGGACCATGCGGAAGTGCCCAAGTGAAATAGAGGAACGCACACGGGCGTCCGTCGTGGTTTCGTTCTTGCGAGAAAGAGGGAAGAGCTGACTCGGCCAACCAGATCCTCAGATCTGCGGATCCCACACCCCACCCAGACTAGACGGGTCACAATGAGAAAAGAAGGAGACACTCCCCCACGTGGACACGTGGCGACCAACTATTGGCCCACAAAGGTAAATATCTCAGTTAATTCCCAGATCCTCAATAAATCATAGAAAATAGATCGATTATCCAAAAAATACAAATAATAAACTGAAATGTCCAGAAAAATGAGTAGAACACAATTGAATGATAATATCAGGCTTCTGATGCACCAATCTCAGTGATATCTTATTACTTGCAAAATTCTTAATTGATAGATAATAAATATCAAACATCGAGCTAAAATTATGAGAAAATACCAGTTAATCATAATCATGTTTTTAATCCATATAAGGTTTGTAGTTATTATGTGGATGCATGAAATCTTGTAATTTTCTCCATATGTCTATTTAGGGCTAATAACCCTAAATAAAATGTAATAAATACATAAATGCTCAATAAATGATGAAATGTACAAAACACCCTAATATCAGTAATTGGAAGCTAAGGTGGAACTCTGATATCAGTAGTTGTGTATGAAATTCATGTTACATGATGGTTACTCTTAACATGGGTTGTAACCCTAATTTGAATAATGTATATAAACTAGGGTTAATATGTGCACAAAAAGGATATGGAACCTAATGTTCAGATAATGAACCATAATCTAGAATATGACATCAGTAAGATAATTCGAAGACAAGAATGCAAGTGATAATGAAAATATCCTAATGAGATAAAGTAAACCCTAAAATGGATATAACTAGGGTAGGATGATGGGAATCTAATGATGGTACATGATCTTGTCTTTATCAGGGTTTGACCTGGGATACATAGTTCACATGAGGATATATGATGATTAGGTTTGTCTTGATCAAGGTATGTCATTACCTCTTACTTGGATTATTATACAATATGCTTGTGTTATATGAGTAGTAAATACTTGGCATATGATATTGGATGAGATGATTGTTCATGTATGATATCTTGCTTGATTTTCTATACTTATTGCTATGAAGACATGAAACGTAATATATATGTTCCATTATATCTAAGCACTTCAACTCTTTGGTAGTAAAGTGCTGGAAAATAATTACTTCAACTCTTGGGTAGTAAAGTACTTAGAAGTGATCCAATTCTTTGGTAGTATATCACATTGTGAAATGATCCAACTCTTTGGTAGTAGATCATAAAGGCCTTAATGCATTCAACTCTCAGCTAGTAAATGCATGGATGATATAATGGAAAATATGCTTAAAATATGTGTTCACTTTTGTTAATGAACATCTTTGTGCAAGTATATACTTTTTCTTATATTTCTTTATAACTTCCAAGTATTAATTTTATCTTATTTCCAAGATATGATGAGAGGTATATAAAAGACACATAGGCATACTCAGTACAATTTTCTTGAATATTGTGCTGACATGTACCAGATGTAATCTTTCGTTTAGGTTTTGGTTATGCTCTTGAAGATCCAGGATAGTTGTGAGTTGTGTGGTGAGCTGATGTAGAGGTTGACATGTTGTCTTAAGATCGTGTAGTTTATTGGTAGTACACGTATATGTCTAAGTTTGTTGTTCAATTTGTAATATCAAATGTTGTAACAATTCACATTGTAATTATATGTTGAATGGTGAACATGTGTTGTATGGTTCATGTGCATGTGCTACTGAATGTTTCCTTCTGACTCCCATGATTTTCTTCTTCTTAGCCTAGTGTGGGGTGTTTAAATTGGGATTCTCACTAAGGTGAGGGTTTCAATTTAGATGTCAGACATCATATTAAGTTTTAGAAAATCTAGGGACATCACAGGTGGTATTAGAGCATGGACAATAGCAAAGCCTAACATTTTCTCATTATGCAATGCAAAACTAAAGAACCTTGAACATAATAATCTTTAGGGTTAGATTAGTCATCTTTTAGAGACTAGATCTGACCTAGTCTCTAGGTTAGCACCTAGATGTTTGAGAACTAGGTCTATAATAGTGCTTGTTGTATAGCAAGTCCTTAGATGTCGTTCTTTCCTTAAAGTGCAGCGGTATGGGACGTTGCATTATTTGGAAATGGCGTACATCAAGGGAAGATAAACCCTAGACTTATGGCGCTCATTGTCTAGAGTAGCTACATTAGTCTACACCATGTTCTCACCTTTTTTACTAGTTTTCATGACACTGTACTCTGTACTATGTGTGGGACACTCATTTTCTGGGTTTGGTTTTTTATTCCAATCGGATCGAACCTCGATAGTTTTCTCTGTCATTTGTTTTATCGGAGAAAAACTATATAATATTTTATTATATATATGTATTAAAAAATGTTTCCCCACACATGTACGAGTAGGAGGTGGTCATGTAACCTAAGTAAAAGTGAATTACATGAGTCTAGAAGAGAGAGTAGTTCTAGATTAGATGTCTAGAGCCTTGTTGTAATATATGATAGATGGAATAGATGATATAAGCTTTGATGATATGATGTAAGTCCTATATAGATGACATAAGATGGTTAATATGATCAATGTTTGTCTTTGAGGACTTAAGTTCAGTGTTGAGGATTTGAGATAAGCCTAATGATACAAGTAGATAGGCTTTTATGAGATAAGATAAGATAAGTTAAGTTAGGCTAAGACAAGGATGTGAATCAGCAAGAGCCTCAATCTCTTTTACGAAGGAGACCCTCTAGTGTTAGGACCAGTTTTAGGGTTAACTCCAGAGAGAGTGTGACCCACAGGGAGAAGGTTAGAGAACCTAAACTCTAAGATATCAGATGATGAGAAATATGTGATATGATATGTCTTAAACTAGAATACTCCTGAGTGATTGAGATGAGTTGCTTTATGCATGATTCCTATAGTTTGTTGAACCCTAGATGCCCTTATGAGGACCAAACCCTAGAGATAGATAGAGGCTCATTATATGTGTGCAAGTGAAAATGAATATGAGTGCCTACCATATGGGTGAGGGAGAGACCCCAAGACCCTAGAGTTGGTAGTATGTTAGTTACTGTGAATATCAAACAACGACCTAAAATTATGAGAAAATACCAGTAAATCATAATCATGTTTTTAATCCATATAAGGTTAGTAGTTATGATGTTGATGCACGAAATCTTGTAATTTTCTCCATATGTCTATTTAGGCCTAAGAACCCTAAATAAAATGTAATAAATACATACATGCTCAGTAAATGAGGAAATTTACAGAACACCCTAATATCAGTGATTGGAAGCTAAGGTGGAACTCTGATATCATTAGTTATGTACGAAAATCATGTTACATGATGGTTACTCTTAACATGGTTTGTAACCCTAATTTGAATAATGCATATAAACTAGGGTTAATATGTGCACAAAAAGGATATGGAACCTAATGTTAAGATAATGAACCATAATCTAGAATATGACATCAGTAAGATAATTCCAAGACAAGAATGTAAGTGATAATGAAAATATCCTAATGAGATAAAGTAAACCCTAAATGGATATATGTAAGGTAGGATGATGGGAATCTAATGATCATACATGATCTTATCTTTATCATGGTTTGACCTGGGATACATAGTTCACATGAGGATATATGATGATTAGGTTTGTCTTGATCAAGGTATGCCATTACCTCTTACTTGGCGTATTATACTATATGCTTGTGTTATATGAGTAGTAAATACTTGGCATATGATATTCGATGAGATGATTGTTCTTGTATGATATCTTGCTTGATTTTCTATACTTATTGCTATGAACACATGAAACATAATATATATGTTCCATTATATCTAAGTGCTTCAACTCTTTGATAGTAAAGTGCTGGAAAATAAGTACTTCAACTCTTTGGTAGTAAAGTACTTAGAAGTGATCCAACTCTTTGGTAGTAGATCACATTGTGAAATGATCCAACTCTTTCGTAGTAGCTCATAAAGGCCTTAATGCATTCAACTCTCAGGTAATAAATGCATGGATGATATAATGGAAAATATGCTTAAAATATGTGTTCTCTTTTGTTAAGGAACATCTTTGTGCAAGTATATGTTTTTTCTTATATTTCCTTATAACTGCCAAGTATTAGTTTTATCTTATTTCCAAGATATGATGAGAGGAATATAAAAGACACATAGGCATACTCAGTACAATATTCTTTAATATTGTGTTGATGTGTACAACATGTAATCTTTTGTTTAGGTTGTGGTTATGCTCTTGAAGATCCAGGATAGTTGTGAGTTGTATGGTGAGCTGATGAACAGGTGGACCTATTGTCTTAAGATCCTGTAGTTTAGTGGCAGTACATGTATATGTATAAGTTTGTTGTTCAATATGTAATATCAAATGTTGTAACAATTCATGTTGTAATTATATGTTTAATGGTGAGCATGTGTTGTATGGTTTTATTATTGTTCATGTGTATGTGCTACTAAATGTTTCCTTCTAACTCCCTTGATTTTCTTCTTCTTAGCCTGGTGTGGGGTGTTCAAATTGGGATTCTCACTGAGGTGAGGGTCACAATTTAGATGTCAGACATCAGATTAAGTTTTAGAAAATCTAGGGACGTCACAAAATTGGACCCAACATTTCCACTTCCATAGTCAAATGGAAAACTAGATGTACCATGATATCAAAGAAAGAAGGGGGAAAATATTTCTCAAGTTGACATAGGGTAACAACCACTTCTCTTTACAAATTATCTAGAATCGTATAATCAATTACATTTTAGCATAGAGTGTTTAAGAAGAAGCAAATACTAGCTATTGCAAACCTTACATGCATAGGAAGGATAGATCAAATAGCCACATATAATATATGTTGCATTAGAGTGTGACAATCATGAGATTTAAGACCTATCAGCTTCAGATCATTCATTGATACCACTCTACAGATATTGGTTGAGTATACCTATGTTACCTTAACATTACGCAAACACTCACAAAAATTTCTCTTCTCCTATGTAGACAAGGTGTAACACGCAGGAGGTAGATATGTGTGGTAACCTTTGGTAACATCTTTTGTTAATTCTTTCTTATACCCATTTCATGTAGGCCCATTCTATATTTGATGCCATCTTTAGTCTTACCGAGTATATTCAATAGAGTGTCAATAATGCTATCACATACATTTTTATAAACAAGCATGACATTGATACAATGTCAAACTATCAAAGAACTCCAATAAGGAAGAACCTAGAATATCGAACCCTTTTTAATAAAGACTTTTCACCTCTGGGGGTAGTACATGGTCTCTTACCAAAATGATTTACATTTTTTTACTCTTGTTAAAACATCCTCCCCTAACATAGGTTTTGGGGGAATCCATTCCTTAGTTAAGCCATTGAATGTTTTGCACATCTTTCGATAAGGACACACCTTTGGCAGAAACCTTCAATGACCAAGATATATAGACTTGCCACCATGTTTCAAAATGATAGAATCTTACTTTCCTCATATAAAGGACATGCCTTGGATCCTTTGACTCTGTAGACAAATAACTTCCCATAAGCAAGAAATTCATTAATAGTGCAAAACAACATGGCACGTAAATTAAGCATCTCTCGGTGCAAAGCATCATAAGTCATCACACCTTCTCCTCATATTTGCTTTAGGTCATCAATCAGAGGTTCAAGGTAAACATCAATATCATTGCAAGGTTGTTTGGGGCCTGATATCAACAAAGACAACATGACATACTTATTCTTCATGCACACCAAGAAGGAAGATTGTATACAACAAGCATGACATGCCAAATACTATGTTGTATTCTTAATGTTCCACATGGATTCATCCCATAAGTATAATGTCCAGGTCTTAAATTCCTGGCTTCTTTTCCTCAGGATACAATAAATCAATCTTTTTCCATTGCGAGGAATTAGACGCATGTCGTAGCATACTATCATTACTTTTCTTTACCTCTGCATGCCAAAAACAATTTTGTGCATCTATGGCATTAGAAAACAAGTGTTGAAATTGGGGTGTTATAGCCAAGGAGATTTAGTTTTGGTCTTAACCGATGTCCTCCTTTTGTACCTAGATGCCCCATATTTTGGATACTCTTTCAGATTGATATAGTCCTTTTGAAATAGAACACAATCATTCAGGCATTCATGTATCTTCTTAGCCTCCATTCCCATTGGGCACAACATCTTTTTCAGTTTGTATGTTGAGATTGGAAGCTTGTTGCCTTCAGGGAGAATATCTTTCAATAAAGACAATAGAGAAGTGAAGCTTTTATCGCTCCATTTATTGTTATCCTTTAGAGTATACAATCTTAACACAGCGCTCAACTCCATAAACTTAGTAAAACCTAATTATAATGGTTTCTTGACATTGTGCACACTATTTCTAAATAAGGGAGGTGGGTCTATAACATTTACCCCGCAAGTATCTAGCATCGCATCAACCATGTCTGTCAGAATTGGGTGATTCTCATCAACATCATCAGCCATTTCTTCTCAGAAACATTTACACCTACTGACATCTAACGATCTCATACTAGGAATCTCTCCATGCTAGTATCATTCTGTATAGCCCTGTACAATCCCATTACACATGCCATGATCTTTGATCATGTCAATAGTGTCAACTTTTAGGTTGTTGCTATAATTCCTATAGGGGCAATAGAACCTATCTCCATGTTGTTTTCTATGTTCCTATGCAAATCATACAAACTCATGGTGACCATTAATAAACTTTAGAGGGAAGCAATTTGGTTTCAATGTCCATGATTGATCCATTTCTACATGATCAGATGGGAGACAAGTAGCACTTCAGTTCTAGCTAATAAGTTAATTTTAGGAAAAAAATATGTTTGAATAATTGAGCCCTAATCATCTAGTAGCATTCAGATTCATTAATGTGTACCTCCTATCCCATTCTTGAGCACTTCATCTCACTAGTAAGTGTATAATGTGTGTTCAATTTCAATAAATTTTGGTAGCATTTCCCCGCAGTTCTCCAAGTTCACCGATGTAGATGGGGAAATACCCACCTACATATGTACCCAAAGAACAAAGGGGAAATGTTGTCTAAATTGATTTGAATCAAACACACATTATACACTTACATCCTAAGTGAGATGGAGTGCTCAAGAATAGTCCCAAACCAGGGACTATCCAAGTTTTACTCCTATTGAGTAAATCTTGGATGGGTTTCTAGGCCAACGACACAATTTTGAAACTCAAGCTTAGTATCCTCGAATTGGATATCTCATATATGCATTTTAGGGTTTATAATTCATCACAATCTCATTGCATTTGATCAAAATATAATTTAATGCATAGTTATAAATAATGTTAGGGTTAACAATTCATACAAAATTCATCACATATATTTCTAGAAACAACTATAATTGATTTAATATGAGCCATTGCATCAAACAAATTTTGACAGTTTAAGTGTGTTCATACTTCCACATTTGCGTCAAACAAATTGATTATACTTTTGACAGTTTAAATGATCCATTTACATCAAACAAACTATAATTTTGACAGTTTCAATATGTTCATACTTGCACATGCAAACAATCCATCAAACAGATTATAATTGATTAAATGAGCACTTCAAAAGTTTGAATGAGTCAATACTTGTGCATGCAAAAAAAGGTAGAGAGAGACCTACCTCTTTCTAACTTGTCAGACTAGAGCGGCGATGGAGTAGTGGCAGCAGAGTCCCTGGTAGTAGAGTGGAGCAATGGTGGCAGAGGAGTGGAGCAATGGCGGCGGAGTGTAGTGGTGGTGGTTGTGGGGATCTCGACAGCTACTATGGCGATGGCGGAGGAAGCAACTAGTGGTGAAGGCAGCAATTGGAGGAAGTAGTAGCGGAGACGACGATGGACCTTGGAAGCAACTGTGGCAGTGGCAGAGGAGGCAACACTGGCAGCCGTGAGTAGAGGAAATATAGCGGGAATCACCGGAGCGGCTAATTCTAGAGAAAGTAGGCAGGAGAAAGAGGGGAGAAAGGGTTTCTCACAGGGTTAAGTAATAAATATATCGTTGTTTATTAGAAATACTAATGACTAAGGGTATTTCTCATCAGTTGTACACCAAAAACTATCTGCCAAAAGAAAACTTTCTAACAAACCAGTGATACATATGTTGTCAGTTTTACATAGAAAAACTGATGAGAAATATCAAGTAGAGGTGGGCCAACACACAACTCATACGTTGTTAGTTTCATATAGTAAAACCGATGAGAAATATCAATAGGGGGTGGGAAAACATTCATAAGCCAACATGGTGTGAGCATCTTTCTCATCAGTCTCTTCTATAAAAACCAATTAGAAATGTCAATATTATTCTACAGGCCAGTTAGAACAAATACCTCCATATTTTGTTGGTTATACTGAACATATTATACGACGTAGGTTTTTGGAGGAAAATGAAAATGGATGCAAAATTTTTGCAAAAAAATCTATTTTTTCTGGTTCTATATTGTGTTGGTTGATGTTTGGAGTTACCTCCGATAAAAATAAAGTGCAACCTACATTTTCTCAGCTAGGAAAATCTCGGCGGTTGCTGACATCAAACCGATGAGAAATATAACATTGTCAGTTACTTTTGAAATTATAACTGATGTTGTATCCCAATTCTATAGAAGTGAGCCATCAAGGTGTGCGATGGGGGGTTGGTAGGGTACAACGGCGCAACCAATGACTAGGGTACAAAGGTAGGAAAGAGTGTCCTAGCAATTGGATGGAGGGCATACTTTACAACAGTGAGATCCAATGGCCACAAATCCTTGCTCACATAATCGGGCCTATTGACTGGTCATCTAACGAAGGAGTGGATAGAAAATACCAACAAAAGGGAAGAAAGGACACGCACTCATTAATTCGGGACCATTCAGTGTAAAAATATGATTAAAAAGGCTATAATAAAAGGTTAAAAAAATGAGTTTTATAAGGATCACATCTCACTCATCCGAGCATAAAATTGGGTGAAATTTCATCTAGTGGAAATGTGAGGGTGTTCTCTACACAACTAAAATAAGAAGAGGCATGTAGATGGTATGAAAATGAGATCAGAGAGAGTGACATATAATATAGGTTCAACCTTAGTTTTACATCAACTTAATTTTCACCACAGTGCCAGGTGGAGGAAAAATAAACTCAAAAAGAATCAAACATTTCAAATCATAATTGATGGAAAGAAAATTAGTGAAAAGTCAAATTAGATAGTTGATCAATGATGAGAGAGAAAAATCTAGGTTAATAAACTACCTACCATTTCTTCAAATAAGGGAAAACTAGGGGATCACTTTGTCATAGATTGTCAGATCTAGATCTTTTAGATCAAGATTGTTAGCTCAATGTTAGTGCCACTAACATAAGTGGTGCCACACACTTCTCTATTTGGTACCGCATTAGAGTTTCAAGTCTCGGTGCCCCGGAGTTGGGTCGGTGGTATCAAGATGCAATTTGACTCTTCCCCGTTTTCTTCTTGATTGCTTTATGCATGTTAGTGACACCGACTCGATTCTACTTTGACATAGTCAAGACCATCATTTATTTGTTTTAATAGGTTTTTGTAAGTATTTATTGCTTTCAAATATCAAAATGACTCATGCATCATCCCTAACTCTGATCTAGTCCATCCTTTTTCCTTCCATGTCCTTAAAGGGTGAGACATTTTGGTTGGTCAAATTCCTATCTCTTCACAAATTCCATGGATTAGCTACTTCTAGGACACAATGGAGGGACATGGGTCTGGTCATAATCTGGTCAAGTATTGTTACCTACATATATAGTGATCCATTACACAGTTGGATCGAGAGATTGAGCCAAATAGACAACTTCATTGTTGTTTACATCATGGGAAATATCATGTGATTCCTTGGGGATTCTTATAGGGTCCTTGATGTGGTATATTGGAATTTCTAGAGATATTTCTAAACCTAGACGACTTTTAATACATATTCATTTCCCTTGGGGCATGGTGGCTGCAACAATGATTTCTCACATCCTTTCCTTCGTGTCTAGATCCTAGACCTTGTGCTTTTCTGATGCAATGTCTCCTGGGACAAGTACAACCTTATCCCATATATGCACCTGGAACCCTTCCTATCCATCGTGCTTCTCACTGAGGACCTATAAGAACTTGCTTTCCATGATATCATTGCAATGGCGATCGACAACTCCTGTAGTAGTAATGGTGTGAAGGAGCAGGTACAACTTCTTAACATTAGACAACAATCACATGGCATTCTCCAAAAATATTTCAAGATGAATGGTGTGTGAAAGATGACATAAGAAACAAATCATAAAACAATGGCCACATAGAAGAAGTGGACGTATACACAAATGCACACATACTTGTAGCAAGGAAGTCCATCGATCATGTGATGAGGACATACTTGCTATTGAGATACTTGACAATACTACCATCAAATACCACCTTTTATAGCAGTGATCAATGTGGTACCCAGAAGAAGAGGACACATGAATGAGAAAGAAAGGAGTGCGGAAGTAAGAAACATGCTAATCAAGTACTTTACAGCTAGAAAAAGAAGGCTAGCTAATAAGAATCAACCAAAAAGAAGAAAGGTGTGTGATAAGGTAAGAACTCTAAGACATGGTGAAAAGATGACAATGACAATGCTACACAAATAGCTGTGAAGGTTGGTCATGAGGGGGAGATTGATCGACAAACTTAAAATTCCAATAAATAAAATACACTAAGCATAATTGTGTTTTCTAGGGATTTTATCTAGTTCTTCAAATCAACAACTCTAACCTAAAATGACAATAAACAAAATGCGTCCAGGATAGTTTTGTACTGTGTACGTGGGTGCAACCAAAAAGTACACATGCATATTTAACCATATATATGAAAATTCAATTCAGGTAATTGCATATAATGTAGCATCCACATTTTTAACCATTCAATCGATAATCTTACTCATCTCACTTGTTGTACTAATGGTGGATCCAAAATTTAACTCTGAAGTACATTTCTATCATCAATCTCATTGGTCCTTATAACATCATTGCATTCTTACACCTCACTTCTTATTGGTTCTCGGATCACTCTCATATTATTCTATAAACTTTTCTCCAGAGTGAGTTTCTCCCAAAAACACCTTTTTGAGGTATCAACTAGTGTGTTATATGTTACTCATTAATGATACACATAACATATCACAATTTCTTTCATGGATTGGAAGCATTCAATGCAACATCATGTAACTCAAACATTTGGAAAATTTTTAAGAATACAAAAAGCTTGGTTAAAGTGAGTACTCATAAAAAGCCCACATATCTTATCTTTGAATGACATGAAATGTCCACAATCAAATAATCAAAACAACAAGTAATACTCTAAAAATCAATATTCAAACCATTTGTTACACACATCTCGAATTCATTTCTCAAGGTTTTAGGTCTTATTTTAGGTCAGTTATTGCTAATAGGGTTTGGTTCCATGGATTCTCACTTTAGGATAACAAAACATTAAGTGTCTCTTTGAACATTAAATCCCTTCATTCATATACCCATTGTTCATATTAAGAGAAACATTCATGTATATGTAAAATAAAATAATTTACTCAAATGGTCAATCTAAAAAGATTTGCACTTGTCTCCAATATTAGATTCAACTTCATGGAAAAAGGGCCTCACAAGTTTCATATCCAAATCTGGGGTCCAACATATATTGATATACGATACATTCTTCCAAGCATTCGTATCTTAAAGTCACTGATTTGTTGGATTTTGAGTTATAAAATAGTAAGCATCTTGATTGGGTTACTAACCACACTCAAAATATTATGATAGGATGATATTTTAACATTATAAGGAACTAGGGTTATGAAAACCCAAGTAATCAATTTTATTGAATTACTCATTTTTTCTACTAAATTGTAGATATTGATTGCGTATATTGGACATTCCTAGAAAATTCTATGGTATTTGGGATATTGGGATATTTCTAGGATTAGTCCATGATGACGGGCCACTAGAGGATGACCCAAGATAGGCCACTAAGTGACAAGGTGCCATGGACCAATCTGACTCCACCTAATCAACATTGTTGTTTCCATAGCCTGACCAGTTCAAGGATGAACCGCACACAAGGAGGGAAAGGATGGCTGGATAATTTCCTCCTCAAGCCCATCTTCTTCAACACATAAAGGAGTGCCTCTAGTTCAAATAAAATCCATTGAGTGAGTGTTAGTTCTCTGGGGAGGTTCTGCCCAGAATAAAACATGGATGCCTTTAGGGGGTATCTTCCATTAGGGTGAAATTCGAAGAATATGTGTTTCCCTCCAATACACATGCCATCATGGTGGCAAAAGTATCATAGGAAGTTATAGGGTGACGACAGGGCACAAAATGGTCATGAAGGGGACAAGATGCAAAGGATTGATATCCCTTCATATTATGGAAATTCTCATGAATCTAGGGGGATTAGATCGGTGATATGGTTATAGTTTGGTAGGAGGAAGTCATCTCTGATCTTATTATTACGTGCAACTATGTCGATGAGTATACAACATGTGGGGAAGATCTCCCTCATCCTTGGTGTATGAGGGGTCTAGAGAGTTCTGTGAAGGTCACAAATTTAATGCCTTGATTTCTATCAAGTTCTAATTATGATTGATGAGGCACACAACAAGGAATGTTTGTAATCATTCCTCTCTACTTTATTTATATGGATAGAGGTTAAAGATGAAGGTGTAGTTACACATTCATTGGTCAATTATCAATTAAGCTAGTGTTAAGTAGTGTTTTTATTTAAGTTCTTTATATTCTCTTATTATTTTCCTATTCTACCAAGACCTCAATGTAATTGTTCTCTTTATAAATATATGGGGTACCCACATTGTGTACCCTAACCCTTACAGTCCACTCAAGATGGTACTATAGCAGGTTCGATAGACTCCACCCTCCCCAACTGTCACCGTTTCTTTCTCTCTCTCACCGTGCCCCCCCACCCGTTGCCCACCCCCCACCCACTACTGCCCGGTGCCACTGTCGTTGGGCTTCTAAGTCTGCTGCCAGTGGTTATAAGCCCCTGTTGTGCTGTCGGGTGGTCCTCCGTGTGTGGAGTTGGCTGCTAGTGCAGCTCGATCGTCCATTATTCATCTCTGATTGTTCGGTTGAAGTTCTTCACAGATCTAATTCTTTTGTCTGCCTGTATCGACTCTTGAGCTGTTGGGTTCTCTATTATGCCTTGATGTAGTCTACATGTAGGTTGGTCCTTCCAATTACTCTCTCTGCGTACTGCCGCCTAGCCAGAGGATCTAGGTGGTTCTAACCCCTATTGTTGTTTTCTTCTGTTTGTGGACTCGGTCTCCCTCATGGCTTCCTCCCATGAAGACTTTCGTCATCAGGTGACCACTGTGAAGCTAGACGGTCTCAACTACCAACATTTGATTTGCTCCATGGATATCTTTGTGAAGTCAATAGCCAAGCATTCACATATGATTGAGGCTCCGCCTCCTGCTCCGCCTACTATTACTGAGTCCAAGGATAAAAAGATCTATGAGGATTGGGTCAAGGATGACTTGACTGTTATGATGTGGATTCTGAACAACATTGAAACTCACATCAACATCACTCTACTTCGTCTCCCAGCTGCCAAGGAGATGTGGGATCAATTGGCCAGCACCTACTCTCATAGAAAAAATCTGAAGAAGGTGTTTGATCTGAAAAAACAGTTGTCCCATCTATAGTTTATTGGAACTGATATTGCTGACTACTTTTCCACCTTTAAGGGTGTCTGGGCTGAGCTTGAGAATATTCATCCCTTATCTACTGACTTGGCCATGAAGCAATGACAATGATAAGAATTTCAGGTTGTCCAATTCCTCTATGGCCTTCCTGACTCATATGTTGGGGTGGTTGACCAGATCCTCGCCAGTGATCCATTACCTACATTGGAGAGTGCCTTTTAGTGTCTCTAACTCCTATTGGCTTCCTCATCAGATCTGCCTTCTGACACGGCTGACCCTTCTGCTCTAGCTGCTATGTCTGGTCGTGGTTGTGGTAGGGGTCGTGGTCGACCTCCAGACAATCATTCTACTACTTTTGGATGGGGACGTGGATCATCTGGTCATGGCTCCCTTGGTCGTGGCTCATCTGCTGATGCTTCTGGAGGTTTTGTTGCTCAGTAGTTTTGTAACTTCTTTGGCTGCACTAACCATACTAATGACAAGTGTTGGAAGAAACATGGCACACATGTGTGGGCCAATCTACATCTGAAGATGCTTCTCAGATGACCACTGCTACTCCCTCGACTGCGTCCACTACTGAGTTCATCCACTCTGAGGTGTAACATCTTCTACTTGAGACGATTGATGCTTCCTCCTCATTTGCTGCGGAATCTGGAGCTCACACGACCACTTACTCTAGTTGACATTATGCCTTCTTGAGTGCTTATAACACCCTCCCTAAGCACACACATGCACGTAGCGAAAGTAACATAGAGTCATCCATAACTCGTGCACTCAAGGGGGCATTACATAAAACTGGCATTCATAACAACAATATAATCAATCACACAATAAGAAAGATTCTCATTATTATTCTTACAAATGGAACATAATGGATATAACATGGAAAAACTAAATCAACATCTCGAGACATAGTCTCTACTCTAAAGTTCTAAACATGGAAACATATTGGTGAATCTATAAACCTAAGGATCATCTTATAGTTGGCACCCCACCAGATTGAGTCATCTTCTACCCTTTCTTGATTCTCTGCAATCTACTCTGCTCCTGCTTTTACCTGCGGACATCTCATCCCCATCCATGTATTAGAAAAACGATTGTTACCGTAAGTGGCATGATTATTCTTTATGTTCAAAACTGAACTAATAAGATATTACAGAATATTCTTGAATATTATAAACATGAAGCAAACATTAAACTCTATATAAAATCTAAAACATAAGTATCTCTTCTTACTTTAACTTACTTCTTATCATTTTACTTTATCTTATCTTTCTCTAGAGACATGTACTATGGTACATGGGTCTCATGGCCTGCACTAAGGTTCCTGGATCACATAATCTGCACTCTGGGCCTGGGTTATGTCTCTGAATTGGCTTGCACTTCGGTGTTTGGGCCAAATGACTTGTACAAAGGGCATGAGTCATGTTTCTCTTATCTTAATCTCTTTTACAAAACTATAAATGAGGTTATGTACATTCTCTTAACTAAGACATCTTTTATTTATGACTTTTATCTGATTGTGGCCACCATTATACAATAAGACCTCCTCTGTGACACCGAAGTGTCCTCTATAGTGCAACACACCCTCTGTTGACATAGCGTGCCCTCTGTTGACACTGAAGTGTCCTCTATGGTGCAATGCACCCTCTGTTAGCACAATGTGCCCTCTGAAATGGAGTAAACACTCCTCATTGGCAACAGATGCCTCTGAATCATCCCTGGACTCTCTGAATGAGGTCTTATTATATAATGTATTATCTGAAAGTTTTGAATTAATTATCTTAAGTCTATCTTTACTAAACTCTGAATCTGAACTTATTTGAAACTGAGTACTCAACATGTACTTAGTTTTGGATCTGAAATCTAAATCTGAATCTCTTCTCTTTAAAATCTGAACTGAATCTATTATAGAATTTGGATATGTATCTCAAATTACAACATAATTGAGATTGGGCCTATAACCCTTATCATGTATCTTTATTCAAAAACTGCCTACTCACATAGTGAGTAGTCTATGTCTGAATCTAAATCTCTTATTCTTAAGTTCTAAACTGAATTCAATGTTGGAGTTGAACATGTATTTCAATATCTGGGTAAACCTTATTCTAAAACTCTGATTTGGTAAGATTACTTCATTATACCAATTATATCATACATGAGTCTAATGTCTTATGAGACAAGATCTGAAATGAGTATAGAAATACTAAGTATACAAAAGTAACTTAAGTAATGTGTATAGCTAAAGTATGATATATGACTCTTGCAAAGATAACTCATTCTCTGTTAAAACCTCATCGAAATATGATCTTATGGACTTAAGTCTTAAATCATAAACCATAGAATAAAAACCTTAGAAAATCTTAACTTGCATCTTAATCATACTCAATTTATATAAAATCTCATTAAGTCTGATCTCAATACATTCGTATGAACTTAAATCTTAAACCTTAAAGTAGAAATCATGTAGATTCTCATTGTGCAACTCAATCATGACTTAATGCCTTTTAGTCTTATATCTTATCATGTACTTAATTCTTAGATCTTAATCATCTAAGAAATATAAAAAACACTTACTTCTTAGATCTTAATCTATCCAATAAATCTTAATGGTATATTTCTATTTGAAATCATAAATATAAAGTAATCCCACATAATAAGTATGACTATATTAATTGCACATCTTATTTTGTAGTGGTATTCATTCATACAATTCTTTACTAAGAAATCTTATATGATTTTGATCTTTTAATTTCCTCATGAACCTAGTTCATGAATCTCAGTCAATCTAAGAAATCTTAATAACATATATGTACTTGAGATATTGGGTGTATGAAAGAACACCATCATGGAGGTGTGAAAACTTTGATTGCACATCTTACTTAAAATCTCAAATATCAGAACATATAAAGCATAGTGCACTATATGATAAATATGTAAACATAATAGGCTTAATAAATAAGAAAAATCATGGGCATGAACCACTTACCTTATTTGAAGAGGTCTACACATTTGTCATGGATTCCTCTGGTCAGGTCTGAGTCCTTATACAAGTGCCAAAAGAATTCTCATGTAGTTTAAAGATGGATGGTCTGAATTCTTCTCCAGTATGTTCATCATCCCTAACCCTTCCATCGAGACCTTCATTCTTTTTTTTTTCTTTTCAGGTGAACTGGTCCTTCGGCCACCGGGCCTGCAGATCAGAACACACAGACTGGCCTGCACGCGATGGATTTGGCTCAACTGTGGTCATCCCCTTTGTGTCTAGTGGGTGAGTAGGGCAGTTTTCCTCTATTTCTGCTGTGAGAACAGGGAACGACACTTCTAATGGGGAGGAGGTCTATCCAACACCAAAGCCTTCATAAGAAGCAACTATGAAAATGATACATCTATGAGTCCCGGTTTGAATAGTCCCAGGCACGATTTCCCCCTTGTCCTTGCCTTGTCATGTGATTGCAGTTGGCTAATTCCTTATTCGATGGTCAAGAAATAAGGCAACACCCCATTGCCGGTAGCTGACTTTTCGCTGCCCTTCTTTGGGGCGTTGAGTCTCTGACCACTGTATGACATAGAAACACCACACTGCCTCTGTAGCTGCTTTGCATCGTGTGCATCACGACACTGGCCACAACATGGTCCTGTTGTGTTGTCTCATTTATAGGCGCCGTCAGACTTCCTGAATAGTTGTGATGTAATACAAAACCACCTACAAACTGTTCTATATGTAGGCACTCCGCCATACCCTAACTTATTTCTGAACCCAGATGGAATCCATAAAGACTGGATTCCTTACCGCATGGGGAAACTTCCGTGGTGGCAATAGGTTTTTAGTCTCCTTTAATTATATAAGCCTCCATTTGGTTCAAGATATAGATTATGAAACCCGGACTAAGGTAGACCGGATATGTCCAATCATCGAGATTATCCAGATTGTAGTAAATCATGTTTCCGTTTGGCAAACTAATTCCATCATTAAATTGGACTGGTATCGTAACTTGTGTTTTTCAGTCTGGTTGATAAAACAAAATATACAAAAAGACAGAGCCAAATCAGGATTGGGTTACGAGATCCCTCTGCTAGCATGACTGAGCCAACCCAGATATCAGGATAACGGAACCCGAAACGGGGTCATTTTAGGATTTTGAACCAAACGTACATCTGGCAAATATGACTGAATCGTGCAGACGTGGCGTAGATGTGGCATAATAAGACAAGCTGAAATCCAATTGGAACCAAACGCATGCTAAAACATTCACATATGGGAGTTCTACATCGAGACGAACTGATTATGAAATTCTCGTCAGATGTTTGTTAGGAAGGAGACCCACCATATGCTTTTCTTTATATTTATTAATTGATAAAATAGCACAGTCGTTTTATGTGAACTGTCCGCCCACCAAAGACTAGGCCAAATCAGGGCTACAAAATCATTTTTCGTCCCTTTAGAAGTACTACTCCTAAAGCAAAGGGTGTAAGTTACATAATCCAACCAATCAAGTCCAAATTTCAATCATGGATTCACATACCATTCTTCTACATGAATTAAATTTTTCACGGCCTAAATCACATCATTCATATATAATAAAATCACCAAACTATCTTAAGTAAGCATCATTCAATGGTCCAACTATATATCTCATTGAATTGTTAACCCAATCAATCTTAAACTTCACCAAACATAAACCCATTTCTTATTGTGTTAAAAATCATAAGAAGGTTCTCAAACTCACATTCTTTGATTATTAAACATCAAAACTGACGACATTGCACAAAAGTCCTCTTCTAGATATGTTTTCCTTTATATCCAAATATCACAAAAAAAAGTTGAATGGAACTTTATTATAAAAATAAATCAATCATATATTTAATTTGATTCAAACTATCATTGTTATGGGGTTTAATTATAACTTTATCCATAAGGTCCCAACACTGAAATTCAAGTGAAATGATTGATATTTGGGCCGATATGCCTCACGTTCAACCTATCATGATTTCATCAATAACTTTATCATATATTTACTGGGTTTTGAAAATTAGGGTGTGACAATGCTCCTTCTTCTAGTGTTGGTAATACCAAATGCGTGATTGACTCTGGAGCCTCTTCTCATATATCTAACAAACGTTCTATATTTTATAAATTGTCTAAACCCTGTTTCAAATCTACTGTTATGCCTGTTGGTGGTTCTAAATCTGTTGTATCCGGGATTGGAGATATCTTGGCTCAAGTCCTTCTGCATTCTGCTTTATGTGTGCCAAATTTTCCATTGAATCTACTATTTGTCAGTAAAATTGTCCGCAATCTTAACTGCGGTCTGACATTTGCGCAGGGTACTTGTGTTTTTCAGGACCTTTGCACGAGAATGAAGATTGGTGGGGGGCATTAAGTACCTGATGGACTCTACTACTTGGATGAGTTAAAACAGATTGGAACTACAACTCTGGCTTCATCTCTAACGTCTTCTGTTTCTGCATTATAGTGGCATTTCAGACTTTGGCATCCGTCAGCTGAGAAATTAAAACATGTTATTTCTGGTGTAGGCTCGCATAGTTTTCAGTGTGAGGCATGTCAATTAGGCAAACAGTCTAGAACTGTATTTTCCAAAAAAACTCAGATTGGTAGCACAAATATTTTTGATTTTGCGTATGTTGATGTATGGGGTCCCTCTCATATTCCAAGTTTTTCTGGCAATCAATATTTTATTTTGTTCATTGATGAATACTCCCATGCTACCTAGTTATTTCTATTAAAAGATAGATCCCAAATTCTGTCCACTATTAAATTCTTCTTTGCTGAAATTAAAACTCAGTATTCTATGCCTATTAAAATTCTGCATACTGATAATGCATTGGAATTCATTCAAAAAAATGTGGAGTTGTATTGCTGTTCTATGGGGATAATTCATTAGACGTCTTGTGCTTATACACCCCAACAAAATGGTGTGGCTAAAAGAAAGAATAAAAATTTACTTGAAGTTACTAGAACTATAAAGTTGCATTCTAATGTTCCCAAACACTTTTGACCAGAAGTCGTTCTTAAAGTCTATTTTCTGATAAATCGTATGCCTTCCTATGTTATTGGGAATAAAATTCATATACAAATACTAAAACCAAATCTTCCTCTATTTTCTATTCCTCTGAGAATTTTTGGGTCGACTTGTTTTGTTCGCTTGCCCGGTCCTGCTCAAGACAAGTTGTCCCCTCGAGCTGAAAAATGTATTTTTCTGGGATACTCAAGAACTCAGAAAGAATAATGCTACTATAGCCTTGTTAATAAAAAGTGGTTCATTAGTATGATGTCATTTTCTTTGAGGATACTCCGTACTACTCTACTAAAGGGACTATGTTGAGTTTAGATTTGATTGCAGCACCTCTGCCTATTATTGTTGATTCTACCTCTGTTGTGCAATCGGATGACACTACATCTCCTCCTCTCATTATTTATCAATGTAGAAATCGGACACCGCAACCTACTCCTGCTCAAGACCCTCCCCCCCACTGACAACCAATCTTATTCTTTAGAAGGTCCTGCCCCTACTGAGGTAACTTATGATCTAGATTTACCTATTACTCTCAAGAAAGGTACTAGATCATGTACATCTCATAATATTGCTAACTATGTCTCCATTGCTCACCTGAGTGTTCATGTTAGTAATTTTGTTGCTGCTCTATCTGCTATTTCTGTGCCAAAAAATGTGCATGATGCCTTAGTAAGGCCTGGACACAAGACATGACATAGGAGATGGCTGCTCTGACTAATAGGGGTACTTGGGATCTGGTTGATCCTCCTTCTAATTGCAAACATGTTGGATGTCGTTGGGTTTATACTGTTAAGTATCATCTTGATGGAAAAGTTGAAACCTAAAGGCTTGCCTCGTGGCAAAGGGGTACACTCAGGCATATGGTATTGATTATTTTGAAACTTTTTCTCCTATTTCCATGCTAAATTCTGTGCGGGTTTTGCTCTCTGTGGCAATCAATTTGGATTGGCCTCTTATCCAGCTGGACATGAAAAATGTCTTTCTTTATGGTGATCTATAGGAGGAGGTCTATATGGAACAACCACCTGGGTTTGTTGCTCAGGGGGAGTCACACAAAGTCTTCTGCCTCAAAAAGTCTATTTATAGACTCAAATAGAGTCTGCATGCCTGATTTGACAAATTGAGCAAGATTCTGTCTACTTATGGCTTTCTCAGATCTCATGTTGATCATTCTTGCTTTATTAAAAAGACGTCTAATGGCATTGTTGTTCTTATTTTATATGTTGACGATATTATTTTATGTGGCAGTGATCTCTCTAAAATTAATGCTACTAATGCCTATTTATGCAAACATTTTTTCAGTAAAGATCTGGGCAAATTGAGATATTTTCTGGGGATTGAGGTTTCTAGGACTGCTAATGTTGTTGTTCTATCACAACTCAAGTATGTTCTTGATCTTCTACAGGAGACTGGCATGCTAGAATCTCGGCCTACTGATACACCTCTAGATCCTAATGTGAATTGGGATGATGATGAATCTCCTTTGTATCCTGACAGTAAAAGATATAGAAGACTAGTTGGCAAACTGATCTATTTAACTATTACTAGAGCTGACATTTCTACTACTATTGGTCTTGTTAGAAGGTATCTTAACAAACCTAGACATTGTCATTGGGAAGCACTGTGTCATATCTGGAGATATCTGAAGAAATCTTCTGGTAAATGCCTATTTTATAGAAAACATGGTCATTGCTCTCTTGAAGGCTATTTTGATTCTGACTATGCTAGAAAGCGAGATAGACATAAAATCTACCTCTAGTTATTGCACCTTTGTTTGTGGGAATATGGTTACCTGGCGGAGAAAAAAGAAAAATATTGTTGTTAGACCTAGTGCTGAGACTGAGTATCGTGTTATGGATCATACTGCATGCGAGCTTGTGTGGATGAAATCTCTTCAAAAAGAACTTAATGTGGGATCTTTTGCTCCTATTCCTACGCACTATGATAATAAAGCAGCTATTTTTATTGCAAATAATCTTATCTTTCATGAGCAGACCAAGCACATTGAAGTTGACTGCCACTTCATCTGAGAATCTATTCTGACTGGTCGTATCTGCACTCCTTTTACCCGCTCAGAAGACCAAGTTCCTGATATCTTCACAAAGTTGCTAGCCAAGAAACATTTCTGCTCTCTTGTGGACAAGTTGGGCATGATTGATATCTATGCTCGAACTTGAGGGGGGAGTGTTAACTAGTGGTTTTATTTAAGTTCTTTATACTCTCTTGTTATTTTCCTCTTCTACAAGGACCTCTATGTAATTGTTCTCTTTATAAATATACAAGGTACACACATTGTGTACCCTAACCCTTACTACTACAACCCCAACTTTTGGGTTCATTTGGTGAGAAATATAATTTCTCATATTAAAGATATTCAAAAAAATAAGGATATCATTTGTTTTGAATAAATGAGTTTCATTTACAATAGCCTTGTTGGTTGTTTTGTGGGCTTTATTGGCTCTTGGGCCCAATAACAAGGAAAAGACAAAAGGAACTCCATTATTAATTAGAAATGGAGAAAAGAAAAATGTAGAAACATCTAGAAGGAAAAAGAATTTAATCCAAAGGTGGATTTCGTGCCTCTTGGGTTCCTTGTGTCCCAAGGAGTCCAAAGTTGCAAAAATAGTGCAACACGAGAAGAAAAGATCAATTAAGTATTTCTTTATTAAGAAAGAAATTGAAAACAATGATAAAATGTGGAAAATAAGTGGAAAGATGTATAATTGAGTTCTCCTTGGTAGATTTTTGTATCCAAAGGATTCCTAATGTTGAAAGGAATGCCAATGAGGGAAATAAAAAGAAAGGTAAAGAGAAATCCTTAAAAAGAGATATTTTGATAAGAAATAAACAAGATAATGAGAAATAATAGATATAGATGCATCTAGAAGGATAATCAGTATCCATTAAAAAGGATTTTGAAATATTAGAGTTTCTTGGGGTCCAAGGAGCCCCAATGGAGAAGAAAAAAGGAAAGAGAAAATATCAATAATGCAAAATATGAGGATAATGTGATATATAATTAATGGATTTTGTGGTATTGTTAAAAAGAAGGTATTTTCTATTAAAAAGAAAATATAAATTCGTGCTAATGGATTAAAAGGCAAGCATAAAGAGAATAAGAGGGATACTTTTTTAATTCCTAAATATCCAATAAACATGGTTTGTTAAAAAGATAATTAGGGGAGAGAAGATTACTTCTCAATGAAGGAATTGGATTCCAAGTGGGAAAGGGGTTTGTTTCTTCATGGGCAAGCATTCTGGGGCATGGATACTCTCCCCTATATAAGGGTGGAGTCCAGGGTTGAGCCCAAGGAGATCCCACATGTCTCTCTCTCTCTCTTCTCCTTCTTCATTGTGTGAAAACCCTGGCAAAGAGGGTGGTTCGACTCCTGGGACAACGAGGAGCCATGGGCTGGAGTTCGGTGGAAGCATGATGCTCCCACGACACCACAGAGGAGCACGATCATCTTCCGTGTGCTCTGGAGCTTGCACAACGACCACTGTATGGATGCAAGTCGGCCATGAGCTGCAGACCAAGCGGGCCCGAAATAGCTACCCTAGCCACTACCTAAGGACACCCCCGTATGCACAGAGGCACGACGGAGGTAGGGGATAACTCCCTGGTGGGCATCGAGGTAAGGGAGGGGGAAGGGGAGCCGCGCCAACCAAGGTTACAGCGGCTTGGTTAGGTTTTCACGAGGTAGAAGAAGAAAAAGTGGTCGTTGGATAGTTATACCCCTCCTGGGTATGAAGAGTCAGCCACTTAGGTGGGGGAAAAATCATCATTCAGTTATGTTTCCAAACATACAAGTCACGTTGCATGGAAAGGGACACATGGCGCCCTCTGATTGGCTCTGGTAAGTAATATCTTGCAAAAATCATATTTAAATATTGGTAGCTCGGATGGATACAGATAAAATATGAAAGTTTCTCAGAAAAACAAGGGGAATCCACTAAAAATATATTTAGAAGCTAATTCCCCTTTTTATTTGAAAAGTAGTGTAAGTTAACAACTTTAATGAATTAAAGATTAAGAAACCCTATTTTGAGATGATTAATGTGTTTAGTAGGGTTTAATGGATGATTAAAGTTGATATTAACTTGTTAATTTTGAAAAAGTAAATTATGATAAAAAAGGATGAACTTTGCATATAATTAGTTTAATTTAGAGTTTCTTGTGCATAAATATGCTTTAATTGGCCTTGAAACCCTAATATTAGTTTTTGGTGACTCTTAATGGCTTTAATTATTCAAAATCATGAATAAAGCTAAGATATGATGATTCTAAGATATTTTGAGTATAAAGGTTTCTAATTGTAAATAAATACCCTTAATATGGAAATTAGGGTTTTCTAATGGATAAAATGTGGAATTTGTAATAAATAGAGATCATAGGTGAATTACACCACAATGAACTATGAGTTGTTAATGATGTTAATTGGGCATAATGATCTTGTCATGAATTAAAAGGATAAAAATGGTAGTTTTAATGTAAAAGAGGCTTAATGGACTTAATTGATGGCTAATTGCGCCTTTAATCTGAAATTAAGGTTAAATGTTGTTAAAGGGATAACCTTAATATCTTTTGTGAAGAATAGATGAGATAATTAGGGTATATGAAGTAATAGTATAAATGAAGTAAAACCCTAATTGCAATGGAAACCCTAAAAGTGGACTAGAAACCCTAGGAAGCGAGCTAGGTTTAATAGATCTTGATGGAATGATTAATAATAGAAAATTGTATGCATATTTCAGGATCTCATAATGTGCTTGCTTGCCTATTTGGAATTCTTGATTGATTGGATTATTCTGTCTCAAATCAGCCTGACAGGTATATGGTTACGCTTATGGATAATCACTTTAGTTTCACAGCGATTCTCGGAAGTTTTATCGGTTTCCTGAAAATAACTGCTTGGATGAATTTTATTTCATGCAACTATAAAGTGAATATGATTATCACTATAAATATGTATATATAACTATCTTAGATCTGGGTCCTCCTTTGTGGCTTTGCAAATGCTAAAAAGGGTAACCTAGAGTAAGGTCTAGGCTATCATGAGTTAGAAATTGGGCTACCCACGTGTAGTGCCATGATACTCTCTAGCACACCATGAGTTAAGGAGTGGGCTACCTACGAGTAGTGCCATGTGACTCAACTCTAGAAATTGATTCACCTGTTAGGTAGGATCATGAGGGGTTTAATGGGGATCTACCATAAGGAAGGTAGCATCCAGGTCCACTGTAGGGACAACACAGAGGATAAGATATGTATGGATCGCACAATTATATTTAAAATGTAAAGTTGTTTGTTAAATCATAGTTGACTGCAATATGTTGTTACAGTTAATTCCACGATTATTGTTTCCCACACATACCAACATAATTCATTTATGCTGACTGACATTTTGTTTGTCGACGTTTTAGGTTCAAGTGAAAAGAACAAATAGTAAAGTGGCATATGTGGAATTAAATATGAATTAAAGTTTAAAGGAGGATTAGTTAGAATAGACTCCAGATGTAGATAGAAGTAGATATCCAAGTTTTTGAAAAAGGTATGCAAAGTTTTATTTTATTACATCCTTTCAGTTTAGTTAGTAGAATTTGATAATTGTTATTGATTATTTATCGAACATTTGATCCTCTTAATTGGGATAACGACTCTGACCTCTTGGTCTCCCTTAATTGGAGGTTACCGAGAGGCGGGGTCATTACACTTACGGTCCACTCAAGAGCTAGAAATGACAAACTTTAGCTAAATATTAGATTATCCAAAACTTTTAAATCGTAATTCCGATTGGCTTATTATTTTCAAAACAAATTACTTGTGAATAACTCCCAACTTTGACCATGTCTCAATCGATTGGGGAAATGTTTCTGAATAAGACCATAATGGCATGCATACACATATTTTCTCCATACTATATAATTAATGTATTGTACCACTGGGAAAGTCTTAATGATTTAAAATTCTAGGATCTTCTTTATTTGTTTCTTGTCTTTCTTCCAAAAAAATGTCCGTCAACACAAATTTTTTAAATTAATAACCTTTCTTGACGTTCAAGTCACTATATTTCCAAAGTAACTTTTCAAAGCATCAAAAAATTACATATTATCTTGTAAGGTGTTCAAAACTCAATACTTTCCCAAACAATATTATGAAAAATGATCACCATATGTGACATTTACTCTAGTGAACCATTATTTAATTTAATTGATGACCCAAATGACACAAGAATAAAAATAAAAAAAGTACATTCTTTATTTAGATGGACATGTATTAATAGTATTTTTTTCAAATACAACTTCTATAAACATAAAAGGAGAGGAAATTTTCAAGTCCTCACAAATGTCTTTTGATTGTTTATCTCATGAAAAATCTCATTGCCTTATTTTATATGCCTAATTTATTATGATGATGAAAAAAAATTACAACATAATTTTTTTCCCATTACTCTTTCTTCACAATAGAGTGATTCCCAAAAATATTATAGTTCTACTCTTATTTGAATTTTGAATGTTCTTCCACCTGATGCGTACACCATTTTTTTTGCATGTATATTTAGGGTCGTGGTTGGTCGAAAATGGTCCTTCCTACCTACATTATATCATACCAATTGAAGAGGAATTTCCTATATGGAGGATAGATCTTCAAAGAAACTTTTTTCAAGTGTGGCCAAATCTTTATCTAAAATTAAAATGAGATAACATTTTTTAGCCCATTTCTTGTCTTCTTTATATTCTTTGTTTTGTTCCATCTATCATTTACGCCATTGTAGAACTGCTACATTTTATTATATATTTCTACGTTTTTCATTGCCTACCATATAGGGTACAACTAGTATATTTGTGTATTTGGATAGACATCTTTTGGAGGTGGGGCATATATGGTCATGGTTTCCTATTCCATTTTGCTCCACTCCACCCTTTATATTCAAGTTGCTCGTTTGACATTCCTTACTTTAAAGTTGATATGTAATGTCAAATACTTGTCATTTTACTTTTTATCGAAAATTGAACCTTTTATCCATCTATGCATGTGACTGAAAGTGGAACCTGCACCCTATGTTTGCCAATTGCAATTTCAGACCAACTATCCTTTATTGAATACTTAAATTTCAATGATACACAATAGAAGATTCATTTCCAACTTGGTAACGATGAATAACATTACTAACATACTTCCATTAGTACAAAATAGTGTAATTTTTGCTAGAGAAGAGTGGTTCAAGTGATTCGGCAAGGTGTCTCATCATGAATGGACCCGGATTCAAAACCCAACGACCACCT
Organism: Alisma plantago-aquatica; assembly: GCA_963693085.1. Classification (NCBI taxonomy): domain Eukaryota; kingdom Viridiplantae; phylum Streptophyta; class Magnoliopsida; order Alismatales; family Alismataceae; genus Alisma; species Alisma plantago-aquatica. Next base: position 28,616,920 of record OY856411.1, read on the forward strand.
CTGAAGTAGTACCCGTCGTGCATGCCAGCCAATTGTGTGTTTTAACCGGTTCTCGGGTGGACAGGGCGTCCAGGCCCGAGAGTTTTAAGCTGTCTAAGGGGGTCACAAAAGTGTCCCTTCTAAGAGGATGGTTCTCTCCATAAAAAAAAGTGTATTTTCAATATGACAACATAACATGATTAAACGACTATTTAATGTAACATGGTGGCGTTGATTTGTATAATAATATAATGCAGAAATGACATCTCATGTGAACACAAAGTTATTATTGACATCAACATCTACATTTATTTCTGTTGAGAAACAATTCTGAGATCTTTAATCTTGGTGGTTTTCTTTTTCCATGCTCCATCTAGAAACAAAGGCATACTTCAACAATCCAGGTATATGGATATTGATTAGGTATTGATTCCAATCAATCGACTTTGGGTCGCACTTTAATAAACCCTTCTCCGTCTTGTTATGCTCCATTTGAACTCTCATCCTCTCCAAATTCAGGTCATCAAAGCTACAACAACAGTAATTTCATAAAACCTGTTAGTTTAAGGGAATTGTAGTGCGTCATATCAACACTCTTATGTATCTAAATAAGGGGCACACATACCGTCCTTTGAAGAGAACAAAGGATTCATAGAATTTGGCAAAGCGCATTACGAAGGCGTACTTGCTGTTCATCTGGTTGTAGTACTGTGAAAAGTAGCGGCACATAAGTGTGTTTGCAAACCTCAACCCCTGAAAAATGATAACATCAAAGTATTGAGCTCAATAATCATCACAGCAATCTATTCAGAAATATGTTAACCTTGAAACAGGGAGTCGAACCTCTAGCGGCATTTTATATCTGAGGACCATATACCTACGGAAGCTAGGCACATCAGGGAACAAGGAGACCTCCTTCGGCTCAATCGTGTTTCCGTCAATATCAACTTGAACGTTTTTGGCGAAGTAGGTACGCATAGAATACATCACATTGGAATAGGTCATTGGGTTCCGAACAGAGGAGCTAACGTGGTAGATGTGTTCGCACGGCTGGCTTGTATGGGCAACCATGGCCATTATCATGGCGTTGACCACCATGTCCCCTGGGATCTGCAAACGAATAAAAGTCATTACGGAGGGTTAAGAAGTTCTAAAGAAAAATATATAACGGATCAGTTGATAATAGCATGCAAGGAAGCCATTAATTGACGCATACCACATCGACAACCGTGTCAGAACTCCCAAGGAAGCTGGGGAGCTTTCCCATGCCGTAGCCCTCGATTAAGCTGTCCATCTGCCTAATTCCCTCGATCCAACCGGGTAATGGATCGCTATACACGCTAGTAACAATGCTTGGCCGGATTATGACGAGAGGCATCTCCCTTCTCATGTGTCCCAGCAACATCTCGCCCATGGCTTTGGTGAAAACGTACACGTTTGGCCAACCGAAATGCCGAGCTCTGCAAGGACATTGAAGGAAGAAGGATGGATCTGGTTGGACAAAGAGATGAAACGTCTGTCATTTGTATCTGAAAACCTCACTAACACCGATAAAAACCTGTTGAATCCCAATTCCTTCATGGCGATTTTCTCCTCCTCCTTGGTCCCAGCTGTGCGGCGGAGCTCCTGTAGAGTGTCTTCCATTAGCCTTAGCTCGGCGTCAATGTCAAGAGTGGGGACAGTGTCACTCATGGTCTCGCCCATCTGGAACTTCTTCTCCAGGATCAGCCCTTCCTTCTTCACCGACACATAGGCTGAAGAGTAGTGTACGAGACAAGTTAGTGAAAGGATTATGTCGTCCTTGTGACATGGTTTATAAAACATAAAGAGTTTTCTTCCCAAAACCCTCCTTTATTTTTCAGAAATTATAAAAACTCCTCATGTTTAAGAAATCGTAAAAACTCCCCTCCAGGTGAGCTGCCCGTCTGGTAGTTGTCACATTTGCGGCTCTTTTTGGCCTTGCTGTTACCGCTCGATCAAGATACAAATCAATTAGTTGGTAATTTTTATCTAATTAATTTTACTTTATATGCAAAATTATGTTCAAGTAGTATACATAAAATAAAAAATAAATTGGGACAAATAGGACTGAACAAATATCATTCGTGTCTGTCAGAGCAGGTCGGAAGAATCCATTCAGCCTAGGACTGGCGAGTTTCGCTGGACCCTATCCGAATTGGACCCGACTTGATTGGTCCTGACCTGATTGGACCTGAATCCAAATAAATCAGGCCTAAAATGGACCCGGACACGGAAGGACCCGCCTGACTCGAATATACCTGACCTGAAATGGACCAGACCCAACTAGACCTGAAATTCATTAAAAATTATATTATAAAAATATGTATAAGATTATGGTACACCTGAAACCCGACCCGACCGAACCTGATTCAAGCCACATAAGACCTGACTGACTGGAATTGAAATGGACCCGAACAGTCTTGACCCAAAATTGAACAAACCTGGAAAAAAAACCCAGATGTTCGAGTCGACTCTAGATCGAGTAGGGTAGGGCAGGGTCTGAGTTTTTTGCCACCTATAATTCAGTCTGGTCGAGTCATGCATCATTACATATTTGGTCCGATTGACACTCCGCCAATTTTAGGACCCAACTGTATCTAAGATCGGCTCGACCGTAAAATATAAAATAGACCAGTTTAGATATAAAATACATTTATTTTACAATTATATTAAGTTAAAGCCAAAAATAAATCACATATATTATTGAAGTTGACGTAAACATTTTATATTAGCATTGCATTAATAATAATTTATGTTTAATTATTAAAAAAAGTTTTGTATAGTCCAACCATGGCCCAAATAGTCTAGTTCTTTTATTAATAAATCTTAATTTTTTGGCACGAGCTTACTGTTTACAGTTTGTTTGGGTCAAAATCAGACTATTTTTGCCATGGTTAGACTTTTACAACTTACTTAATAATAAAATTTTAATAATGTTACCTCTAATATCAATACAAAATCAAATATTTATGTCGATTATATTTATATTTATGATTTATTTTTGGCTTAAATTTAACACAACTGTTAGAATAAATGTATTTTGTACCTATGTCGGTCAGTTGTACCATTTACAGTCTAACCGATCTTAGATTGGACTTAGGTCTTAAATTTGACGGAGCGTCAACCATATCAAACATGTAATGATGCATGACTCAACCAAACTGAATGAGTTATTTCGACCCGCTCTGACATGCAAAAATGATATTTGCTCAACCCTATTTGACCCGATTTATTTTTTATTTTATATAATATTCAAGGAATAGCTCAGTGGTACCGCTCGACAATCCCCAATGAAGGGACCCGGGTTCGACTTTGGGTGAAAACCTCCAGGGTGCAACAAGACCCCACGTTACTGAACGTGCCGCGGTGCCCAAATACATGACTGGTTCTGGGGTTTATCCTTGGCTAGGTAGAGTCCAATAGTGGCCGATCCTGGAAGAAGTTCCTTCGATATCAAAATAAAAATTGCATATAAAATAAATTAATTAAATAAAAGTTTATCATACAAGGTGATTTGCATCTTGCTCGAGTAGTAAAAAGCAAGGCAAAATAAAAGCCGCCAAAAGGCGGGCAGGTCACCATGAGGTTGTTTTTTTAGGATTTCCTAAACAGGAGCAGCGTTTTTGAATTTCTGAAAAACAGAGGGGTGTTTTAGAAAAATCTCAAACATTAAATTCATCAACGTACCGGTAGATACATGCAGTAGCATCTGCAGGTGAGAGCACTTCCTAGCGAACTCGAGGACGTGTTTGGCCCCAAGAACGTTGATCCGCATGGCCACGTCGTACCGCTCATAGAAGTTGGTTGTGGCGGCTACGTTGACGATGACGTCGAGTTCCGACCACATCCGCACCTTCAAGTCCAGATCCCTTACCCCGAGCGCTTCCAACGCGATGTCCCCTGGGACAGGTACAACCTTGTCTGAGATCAGCGCCCGGAACCCGTCTTCCCCGCCTTGTTTCTCCTTGAGGACCTGGAACAGCTCCTTTTCCGTGATATCAGTGCGCAGGCGGACCGCTGCGGCGCCAGTGTCACTGGCCCGGAGGAGCAGGTACAGCTTCTTCACATCGGGCTGCAAGCGCAGGACCTTCTCCACGAAAACTGCAGGATAGATAGCGTGATGAATGATGGCAGAATAAATTAATCACGTAAAAATGGACACCATCTAATGGCATTCGATTTACAAGAAACCACAACATTTTTAGTTGCAGAGCTTCAGATGTGTTTTACACATATATATGCAAAATACTGTCATACTTTTCGCTAGGAACCCCGTGGATCCGGTGATAAGGATACACTTGCCCCTGAGGAACTCGGCAATACCGCCATCAAGTTCCATTTTTTATAACGGTGATGGGAGTGCCAGAACCAACAGGAGTAACCAGGATCGAGGAAGCAATTAACGGGCTAATCAAGTGTTTGCAGGTGGAAGCGGTAGAACTAGCTAATCAAGTGTTTGCAGGTGGAAGCAGTAGAACGATGATGATGACAGATTTATGCAAATGGTTCCTGTACTGGTTGTGAGAGGCGTGATGGACCGGAGCTGCGTATTTATAGACGTCGCATACGAATGATATAAGATGGAGGTCGTGCAAAGGAAGGAAGGAGAGGTTGCCACCTGTCACAGACACCAATGCATACACTGTACAGAAACCGTCAACGCTTCCGCGGTTCAATATTTGATCCATTGTCCACCGAACCGTCGAAGTACACTACAGCCTCTACCTCACCTACCTACGTCTGCTTCGCAGCACTCCTGCCCACTCTGCCAAAAAAGGGGGCCGCTTTCTTCCCCCAAAAATGCCAAGTTCCACCATCTGGGGCAAGCAGAGAAGGACAACAAAAGCACTATAAAAGACGGAAAAGGACAAAATGCCAGTTCTACTATTTGGGGGCAAGCAAGCAGAGAAGGACAACAAAAGCACTATAAAAGATGGAAAAGGAAAAAAACGCTGCCCAACCTGATGGAAGTCATCGCGGGGCACCAAAACAACTACCGGAAACATGGTCACCTCACACATTGTCACACATAGTGACGCGTGCTTAAAACCGTCCCCAAAACCGCGACTACGTGGAAGATACTGATTGTGTGATTTTTTTTAGATTATGTTATAGGCATTAAATTCGTTATTAAAAATACAATTCAACAAAACTAATGTTGACATATTTTTGATAAAAAATAAAAAAATGACATATAAAGGTAATGTGATGAAAGAAAATTTTGTTTTGTTTTTAATTTTGAAGTCTTGATTAATTTTTTAATGAAATAAAAAATAATTGTTTGACGACCAAATAGTTAACAAATCCACAAATAAAATTACGCTCAATGGTGAATTTACACCCAAATATGGTTCATTGACGCCTAGAAATGATTCGTTAACACTCAAAGTATAAACATAAGGCTCAAGTAAATATTGTATGTGCTAAATCACATCTAAGGTAATTGACAACTAAAAACAACACAACGATGCCCAAATAGATTTATTTGACACCTAAAAATAACTTAATGGCGTCAAAATATGGTTGTACGCATTAAATAGGGTGTAAAGATACCTCACACACAACAACTTAATGGCGCCCAGAAATGGCTAATTGACACCTAAATATGGTTAATCGACGCACATAAATGATTCATTGATGCCCAACAGTATAAAAATGACGCCCAAGTAAATGTTGTACGTGCTAAATCACACTTAAGAAAATTCACAATTAAAAATAACATAAGAGTGCCGAAATAAGTTTGGTTGACACTCAAGAACAACTTCATGTGTGCCCAAATATGGTTGTACGTATTAAATAGTTTGTAACGATACTTCACACCCAATAACAACTTAATGATGTCCATAAATGACTAATTGACACTCAAAGATGGTTAATTGATGCCCAGAAATAGTTCATTGACACTCAGAAGTATAAAAATGATGCCAAAATAAGGTATTGACAACTAAAAACAACGTAGCAATGCCCAAATAAGTTTATTTGACACCCAAGAATAACTTAACAACACACAAATATGGTTGTACGTATTAAATAGGGTATAAGGATACTTCACACCCAATAATAACTTAATGGCGCCCAGAAATGACTAATTGACACCCAAAGATGGTTAATTGACGTCTAAAATAGTTTATTGACACTCAGAAGTATAAAGATGGCATCCAAAAAAGGTACTGACAATAAAAAATAACGTAACGATGCCCAAATAAGTTTGTTTGACACCTAAAATTTTTAGCAATTTTTGAGAGCTATTTAACCATTTTTAAGTTATTTGGTCATTTTTAGGCGTTTTCAGCCATTTGTGGGCATATCACCATTTTTTGGTACTTTTTATCGATTTTTGAGTGCTATATAGTCATCTTTAGGCGCCTTTAGATATTTTTAGATGCATATTCACTAATTTCAAGTATTTAATTTTTGGACACATATTTGTCAATTTTTTGACACTTTTTAACGATAAATACATGTCTAATTATTATGAATACATACCTACCTTCCTCATGTCATCTATTTACTTCTTTTACTTCCCATCTCTAATTACTTTTCTCACTTTCCTCATCTTCCCGTACTAGTTTGCTCCTTACTTTTCTAATCTTGCATCCTCACTTCCCTCCTCTTTTTTACCTCTTTCCTCAAAAATATATCAACAATACTCTTGTTTGAATGTATTTTTATCACAAATTTAATGATTTTTATTTCGTTCAAAAATGCATCAAGAACTTATAAATAAAACAATTTCTCTCGCATCAACCTATTCATATCATTCTTGTATATTTTTTTGTTGAAAATATATCAGCATTAGTCTTGCTGAAATGCATTATTCATGACGAATCTAATGATTTTTATTTACTCAAAAAATTCATCACGGTTTGAAATTATAAGCAAAATAAATTTACTTATTCATTATTCAACCTCCAGGAACGCATCCAATTAAAGCCCGCCACGTCACATATCTCAAATCAACTCTCCCCTGGGGGTAAACCCCCCTAGCCGGCAGCACGTGATGTGCGCTTGACATACACTACGTGTGACCAGCACATTTCCAATCTTAATATCAATCTGGAAGGTTTCATCTGACTGAACGGAAGCTGTCGTTGATTCCGGGTGCATGTCCATCTATTCATAATAGAATATATACCCAAAATCGATGGCGCCAACTATTCTTTCTAATATAAATTTGTGAGGTTTAAAATACTACTTATTTGCATCACACGCACGGATACCATTCAGCAGAAATCACATAAGACAAATAAACAAAATTTTCACCCCATTGTTGAACAAACAGACTTGATTCAATTTCTTTAATACTTCAATGTCAACAAATAGAATTGATTCGATTAAGAAGCTAACATTGACCTGATTTGTCTTATAAAGTTTCATCTAGCTACAAGTTTGGACATTTGTCATTTGAATAATTTTCATATTGCATCTCAAACAGCAGAAGCACGTCATTCTTCTATTTTTCAGACTTGTCTCAAATCCAATTAACCTTTGTTCGCCAACTGCTCTCAAACGGGTGTTTGACACTGTATACAACCAAGACGCAGTGCTCTTACATAACCTGAACATGGAACACAACTGCTAATTCAAACAGACATAATTATTTTATTAGTTTATAAAAAATTGATAAATCACGTTCATGGCTGCGACTATGAACAGAAACCACATCCACTTACGAAAATTGTGACCAGTACCAAGTGTTTCCATATTCCTTCGGGTGCTCAAGGTGGATAGCTTGAATCCTTAGTTATCTATGTGATGGTCTGGGTTGGGGCAGGCTAAGGACCATGTCATCCTCGGGGTGCAGAGCCGGAAGCCGGAAGATGACCGTGACTGTTCCAGTCTCATTACATTCTCATCATCATCGTCATCATCTAAGCCTCAGTCCCAACTATGTTGGGGTTGGCTGCATGGATCCTTCGTTTCCATTCAGCTTTATCATGGACCATAATCTGATTGAGATGTAGAGATTCAAAATCTCTCTTTATAAGCTCATCTCATGTTAATTTAGGCCTTCCTCTTCTTCTATTTATAGTGTTTGGCTCAATAGCATTGTTTCGTATGAGCGCACTAGTAGGTCTGCGTTGCATATGTCCATACCATCTGAGTCGGCCCTCGTGCAACTTGTCGTCAATGTTTGCCACCCCCACTTTATTCCTGATATAGTCATTTCTCAAGTGATCTTTTCTTATCTTCCCACACATCCATCTCAACATATACATTTCAGTCACGTTCATCTTGTTGAGACATTGTTTCTTCACTGTCCAACATTCACTCCCATAGAGCATGGCTAGTGGTATAGCTGTTCTATAAAACTTATTTTTTAACCTGAGAGGGATCTTCTGATCACATAATATTCCAGTTGTACTTCTCCATTTCAACCATCCTGCAGTGATCCAGTGACAAATATCATTTTTGACATCCCTGTCTATTTGAATAATAGAACCCAAGTAATGGAATTTATCACATTTTGGTATATCTACTCCGTCCAACTTGGATCCATCATTCACACTGCGAGATTGGCTGAAATTACAATGTATATACTCAGTTTTACTCTTACTAATCATCAATCCATTTGATTCTAATGCCTTTCTCCAACGTTCAACTTTAACATTCAATCCATCTTTAGTTTCTTCAATCAAAACAATATCATCATCAAATAACATACACCAAGGAATATCATCCTAAACATTCTTTGTCAACTCATCCATAACAAGAATGAATAAATATGGGCTGAGTGTGGATCCTTGGTGTACCCTACTGTCATAGAAAAAGTTGGTGTCTCTCCACCAGGAGTCTTGAAAATTGCAGTAGAGCTATCATACATGTCTTTGATCAAGTCAATGTATTGGATTGGCACACCCTTTTCTTCAAAACCATCCACAACACTTCTCTGGGTACTCGATCATAAGCCTTTTCTAGATCGATAAACACCATATGAAGATCTCTTTTGCTTTATCTATACTTCTCCATTAGCCTCCTTATCAGAAAAAGAGCTTCTATTGTTGATCTTCCAAGCATGAAACCAAATTAGTTGTTTGATACATGCGTTGTAGATCTTAACCTCTGCTCAATAATCTTCTCCCAAAGCTTCATTGTGTGACTCATTAGCTTGATACCTTTGTAGTTTGTACAGCTCTAAACGTCACCTTTGATCTTGTAGATGGGGACTATAGTACTATTTCTCCACTCGTCCGACATCTTCTTGGTCTTCATGGTCTTGTTAAAGAAATTTGTTAACTATATAACTCCCTCATCCCCCATATTCTTCCATACATCAATGGGAATACCGTATGAACAAAAAAAATCAAATGCATAACTGTAACATCTAGAACATCAGAATAAAGACACTCCATCTGATGCGCATGAGCCAAGTTGGTCGCTCAATTACGTAGCCACTATAACAAAATTTGTGCATACTTGACAAGGTATGATTTTAACATTGGTTGACTTTATGGATGTACCATATATGATGATCAAAAGGATGTCATTCAATTTTGAACTGAAGAGGACTGGCCTCTATTTCAAAACTAATGCACTAAATGGAAGTAAGGAATTAAATTTTTCAGCTTTTGTTACGATCTAAAATTTCTCTCTAACTCTGGCAGATCTGTTAACTTGTTAACTACAAGACTTTTTTATCATTTTATGTTGCAATCCTTATTGAAAGTAAGCTCTATTGCACATCTAACAATATATGAAATTGCAATAAAATATGATAATTAATTTTTTCTCAGAATGTAGCATTGAAATCAGACTGTAACATGTTCAGAATTCAGCAGCTAGATATATTTATATAATGATATATACATGGTTTGAGGTAAATATCATTATAAATTCAACGATTAGTTTATTCCTTGTACGCTGTTACTATTTCAAATATGTTTTCTAGGAATCAACATTGAAATTTTTTAGGAGAGCCATAAATGTGTGTACATGTTCAAATCAATAACCATAATATATATGGTTGATCGTAGTTATATCGTATGGTACATGCATCTAATATATATATATATATATATATATAATATTTATATTTTTTTTTGAAGTTAAACAGACAAATTTCATTATGGAGGGGCCATACGACATCTACATGAGGGGAAAAACAAACTAAAAGACCACACAAAGATCAAGAACAGATACAAACCACCACAAAAACTCATATCGGAATCTAATAAAGACAATGATGTATAGATTCCTCTTCTCCTTCGCTGGCTAAGGAGGCTTTCTATGAGGAATACCTTCAACCTGAGTATGTATATGTGGTAGAGTACCTGCACCAAATCAGTGTTCCAAAAGGATATTTTCCCCGCACTTGCTACCATAAAAACTCCACAACAAAATTGACCGAGAAAGAAAAATCTACCACGAGAAGAGAAAGCAACGCTGATTAACAGTGAGATAGAAAAAATAAGAGAACAATCTAAACAGAAACTCAATAAAAGAGAAAGGGATAAGAAACTCGTCGCAGTCGGGCTCAACGGCAGGGGGGAAGAAGATCGCTGCCTCCAAAGACACCACGTCCACACACCTCCCGAAGAAGAGACCCTGTTGATGACGGGTGAGAAGAGGCCGAGGGGGAGTGGGGCACCACTTTGCGGCGGCCAAACCCCCTCCCCCCAGCCAGCCGCCTATGCAAGAAGAAACCCTAGCAGCGCTAGGGTGAGAGCGGGGAGATATCTCAGGGCTATTTATATTGGCCAGTTCATTGCCTATATGTAATATTTATATTATATTATATATATAGGGATTATCTTTAATACTCGGCAGGTAGCTAACGGGTAGCTACCCACGCACACTACCTGATATTTTTTTTAATTTTTTTTGCAATTGTAGAGGAGCATTTTATGTATCTCTCCAAAAAATTTGATCAAAAAATATTATCATTCCCCCCCCCCCCAAATCAAAAAACCCGTCAATATATATTACTGACTATATATTTTCTACGCAGTTTCTCTTTTGCACACTTCCTGATATTTTTTTCACACTTCCTGATATTTTTTTTATTTTTTTCTCGTAATTATAGAGGAGAATTTTATCTAGTTCTCCAAAAAATTTGATCAAAAAATAATATCATTTGCCCCCCCCCCGATAATAAAAAAACCCGTCCATATATATTACTGACTATATATTTTCTGCGCAGTTACTCTTTTGCTCTCATAGTTACTCTATATATCAGTACAATTACTCTTTTAATTCAATAGTTACTCTAGTGTATCATATAGTTACTCTTTTAAACCTGAGTTACTCCAGCGAATAGCAAAAATCTGGCTACCCGCCGGGCAATGAATGAACAACCCTATATATATATATATATATATATATATATATATATATAATTGGGGGTGTCTAGAGGTCTCATATACTATAAACATGATATTTTGTGTCTCTAACACCCTAAATTCCTTGACCGGATGGGTAGTCATAATGTTGGTATACAAAAAATGGGCATGTATCAGTATGAACATCTTATAATATATCAGTATATCTTAAAAAGGATTATGAATATGAAATGCACCCTATGATAGTGGTAGCATCAACACAGTTATAAAAAATTTTGATGAATAAAATAAATATAAGTTAAGAAGAAAAGTAATCAAACTATGCCAAGTATCACCTGAAATATGAACTACATTAACTTCAAACATATTCCACATTCTATGCCCATTTTGGTATTTCTTATTCAAAAAGACAAAATGTAATCTTAACATTAATTAATTATCATGATTTTCATACCCACAAAGTATATGGTGGTAGATAAAAGATAAAAATACAACAACAGTAATAGTTCTAATATGAAAAAAAAATAGTCATACCTCAAAGGTTGAAAGGAAAAATTCAACTAGCACCGCTGAGATCCTATAAAGACAAAATATTCCCATATCTAATATTTCCTATAAAGAGATATTTTCTAAAAAGATTGCAACTTATCATTCATGAATATTAAAAAAGAGTAACACAAAAATGATCTGTAAAATGCCATGGAAGTTATAAAGATGACTTTGCATAATATCCACACTACATTTGTGAGTATCCCAAAGGATCCAGATGCCTCCCGAGAAGCCCAGAGCTTCCACACGATGCAAGGATGTGAACCCCAGTTTCTGGTTGATTTTTTCATCTTTAGGACCACTACACCTCGACTCAATTATAGCAAGAATATGGAGGTTATACCTCCTTTTGTATTCCTTAAGAAGATTCAATTTATCCTTGGAGAAAGCCCCTTGGATGTTCCAGCAATAGATGTTGGTCATTTAGGAAATGCTGGAGAAGGTGAGGCCCGAGAGCCTCAATGAATGGCAGCGAGGAGACCATAGGTGTCCCCCATGCCGTCCATGCAGATATATGTTCCTGTGTCTGTTTCATCGAAAGGGATGGCCCTCTTGGCAGAGGGGTTGGACTCACTGCTATTGCCCACAATCTGGGCCAGCTTGCCTTTCTTTCTTTCACTGGCCGTACTGATTTTCTGGTAGACAATCTACCTGTTCCTGAGGATAACACCTCCCCTACCACTGTGAGTTCCCCAGTTGAACTAAGAGGGAATCTCATTAGAAGTAGCACGGAGATTGGCTTGAAATTTGAATGTGTCCAACATTTGTTGAGCAGGTCTTCCTTCTAGAATTTCGTCGTCAACTAAGACCACAGTGGTGTCATCGCTCTATGAGACTTCCTTTGATGACGAGGGCTTATCCTGTGGCTTGTATGAGTTAGGGCCAGTGGTTGCATTAGCTTTTTCTTTGATTTATTTTTATTCTTTCGGTTAATTACAGTCTCCCATTAGTCAGCGGGAGGATCTTTGTTGCCCGCAACCTGCCCACTGGCATTGTTGGGAGGGTCATGTGCTAGATTCTCCTTAGTAGCCTCAGAGGACTAGGTGGTGGGAGCCTGCTTGGTGGACGCCTTCTTTGGCGGCCTCTTTGCATGGACAGCCTCGATATAAATAGGGGTTGATAGAAGGGGCACAGTTGGTGCTGACGGGTCAGCCGAATCAAGGAACTGTGGAACTGACTTACAGTCCCACTTGACATGACCTAGCCTCCCACATTTCATGCAGAGGGTGGGGAGGTTTTTGTATTCCAATCGGAACTTATCACCATTCACCTTGATTGTAGGTAATAGGTGTTTTGAGGTGTCCACCTCCACCGCAATCCTGGCAAACTTGCCGTAGTGACCTGACTGGGTTGTTGTAGCTATTTTGATGGTTCTTCCAATGAGATCACTGATACTGGAAAGTAACTAGTTTTGGAAAAGATAGACCGGCAAGTCAGCGATCCTCGCCCACACGACCAGTTTGTGTGGAATAGGGTCTGATGGTCAAAACTCTTTAAACCATGATTGAACCGAGAGGTAATGGTTGAAGATCATCCAGGGTCGTTCGGTCATGGCATGGACAAAATCATCTTTATTAGCAAGTTGGATGATGTAATACCCCATGTCGAGGTCAATCGTACGGAACTCCCCCGTCAGGCTCCAGAGCACTGTGATCCGATTCATTAGGGTGTTGAAGCTGATCGTGGTGCCCATAACCTTGATGATGGTTGTGAATTGCCAGGTTTCCATAAGTGGCAGAATGGAGTTATGTTTGATGGTGATCTTCGGTAAACTACCATTGCGGTCTACATGGATATCTTCTACCTTAAGCATATCCAGAGGGACTTGAGGAAGAGCTATGGGGGTCTTGGTAATGTGCCCGACGATCGCCTCCTTATACGACAATGGTTGGTCACCATCAGTCGGTGTCATGGGGATATCTCTATCTGTCTCCTGAGCTGAAACAGGGCCTTTTTCGGTGTGTATGGGGGTGTTAACAGAGCTGGATGGATGGAGGGAGGGTAGATCGGCACTAGTGCTATGGCCACCACGGTCGCCGCCTCTTCCCCCTAACCCTAACATCCAGTTAACATAATTGGATCTTTTCATGTGATTATTATAATTATATAATTATGTCCATAAAATTAATAAAATAAATATAAAGGATGAGGTGATGATAAAACTTACACATTTTTTCTTAGTGTACTCATCTAAATATTCACCATTTGTATTTTGATAGTATTTAACATATGCATGAAATTCATATGCTACAATTCCCTTTTTCATCTATAACCATAGAAACTAAGTCAATATATAAAATTTAAACATTATACCAACATGATAACTTAAAATACAAATATAACAAAGAATATTACCCATTCATCATAACAATAAGAATATTATTTTTCTCTTGTTCTGTGTGTGGGACGAGGACCTTTATGGTTAATCTTGTTTTGAGTGCACTCTTCCTATAAAGACTTAATATTTTTATAAAACATGTCGCACAAAAAAATTCATAAATATATCCTAACTCATATAATTGAATAGATCACCTGTTTTGCGGGAGATCTCCAATAATATAGTAAATTATTCCACTCCTAATTAAAGACTCTTGGATCTAGTGTTTCTTGATGCTCTTGATCTGGATGGTCTAAATATAATTTTTTATTTTTCATTATGCTACGCCAAACTCTGACCTATTTTTGTACATTAGTGTAACACCAATGCGTAACATATTGCATATTCACAATAGTCTCTCCATCTATCATATAAAACTCATACAACTCCTAAAATATTGTCAGCGTTAGAATCAAAATAAAGTAGTTGTACAAATTTTATTGACATACCATGACATCATCCATTGTAGAATCAAAACTCATAATATGATCAACACCCCATTCTTTGTGCAATGGAAAGTACATGCCCTTTTTTCACAATTAACAAGATAATTAGTTAATTTCCTAGCTACTTCACCAATAGGATCTCCTCGATCATTAAACAAACACTTATGCACTTCTCCTCATGGAGGTAGCAAGAAAATTAATTTTGTTGCTCCTCTATATCTTTATCTGGTCTAGATGGAATATTGCAAGCTACATAAATACAAAGTTAAGGTAGTATGATACAAAATTCTCATGTAATATAGAGTAATGATTAATAAACTTTTATACCAATGGACCGTGTAAAGATTCTTGCATCTTGGCTCATATTGTTGCTTTGGGTAGTGACTGTTATAGTTCCTATTAGGAAGGGGGTCCTAACGAATGAACCACATAATATTTTCAAAGGAAGTAAATATTTTTGTAAGAAATTTTATGTATCAATTACCATCTTGAGAATCTTCATTTGGGGGTTTTGTTACATTCCATGAGGTGTTAAAACTAGAACAATTCTCTCTATGTTCTATAAAGTTACGAACATAATTAAAGCCATGTATTACAAAAGTGATGATATGAATTTGACCAAAATATACATAGTTGCTTGGATTGTAGTCATTCATTTTTTTATTTATAGAAAACCATTTCTACTTTCGATTTATTCAATTGGTATCATCAAGGGATTATTTAGAGTGTTAGGGCTTGAACTATCCCTTCTTAAATGCATTGAGACTCCTGCAAAATTTAATCATTAATAGAGATATGTATCAAAGAAACTAGTATGTACATATAAATGTTTGTGAAACATCTAGGTAATATCTAAAATACACACACTATCAAGTGAACATAAGTTATAAACTACTTAGCACCTCAAGAACTTTCAGTTTGGGACCTTGTAGACTATAAGGAGGTGTCATGACAAGGTAAAATCCCTCTTATTTGCACAAAGTTACCTACATAATTAAAGAAATTCATTACAAAAAGTGATGATATGAATTTGGCCAAAATATTCATAGCTGATTGGATTGTAGTCATTGATATTTTTGAAATTTTTAGCAAGGAATTTCCATTTTGGAATTCTTCACTTGGTATCATCAAGGATTGTTTAGAGTGTTAGGGATTGAATTATCCCTTATTAAATGCATAGAGATACCTACAAAATAAAAATAGTTATAAGAGATATGTGTGAAAGCAACTAGTATGTACATATAAATTCTAATGAAACATCTACATTATGTCTAAAATAAACACACTATCAACTGAACATAAGTTATAAATGACTTGTCACCTCGAGAACTTTCAATTTGGGGCCTTGTAGACTATAAGGGGCCTTGAGAAACTTCATTTGGAGGCTTTTGAGTATTGGAAGAGGCGTTATTGTCAATAAGATTTTCTCTACATTCCACAAAGTTACCTACAAGAGGAAAAATATTCATCATATGAAGAGATTGTCTACACTTGATCAATGTATGGATAGAAAACCATCGAAAATCACAACAAACCATCATCATTTTTAGTTTCTTCATTTGGCATCCCAGTAGAATTCAATAAAGAGGTGAAGCTGGAAATATTCCTTATAGCTTGTATAGAGGCATCTACAAGATGAAAGAAATTAAACCAACATACATATAAAAACACTATAAAATCATGTGAAACAATTACAATCAAGTATTGTTGAAAAATAATGTAAATTCTCACCTTCATTAGGAATACATAAATTAGACATATTATTTAATCCAATTTTACCTTTTGAAATAATAAAGATCTGGTCTAAAAATTTCCTCAATGCTACATCTTGAGGAGAGACTTGATATTTTTTTTCTCTGGGGAGTTTATTCATCCTGCTCCCGGTTAAGGTTAACATTTGACATCTCCATCACTACATCAGCCCTATTTTCATTGCTCTAGACATTGGAAGCAAACTCAGGGTAGTTGTCCCAACAGTAGTGTTGTACATCATTCATGGTGGCCCATTTAGCTAGGTTGTCAGGGAGAAGATTGGCTGATCTCAGAATGAAGCATAGCTTTAAGTCTAGCTTTATCAACATGGTTCTTCATATTGCAGTTACTAGTTGCTTGAACCGAGGGATGTTTGGTTGTTTGTTATTAAGGAATTTGCACACTGTGCTGCTATCAGATTCAATGGTCACTGGGATGGGATACTCCTACATCTTCTTAGTCGCTTCCAGAATAGCTATCAGCTCACCTTAAGGACATCTAAGGAATGTACATTAGTAACTCCTCCTTTAACCCAATCTCCATTTTGGTCACGTACAACGAAGCTTGCAGCAGCCCTATTCCTCTTTATTATTATGGATCCATCCACATTCACTTTGATCATATTTGGTATTGGTCTGGTCCAACGACACCTATGTTATCTGTTCATATTGTCTTTGTTTCCCACTGTGAAGGCCATAATGGATAGCCTGACCTGCCTCTCAATTTGCTGGGCTTCCTATCGGGGCTTTATTATGATATTGTTGAATAGGCACTGATTCCTCCATTGCCATAGCAGGTCTATAGTTATTACAAACCAGATCAACCTGTGTTCATTCTGCTGGTCATCCTTCAAATTCATGGTAAACCAGGCGCTAAGCTCATCATGGTATAATATGTCGATGTGGTTATGATTTCTAATAAGTCTCCAGATCTATTGTGCAAAGAAGCAGTCATGTAGAACGTGAGTAGTAGATTTGTCATCCTGATGGCATCATGGGCAGCGTACCCTATTTGTGAATCCCCTTGTTTGATGCCTCTTGTTTGTCATTAATTCCACGTGCAATGCTTTCCATAGACAAGTTTTAGTCCTTTGTAATGTTTTCAATCTCCAGATGAGGTTCCATGGCCCAGCTATCAGTTTCCTAACCTTCATGATGAGCATCTTGTAGAATAGTTTCATAGAGAATCTTCCATGGTTATCAGCCACACATGTATACCCATCTTCCCCAGCTTCCTTGTTCGGTAGGATCATCGGTATGATCTTGTTTGCATTGTGTGCCTCAAACTAGTGCCTGATGAACTCCTCATCCCATCCAGTATCGTTATTCATGGAGCTAACTTTGGGGCCAGTCAAGTCCATCGAGGTAAAGCAATGAGCATGTAGTGTGGGTATAGATGACGCCTGAACCCATTTGTCCTTGCAGACCTCCACGACATCTCTATTTATAATGGTTCAACTAACTAGACGACCCATGTCTTGTGAATTGACGTGGTCTATTATCACACTAAAAAATTTACTCGGGGTTAAAATCCCAGAGTTTTTACCAAAACCTTGTGCAATAATACCACCCACAAGAGGATGGGTTTTATCGCAGTGTAGTTGAGGATCGAATCTCAAGGGACAACATTTTTAAGAATCATTGCTAGTCTAGTCTAGCTCAAGTAAGACTAATGTTTAGAATAAAGGGTTGATTTGAGGTTAATTAAACTAAGTGCGAGAAAGTAAAGATTAAGATTAAAGTTTGATCTAGATTAATGATATGGAATCACTGGGGTGGTCTCAGGTTTCACCACCACTACACATGCAACATATCCAATCACAAACATCTAGGCAAGATCTAACTATCCAAATAGAACTACTACGTACCCTACCTGAGGGATGTTTAGGTTTGCGTAAGCATCACCTTAGGCATCAGATGTCTCGTCGCTATCCAGATCATGCACTTATTGTTCCGAAGATATAGATATCGCACTGAAGCCGTGGCCCTCCCTGAGGGATGTTTAGGCACACAGAAGCGTCACCGTGGGCTAGATGGCTCGTCCCCTCACAGATTATATACTTATGACCTCAAGGAATCACTTTCTATTTCTAGTCAGGGAGTCAACCATGTTAATCAACATCCTATCCTACATATTGAAGTTCTCACAACATAGGAAAGAACAAGATAAAAGCAAGCAGGTGATCAATCTACAAGCAAACATCGACAATTAACAACAAATGAAAAGTTATATACATTGCCTTGGAATGTTAAAATGAAAGGATATGAAAGCATGGGCAGCGGGGCTAGTCCCCGCACCCCAGTGAAATGAAACTACTCGCTCATGATGCATGAAACAAGAAGAATAAGAGAGAGGGAAGATTCCACCATGAACGTGATGCAGAAGGTGGCCACAGCTCAGTCAAGATGATGCGGTCTTCTACGCCGTGTCGGAGTAGATCTAGATGAGGAACGAGGGACGCCAAGGCAGACTGGGGAGACCCTCTCTCTCCACCTTCCTTCTCGTCTCGACCTCCTTGCTCGTAGCAGGAGGAGTAGGTTGTGGATGTAAATGATGATTGGGATCAAACCTGCATTCAGGAAGCCTTTCGGCGTCCTAGATTCGATGCCCAAATGAGAACCTTGCTGGTCCTATTTATAGGCTTGGATGGGGTCTTACATGGTTTGGTGTGAGTCCTTTACATGGTTTGGACTCATGATGAATCCTCACAGTTTGGAAATGAGAGGCTCTTAACAGTCTTGAGTATTCATGATCTTGCTCTGATTGGTTTGGAAAACCAATAATCATCCTCACAGTCCTGAGACTGTTAGGGCCTTCACGATTTAGCGTTTACATGTCCTCGTAGTTTGAGGACTTTGCGCTTCCAGTCAGTCTTGATTCTCATCGCGGTTTGGGCATCGAGTGGACAAACTGTCTTGTGCCCTAGCGGTTTCACTTCTCGGTCATCGTTGCCTCACAGTCTTTATTGACTCCAAATGTTCTCGGCTTTGCGATCTGTTGCCTCAATCAGTCTTGGATTTCTGACGGTCCAACTAGTCTCACCGTCCATTCGGTCTTGAGGGTTGATCATACTTGGAGGCATCCAATCGGTTTGGAGACTGTTTGCTGCCTCACGGTCTTGAGACCGTGAGGAGAAGGTACGTCTGTGGTTTGGAGGTCGGAAGGGGAAGACGATGGTTGTAGGTTGGAGGCTTGTTGATTGCGGTGAAGTTGGAGAGATGAACATGACTCATGATGACGGTGGAAGATGATGCCCTCGAGGAGTAGGTGTGTCGGGGAGGCGGTGTAGGTGGTGTTGTTCCTTGCGACTCTATGGATTGCTAGGGTTGCAAAGGGGAGCATGGAAATGAGAAGGGCAACATAGGTGCTACCATGGATGGTGGTGGAAGGCGAGATGGAGAGGAGGAGGAAACATGGCGTTGTAGTTGAGCAGGTCACCATCGGGTGTAGGTGGGTGGCCATCCGTTCTTGCTGGGGGGCGTTCTATGTGGTCTTAGTAATCGTGAGGGCTCTCACAGTTTTGGGATCGTGAGAGTTCTCCTTGTCTTGAGAACGTGAGAGGGGTTGAGGGCAAAACTGGTTGGAGGCAAACTGCAAGGAGGGCAGACTGTGCAAGATCGCGTGACCTAGAGAAGGCCCAAGACCGAATGGATGATAGTAAGGGGTTGAAACCATGTGGATGCAAACTGATAATGGGTGAAACCAAATGGCCAAACCACGCGAGCAAGATCGAATGGTCCAAACCACTAGGGTAAACCGCTAGGGAAAACTGCTTGGTCAAGACTGATTGATCAAGACCAAGGTTGAGAGGATCTTGAGTGAAGGTGGGTCCAGGTTTGAGTGGAGGTGACCCCTAGTTGAAGATTCATCCTCAATGTGACCTCCATGAATTCAAAATAGAATTTTAGTTAATAATCTTAATAAATGAACCAATTAACCAATTTCACATTTTGTAAGATTTAGGGGATGAAAGTGAAAGTAATGAGTCGAAATGGGCCCAAAATGGCGATTGAAAATCATGATGAATGTGGAATCATCAAAACACCCTGAACTTAAACGTTGATCATCCTTGAGTAGCACAAGATCTGAAATAGTCACCAAATGAATGATTTCAAATCGTGTGATTGCCTCATCTTCACATCACGATTGTTTCTGTTCCGCTTATTATAACCAAGCATCTCAACTTCTTGAGACCACTGAACACATCTTACCATATCTTCGTTCCTAAGTTTGTTTTCCAACATCACTTCCTCCTCACTTTTTCCAACAACAAGAATTTCTAAGAGTTTCGTAAGACTCCAGAGATACCCACAGAACAACAAGTGTGCACCTGATCTGACACTGGTGTATTTCAGGATAGTGGAGGCATTCATTATTCCTTTAGGTGGAAAAGGGAGTGAAGGGTGGTATGGAAGGAAGAAATAAATCTCTCCCCTATTCAACTCAAGATTTTTATTATATGATTGCAATTTCATTGATCACATTTTTTTGTGTGCGAATCTCTCCTTTATTCGACTCGAGATTGCATTTTTTGTGTGCGCATTGCCATCTTTTCTTAATGATACACCCCTATTTCATCGAGGGGTATGGAAGAAGCGGATATAGAGAAAGGTGGTGTGCCACCCCGAACTTAGGGTTTGGAACTATTTTGGCTATTTTTGGTTCTTTTTGATGGATGAAAGGGTACAAAGATGATAGAAGAAGTGTAGAGGAGAGTTCAGATGAGAATGCAACTTGATTTACAATTCTGTGTACTGGGTCATTCTCTTTATCGTACTCTGCTCAAATAATGACTTGATGAGGATCTGGTAGGGTTCCATGTTATTGTTCCACTAGTCAGTTAGGAAGCACGACGTGTTTGATCCCTATCAATTCGATAGACACTTGCCATTTTTGTAGAGGGATCATGATGTTAGGATTCATAAGCTTCACAAGATGATTTCAATCAATAGGCTATTTTTTAGAAAATGGCCCTTTTGAGGATCTGCTTCAAATAAGGATGGTATAATGATGCAAAGAAAAACATAGAAAGAGAAACTAGCCAGCTAGGTAATGGTTATTATTGAAACAAAAAGCATCAGAACTTCATCAAGTTTCAATTCAATTTCTTTGAAAATTTATAAAAATTTGAAAATTTTGATCAAAATTGCAACGATGAAATCTTGAGTTTAAAAAAGATGGGTGTAGGTGGAAAGTAAAGTACGTACCACCCACCCTCCACCCCGAACTTAGAAATTTTCTCATCCCGAGCAAAATCTAAATCCAAGATGTAGGGGAAAATTCATGCTGGTTGGACCACCAGATGTGGTTGTGTTCCAATCAGCGCACGTCCTCCACCTAAAAATCTCATAAATGAAGACTAATCAGAACTTAAGATAGCATCTCGCGATGCGAATTTTATTCGGTGAATTTTTTTCTAAAAAGTAAAAGAAAAATTAAAGAAAATTTTTAATTCAAAATTAAAAGTAAAAATGAAATTATTCATCGGGTTGCCTCCCGACAAGCACATTTGTTTAATGTCGATGGCTCAACTTGATTCCTTCAATTTTCTGGTGGATATGTTGGATTGGGGAGATCCATCATTGCTTTAGTGCCTATGTCAGATGAGGTGAAATATCTCTTCAAGTGTTGACCATTGGCCACAAATTCACCTAACTTTTCACTCCATAAAGAGAAAGCACCATGTGGGTACATGCTCTTGACAATGTAAGGTCAAGACCAGTGAGAACAAAGTTTCCCTGGGAATAACTTCCATCTTGAGTTGAACAATAGAACTTGGTCTCCCACTTGTATGTCCTTTCTTTTTAGATGACCATCGTGCCAAAGTTTGGTGCGTTCTTTGTAGATTTGTGCATTCTCATAAGCTATCATTCAGAGTTCATCTAGCTCCTGAAGTTGTAGAATCATGGCTTTGCCAACTTTCTTCATGTCAAAATTCAGTTGTTTAATTGCCCACCAAGCTTTGTGTTTCAGTTCTACAGGTAGGTGGCATGACTTTCCATAGATCAATCGAAATGGTGTAGTTTTGAGAGGAGTGTTAAAAGCAGTTCGGTAGGCCCACATGGCGTCATTGATTTTTACTGACCAATCTTTTCAGTTGTGGCCTACTGTCTTTTCCAAGATAGCCTTGAGTTGACGGTTGGAAACCTCTACCTACCCACTTGTTTTGGGATGGTAGGGTGAGGCTACCTTATGTGTTACACCATATTTCCTCAGCAACACTTTAAAACTTCTTTCTAGAAAATGAGAACCTCCGTCGGATATCACAGTGCGTGGAACTCCGAAACGGGGGAAAATAATATCTTTGAACATCTTGATGACATGTTTGGAATCACTAGTGATGGTCGGTATGGACTCTACCCATTTTGAGGCATAGTCAACCACAACTTGGATGTAAGAAAATCTGTGTGAGGATGGGAATGGACCCATGTAGTCCACACCCCAAAAATCAAAAATCTAGATTTCTTGCCACAACTTGAGTGGCATCTCATCTCTTTTTGTTATATTACACGTTCTCTGACATTTGTCACATGATAGAACAAAGTTTTAGGAATCTTTGGATATGGTTGGCCAAAATAAACCACATTGCAAGACTTTCAAAGCAGTTTTCTGAGAACTCATATGGCCTCCAACTGGGCCTGAGTGACATTGCTCTAAAATGAGTTTGGCTTCTTCCTCAGCGATACAACATCTGTTGAGACCATCAGCACAAAGCTTGAATAGGTACGGCTCATCCCAGTGATACTATTTTACATCATGCATCAATTTCTTAAGTGTTTCCGGTGCATTCAGGGTGGATGACACAGGCGGCAAGGTAGTTCACATAGTCCGAGTACCAAGGGGTAGCTTCTAAAACTTTCTTAAGCTGTTCGTCTGGAAGAGAATCATTAATCAGGATCTTCTCAGTTTCTAGGGTCTGGATACGTCTGAGGTGGTCTGCCACAACATTCTCTATACCTTTCTTATCTCTTATCTCCAAATCAAATTCTTGCAAGAGGAGAATCCATCTGATCAATCTCAGCTTTGCATCTTTCTTTGCTAGAAGGTAACAGATAGCGGCATGATCAGTGTAGACAATGACTTTATACCCAATGAGATAGGATCTACACTTGTCTAAGGCATACACAACTACAAGGAGTTCCTTTTCAGTAGTTGTGTAGTTCCTCTAAGCTTCGTCGAGGGTCTTTGATGCATAGTGGATCACATAGTGTTTCTTTTCTATACCTTGCCCTAAAATAGCACCCACATAATAATCACTAGCATCACACATAATTTTGAATGGGTGTTCCCAATCAGGAGCTATGATGATAGGTGTTGTTGTAAGGGCATGCTTCATGTTATTGAAACTCTTAACACATTCTTTGTCAAAATGGAAATCAGCGTCCTTTAACAACAAATTCATCATCGACTTGGTTATCTTGGAGAAATCCTTTATAAACCGTCTGTAAAAAGCCTGCATGACCAAGGAAAGTGTGAACTTCTCTTACATTTGTCGGGATAGAAAGTTTGGAAATCACTTTGATTTTCTCTCTATCTACTTCGATACCTCTACAACTGACTCTATGGCCAAGGACAATTCCTTCCCTTACCATAAAGTGACACTTCTCCCAGTTCAACACGAGATGTGATTCTTCATAGCATTTAAGGACAAGGGAGAGGTGCTTCAGGCATGAGTCATATGAATCTCCATATATGAAAAAAATCATCCGTAAAGACTTCCATGATAGTTTCAGTGAGACCAACGAATATAGCCGCCATGCAACGTTGGAAAGTTGCAGGTGCATTGCAGAGACTGAACGACATCCTTCTAAAGGCATATGTTCCAAATAGGAAAGTAAAAGTTGTTTTCTCTTGGTCATCTGGATGTATAGGTATTTGATATAATCTAGAGTAACCATCGAGATAACAAAAATATTCTTGGTGGGCCAATCTTTCTAAGACTTGATCAAGAAAAGGCATTGGGAAATGATCCTTTCAGGTTGCGTCATTCATCTTCTTATAATCAATACACATCCTCCACCTGGTGACTTTTCAAGTGGGGATGAGTTCATTGTCTTCATTCCATATCACAGTAGGTCCACCTTTCTTCGGGACAACATGCACAAGACTCACCCATGGCAAGTCAGATATCAGATAAATTATTCCAGTAGTGAGCAGTTTAATGACTTCTCGACAGACTACTTCCTTCATGTTTGGATTTAGCTTTCGTTGATGTTCAATGGTTGGCTTGTGATCTTCCATCATGGGGATTTTGTGCAAGCAAAGCGCCTGACTCACCCCAGTGAGATCACTCATCTTGTAGCCAATGGCTTTTCTTCTTTCTTTTAATTCCGTTAGGAGTTTATCTTCTTGTTCAGTTGTTAGGTCGGAATTTATAATGATTAGGCAGACCTTGAGATCATCCAGAAACATGTACTTCAATCCCTCAGGTAAGGGTTTCATTTCAGGGGCTTCTGGTTTCTTGCTCGGTTCTTCAGTAACATTCACACCCCTGAGTTCCTCAAATTTGGCTTTAGGATCTTCTTCAGCAGTGTCGAGGTGGTGAATTTGTTTTTTCATTTTTTCATCAACTGAACTTTCTGCATTTTGATTAGTCAGAGTCAATCCTAAAGGATCTTCTTGTTCATAATCCTCTTGTGTGAGTAGTGACATCTGCTCTATGAAATCAATCAAGTAGACTTCTTCTTGCATGCTTGGTCTTTGCATACTCTCAAAAACTTTGAACTCAAGAGTTTCTTTACCTAGTCTGAGCAGCAAGATTCCTGCTTCAACATCAATCAGAGCTCTTGCAGTGGCAAGGAACAGATGACCAAAGATGAGAGGATATCTAGCATCTTCTTTTATATCCAGGATGACAAAGTCACACGGAACATAGGAGTCTTTGCCTACCTTGACAGGGACATCTTCAATGATTCCCAAGGGAAGAGTCATTGTGTCATCCGCAAGCTGTATGGTCATGCCAGTCGAGAGCAGTTCAGCAAACCCTAGCCTCTTGCAAAGGCTAAGTGGCATGATAGAGATGCTGGCACCAAGATCGACCAATCCTTTCTTACAGGAAGAATCACCAATATGACATGAAATCCCAAAAGATCTTGGATCTTTCTACTTATTTATCATCTTGCTCTGAATGATATTGGACGTGGTGGTTTCTAACCTAACTATTTTGTATTCTTTAGTTATATACTTCCTGGTGAGGAGAGACTTTAAGTACTTTGTCCATGCTGGTATTTAAGCCAGTGCATCAAGAAAGGGTATATCAACATGAAGTTTCTTCATAGCTTCTTTGAATTTGTTGAATCGTGTGTCAAGCTTTGTCTGCCTCAAACAAGCTGGGAAAGGTATGTTCGACTTGTATATTGGCACATCTGGGTCAGGTGTTTATGGTTCTGCATCAGTTGGTTTCTCAGAACTTTGCTCGTCTGTCTTATCAGTAGTAACTGGTCCTTTTGGTTGAGACTCAGGTGTTGTTGTGTCTTGGATGATCACAAAATCATCCTTTTCAGTAATAACCATAGGTGTCTTGACAGGAGGATCTGAATAATATTTTCTAGATCTGGTGGTGATAGCCTTCAGTTGTTCTGGGTGCCTAGGATTGTTCTCTGGTTGGCCAGCAAAGGATCCAACAGGTGGCTTCATGCTAGCTACAAGTTGAGTTAGTTGAGATTCAATAGCCTTCTGATGGGCTTGCTGGTTAGCTATCATAGTCTTTTGTGATTGCATCATCTTCTCAATGGCTATCAACTTGTCATCCAAAGAGACGGGACTAGCTTGCTATCCTTGCTATTGATAAGGGACTTGGTTTGGATTCTGGAACTGAGAATTGTTTTTATAATTGTTGTAGTTCTTGTTTGGGAAGTAACCTCTATAATTCCCTTGAGTCCCAAAATTTTGTTGTTGATTATACTGGAATCTTGGTGGGCCTTGTTGCTGATTATTTGAACCAAGTTGTCACGAGTTTTCCTCTCTTAATGGATTTCCATATTGAAAACTAGGATGATTCCTGTTCTGATTCAGATTGTAATATCCTTGACCAGGGATAGTGTTTACATCATTAAGATTTTCCATTTGACCATGATCTCCTTGACCATAAATGTTGCTCAAAACAACATCATAGAGGACATTGCAAGCTAGCGTAGAATGATCAGTGCCTTTACACGCTTCATAGAACAATGAAGTCGATTTGATGTGTTCTTGTTGTTGTGGGAGCGAGTGTCTTCTTTCATAGGCCGCAAGGGATGATTCAATATGATCTTTCTTGGAAACTAAGAGTTTGAGGGTTTCAATGATAGACTTGTACTCAGGAATAGCTTCAGCCATAGCTACCTTCAATACTCCTTTGCCTATAGATCTACCCCAATTAGCCTGATTCTCAGCTCTAAGGGTGACAACCTTCCGTGTGCTATAATAACTTTGGCACATGAAGTTACCTCCAGATGAGGAGTCTAAGAACCTCTTGATATCGTCATCCACACCCCTATAGAAGATATCAATGAGTTGATTCTTAGGAAGGCCATGGTGTGGACATTTGCATAGAAGCTCTTTGTATCTTTCCCATGCTTCCACTAGGGATTCTCCAGGGGCCTGAGTGAATTGAGTTATACGTCCCCTGATTTCATAAGTGAGAGAAGGAGGATAGAACTTTTCTAGAAAGACATTTTGAAGTTGTTCCCAAGTGGTGATGGATTTGCATTGCAACGAGTTGTACTAACTTATAGCTGTCAGCAAGAGAATACTTGAAGAGACAGAGTCGAATGGCATCATTTGTGACTCCATTTTGCTTTGTCATAGCACATAGATCAATAAACTTCAGAAGATGTTCCTAACTATCTTCTCCTTGCTTACCATAGAATGGGTTGTTTTGAAGCAAGGTGATCCAATGTGCTCAGATCTCAATGTTTGGAGCATTGACGGGAGGAGGTTTCACTGGGTGATGAACGTCATCAGCTTTAGGGATTGAGAACTCCCTAAGGTCTTTTTGCAGTTTTGCTGCTTGAGCTGCTCGGATCTCTATTTCAACTGCAGCTCTGGCTTCTTACATAAGCCTATCTCTTTGTGCAGCAAGGGCTTGAGCAACCCTTTGGGCTATTTCCTCTTCCTGAGCCATCCTTTCTTGGTTCTCTCTGTTATGACGATGAAAGGTTATGTCTATCTTAGGATCAAAGCTAGCAGTGAGACCGGGACTATTTGAGTGGTGCATGCACTAGTCTTTGTTGGTACCTGGGATGGAAATATTTTTTAGAAGTGAGATTAACGGAGTCGAACCAAATTCAAGTAGCTGATCAATTTTATCAAAAGAAAAGAAAATACCTAGATTATCCTTATGAGAACTAGATTTGACTAACTGATTTTTTTGTCCCCGGCAATGATGCCAGAATTTGACGTGGTCTATTATCGCACTAACAAATTCACTCGTGGTTGAAATCCCAGAGTTTTTACCAAAACCTTATGCAATAATACCACCCGTAAGAGGACGAGTCTTATCACAATATAGTTGAGGATCGAATCCCAAGGGACAACATTTTAAAGAATCATTGCTAGCCTAGTCTAGCTCAAGTAAGACTAATATTTAGAACAAAGGGTTGATTTGAGGTTAATTAAACTAAGTGCGAGAAAGTAAAGAGCAAGATTAAAGTTTGATCTAGATTAATGATATGGAATCACTGGGGTGGTCTCGGGTTTCACCATAACTACACATGCAACATATCCAATCACAAACATCCAAGCAAGATCTAACTATCCAAATAGAACTGTTCCAAACCCTCCCTAAGGGATGTTTAGGTTTGCGTAAGCATCAACTTAGGCATCAGATGTCTCATTGCCATCCAGATCATGCACTTACGGTTCCGAAGATACATATATCCAACTGAAGTTGTGGACCTCCCTAAGGGATGTTTAGGCACACAGAAGCGTCACCGTGGGCTAGATGGCTCGTCCCCTCACAGATCATACACTTATGACCTCAAGGAATCCCTTTCTATTTCTAGTCAGGGAGTCAATCACGTTAATAGACATTCTATCCTACATATTGAAGTTTTCACAATATATGAAAGAACAAGATAAAAGCAAGAAGGTGATCAATCTACAAGCAAACATCAACGATTAACAACGAAATGAAAAGTTATATACAATGCCTTGGAATGTTAAAATGAAAGGACATGAAAGCATGGACAACAGGGCTAGTCCCCGCACCCTAGTGAAATGAAACTACTCACTCATGATGTCAGAAATAAGAAGAACAAGAGAGAGGGAAGATTCCTCCATGATCATGATGTAGAAGGTGGTCACAGCTCAGTGAAGATGATGCAGTCTTCTACGTCATGTCGGAGAAGATCTGGATGAGGAACGAGGGATGCCAAGGTAGACCGGGAAGACCCTCTCTCTCCACCTTCCTTCTCGTCTTGACCTCCTTGCTCATGGTAGGAGGAGCAGGTTGTGGATGTACATGATGATCGGTATCAAACCTACATTTAGGCAGTCTATCGGCGTCTTGGATCTGATGCCCAAATGAGAACCCTACTGGTCCTATTTATAGGCTTGGATGGGGTCTTACATGATTTGGTGTGAGTCCTTTACACAGTTTGGACTCATGATAAATCCTCACCGTTTGGAAACTGAGAGGCTCCTAACGGTCTTGAGTATTCACAATCATGCTCATATTGGTTTTGGAAACCGATAAACATCCTCACTGTCCTGAGACCATGAGGGCCTTCACAATTTAGCATTCACATGTCCTCGTAGTTTGGGTACTTTGCACCTCTAATCGGTCTTGAGTCTCCTCACAGTATGGACGTCGAGTGGACAAATGGTCTTGCACCCTAGCGGTTTTACTTCTCGTTCGTCGTCGCCTCACAGTCTTCATTGGCTCCAAACATTCTCAACTTTGTAGTCTGTTGCCTCAACCGGTCTTGGACTTCAGACGGTCCAACTGGTCTCGCCGTCCATTCGGTGTCGAGGGTTGATCGTACTTGAAAGCGTCCAATCAGTTTGGAGACCATTGCTGCCTCGCGGTCATGAGACCATGAGGAGTAGGTATGTCGGTAGTCTAGAGGTCGGAAGGGGAATACGATGGCTACAGGTTGGAGGCTTGTTGATCATGACAAAGGTGGAGAGATGAACGTGACTCGTGATGACAATAGAAGACGACGCCATTGAGGAGCAGGTGTGTCAGGGAGGCGGTGCAGGTGGTGTTGTTCCCTGTGGGTCTGTGGATCACTAGGGTTGCAAAGGGGAGCATGACTATGAGAAGGGTGATGCAAGAACTGTCATGGATGGTGGTGGAAGGTGAGATGGAGAGGAGGAGGAAACATGGCGCTGCAGTTGAGCAGGTCACCATCGGGAGCAGGTGGGTGGCCATGCGTTCTTGCTGGGGGGTGCTCCATGCGGTCTTGGTGATCATGAGGGCTCTCACAGTTTTGGGATCATGAGAGTTCTTATGGTCTTGATACCGTGTGAGGGGTTGAGGGCAAAATTGGTTGGAGGCAAACTGTAAGGAGGGCAGACCGTGCGAACAAGATCGTGTGGCCTGGAGAAGGCCCAAGACTGAATGGATGATAGTAAGGGGTTGAAACCGTGTGGATGCAAACCAATAATGGGTGAAACCGAATGGCCAAACCGCGAGAGAAAGACTGAATGATCCAAACTTCTAGGGTAGACCGCTAGGGCAAACCGCTTGGTCAAGACCAATTGATCAAGACCAAGGTTGAGAGGATCTTGAGTGAAGGTGGGTCCAAGTTTGAGTGGAGGTGACCCTAGTTGAAGATTCATCCTCAATGTGACCTGCATGAATTCAATATAGAATTTTAGTTCATAATCTTGATAAATGAACCAATTAAGCAATTTTGCATTTTGTAAGATTTAGGGGATGAAAATGAAATTAATGAGTCGATATGGGCCCAAAATGGCGATTGCAAATCATGATGAATGTGGATTCATCATGAATGTGAATTGATAAACTTCTGGAGCTGAGAACCAATATTCCTTCCTTTCTCCTTCAGATGTGCATATTTTTCTATCATGGCAATTCTCTAGTGGATGTTCTTGTTTGTACAATAATCCCATACATTATTTGAGAGGAAGGTCTCATTTTGGACCTTTACGGGACGAATCCCCATTCCTCCTTCATGTTTAGGTGCAATGAGATTTCTCCAGGTGATGGTGTTGATCTGAATCTGATTGGTGGATCCACCCCACAGGAAATTTCTTATCATGGCGTCAATACGATCACAAACTCTGATAGGTAGGATGGTAGTTTGCATAAGATAGGTTGGAAAAGACGTGAGGACCGACTGAACAAGAGTGATTCTCCCTGTAAAGGATAGACATCATTTCATCCAGGATGAAATTCGAGCTTCGATTGCATTTATTGTGCTAAGGTACATGGATTTGTTGTCCCTTCCATGAAGAATAGGTACTCCAAGGTGCTTCCCCAGGTTGTCTGTGAGCGGCATGTTCATTCGTCTACTGATGTGCCTTCTCGTCACCATTGGTGTGTTCTTTGAGAAGTAGATAACTGATTTTTCTTTGGCTACCATCTAACCAGAAGTAGATCCAAAATTTTCCAAGAATTTAAATATAGTTGTAGCCTAAGATAGAGATGCCTCGCCAAACAAACATATATCATCGGAGAAGCATACATGTGATAAAGCAGGACCACATCTGGTGATCTTCAATGGTGTCCACCTTCCTTCATGTTCCTCCTTTGTAATGTCTTGGCACAGTCTATCTAAACAGAGCACAAAGATGTAGGGGGAGAGAGGGTCGCCCTGCCTTACTCCCCTTGAGGCTTGAAAAGGTTGCAAAGTCTCCCCCTGCCATGCTATTGAGATTGACCCCGAGGATATGATATTCACGATAACCTTGATGATGTTGTTCGATATTACAGTTCTTTCTCAAGTGTCTCTAACAAAGGTCCAACTGAGTCTATTGTAGGCCTTCGCTAGGTGCAGTTTAATCACCATGCTTTGCTATCCATACTTCTTGGACCTCATTGTATGGATTACTTCTTGTGTAAGGTTGTTGTTATCAGAAATTCTTCTACCGGGGATAAAGCTGGATTGGAAAGGGAATCCTCCAAGTGTGGTTTGATGCAATCTGTGATGATTTTAGATATTAGTTTAAGACTGACATTGTTTAGTGTGATGGGTCTTAGGTTGGAACATGTCTCCGGTGTGATGTTCTTTGGAATAAGGATCAAGGTTGCCTTTGCCATAGGTTGTGGTAGGAGATTCCCAGCAAAGCACGATGCCACTATTTTCCTTATTGATGATTTAATTTTACTCCATTGGTTTTGTATAAACCCCATGTTGATTCCATCTGGGCCTGGAGCCTTGATCGGATTCATCATTAGGATTGTTGAATAGATCTCTTCCTTGTCTGGGATCCTTGCACATTCAGCATGTTGTTGTTCCGAGATCTGTGGGAAAGTGCCACTGTAGAGGGCTGCTTTTATTTGTCTTCCTTGATCATCTTCCTTAGTGAACTATTTTAAGAAATAATCACAGACCAGTTGTCTAATGGTGTGTTCATAATCGTTCCATTCTCCTTCCTCGTTCTTTAGCTATGTGATTGTGTTTATCCTTCTTTTTCCTCTAACAATAGCCTGGAAGTAGCTCATGTTTGTGCTGCCTTTTTTCATCCAGTCGCAATGTGCTTTTTGACGCCATTCCTAAGATTCTCAGTTTAGCAGGTTCATATACTTTAGCTGTAGATTGTAGATGTGTTGATCAAGTTTTTGCGAGAAGTCACAGCTCAAAAGTTCCTACTTCCGACCAATCTCCCGCATGAGGTCTTCTTTGTGTTTTCTCTCGTGCTTCCTCTCATCTTTATATCATCTTGCTACTATTTCCATGAATCTGCTTCTCGCCACAGTGAAGTCTTTATCTTGATCCCATGTGTTCTCCATCAGGGTGGGAAACGATGGTTTGGTGTTCCATATGTTACTTATCCTCAGGTGTGGAGCTTGGTGTCATTGAATCAGTCACACTGTGCATAGGAGGATAGGTGCATGGTATGAAGCTATCCTCGGTAGTACTTCCACCCTGGTTTCTGGGAACATATTCCCCCATTGAAGGTTTTCCACCTCTCTGTCTAATCACTCCTATAGACATCCTCTTTTAAAGGTTGTCCTTGCCCTTGAGGCCCCTAGATCCTCCATGCCTGCATTGGCTAATCCGTTAGCAAAGTCCTGACAACTCAAGATGCTAATATTGTCACTACCTAGTTTCTCGTCTGCATTCAGGATGGTGTTAAAGTCTCCCATCAACATCCATGGTAGATTCAAAAATGATGCAATTGTATTTAGGTGGCTCCATAAAATCCTCCTCAGTCTTTGTTTCATGATGGCATATACAAAAGTGATGAGGTATTGTTTGTTGATGAGGTAGTGCACAAATTGATGGTGAACTACCAAAATTCAACTGATCCCACCTTATTTTTCCACATGAACCATATGCCGCCTGAGAATCCTCTTACCTCCACTTTGTGTGAAGCATCGAATCCCAGGACTCAGATAATCCACTCCACATTCTCTCCACTGGTTCTTGGTTCAATGATGGACATAATGTCAATATGGTATATGTTACTGAATTTCTTGATGGTGTCTTGGGTGTCTCCTGAGTAGACACACTGTACATTCCATGACGTACATATCATGGTAATACTTGGTTATTTTCTGGGTGGGCTTGATCACCCTCGACCTCAACTACCTGGGTTGTATCGTGGTTCTTCTTCCCCCATTTCCTTGAGACTGTCCTCATGAACTCCCCTAATGAGAAGATCTTCATGTTCCTTAGGTGAATTTTGACGCTTCCCCCTCCTTGTGGTGTGGTGTTCTGTATGTGGGCTCCTTGACTGAAATAGAAAACTGGATGTTCCTATACGACTCTGGTAATGACCACCTCATCCTCTGTTGATATCTCTGTTATTTGGTGTTGTATATTAGATCACATGTTCTCATTATGGGCTTCTTTGTGTTGATTCATCTCCTGTATAGAGCGGTTAACTGCATTTGTAGTATCTCTTGGCGTGTTGTCCTTCCTTTCCTGGTTGTTTATACGATTCATTTTCCTTTGTCTCCAGTCAGTCCCGTTCTCCTTATCGCCTATGTCTTGTGATGCTTTTACCTATACATGTTCCTCCTCTTCTGTCTGTAAGTTCTCGATGGGGTTGCTTGTAGGTATTTTAGTCTGATACAAAGTATTGTTCTGCTTCCTTGGTTTTCTTTGTGATGTCTTAGCATACATTGCTTCAGAAAAATCCCCCAATGGGACCGTTGGAGTCTCCTTTGACTGTTGGTGTGCCTATGCCTATCTGTTTGCCACTTCAACCATCTTCTTTTGTCCACAAGACTCCTCTTTGTGTCTGATTCGACAATAGAACATGCAGATAGGCGGAAGGTTTTTGTATTCATGGTTGTATCTTTTACCTTGGATATGAATAGCAAGGACTAGGGGTTTGGTCATATCTAGTTTAACAGAAAGCCTTGCAAACTTTCCCCGTCACTTTAGATCAATATTGGTATCTAATTTCATGGTATTTCCTATCTGATCCCCAACTTCCTCTAGGATTCGTATTCGATATAGAAAAATTGGAAGTTTTAGAATCTGCACCCACACTACCAAGAATATGTGATTTTCCTCTGAGGGAATGAAGGTAGGGTCCAACGGCTACACCATAAGGTAGGAACACATAAGAGGCCATGGACCTACTGTTAGAGCTTTTATGTAATCATCCTCTCGTAATAGTTGAACCAGGTAGTAGTTATTCTCGAGGTCTATCAGCCTCAAGCTTCCAATTGGATTCCACATTGCCTTTATTCTATTTTGCAACATCATGAATCCCACATCCCTCAGTAGCACCTTGACCACTATCGAGTAGCACCAGAGTTTCATAAGATCATTGTATTTATGCTCCTTTATATTGAAACATGGGGTTCCGTCGATGGTTTTAACATCAATGTCTTCCTTCGTTAGCACTACCTCCATGTCCTCAAATCCCAAGATCGAGTTTTTCAGTCCATTGATAACATCACTGTAAGAAACATGTTTCCAGTTTTCCATGTGATTTGTCCCAGTGGTTGAATTGTTGATATTATTATTCTGCTCTAGCGTAGGAAAGATTTCTCTCTTCATTGAATTCCCTGAGGTATCAATGTGGTTTTCTGTGCTCTCCTTGTACCAGTTGTTCTCTCTGGCCACGTAATCCGTAATCAAGGTTGATCCCTAGTGTTCGTAATGTATTGTTCACTGGTGTGGCATCCATCTGCATCACCTCCCCCCATCTAGTCCTATCTTCCTAGGAACCATTGTGTTGTATTCGCTCTGGGTCTCCGTCGTCTGGTGGTCTAGTGCCACGATCTCCACTGCCACTACAATGGCTGCCTCCTCAGTGTCCTTCATTTCACATAAACCCTAGAGCCATCACTAAAAAGTAATTATTAATATCACAAAAAGTAACGAGGAGACACTAGATATTGTTTTTTTAGAAACTTAAGAATGTTTTCTACTGGTTCTTTATAAGTATCTACATCAAAAGAAATAGAGAGAAGAAATAAATCACACATTTGTTATTAGTGAGACTTAAAAATAGATAATTGAAAATAGAAGTTCAAACTCATGGTATGGCTTTCATCCCTCTCCTTAAGGTGTGCCAGTGAAGGAATAAATGCACATGCTAGTCTTG
The DNA here is from genome assembly GCA_963693085.1 of Alisma plantago-aquatica. Classification (NCBI taxonomy): domain Eukaryota; kingdom Viridiplantae; phylum Streptophyta; class Magnoliopsida; order Alismatales; family Alismataceae; genus Alisma; species Alisma plantago-aquatica. Next base: position 28,652,001 of record OY856411.1, read on the forward strand.
GACCAAGTGGAGATTAGTCATCTCTATCAAAACACACTGAAATGCTAACGATGAAGGTGGTACTTTTGGACAAAGTTGTGACAACATTAGATTTGACTTTTTAGAATCACCAAGAATATAACATCCCAAAATATTATCATTTACATCATTACTATAATGTTCTATTGGATTTGGTATGAAATACTCATGGCCTTTACTATGAAATTTTCTAGTATCATTATGAACTTTTTCTTTCAGTTTTTTCTTCAAAGGAGCCTTAATTCTTGTATTTCAAACAAATAAGTTTTCATCGTATGAACTAGACTTTGTAGTAGATACAAGTGAGTCTAGATATCTTTCCAGGAATATTTCACAATTGTTCACCCAAACTAAAATAAGAATTATGTTCCCCACATGAAATGTTGTTATGGCCACTTGAATGGTTGTGATCAATTATCTCATTAAGCTCTCTCTTCCATCTACCAATAAAACTCTTGATCCTGAAAATAGAAATAAAGAATTAGAATTAGGTAAGTAAAATTTCAATTTACACATTAAAAATATTAAAGTACAATTTCAGTTTATATACCACCTTGTATGTTTTTTCTTTTTAACCATTTTCTTACTTTATCTATTAGTAGTGTATGTACTAAAAGATCAGTTGAGACATCAGATCTAGCCCAAGATTCATTATTGTCATTTTCATTGGTATGTCCTATGAACTTGCAATGATGAACATTTCTATGAATCAAGTCATCTCTTCATTGTTCTTAGAATCATTTGAGAAACCATATGTATTCCTAGGCCTCTAGTGGCAAAAAACACTCCAGTCAAGAAATTCAAGATCAATTGAGTAATACACTTGTTGGGCTAGTGATGGAAAGATAAAGGGTTCATCTCGAATGCTTCTTTGAACTCTATCTATCATAGTAAAATTGTATTCATCCTTGTGGAACCCATATATTGAATCATACCATTTGCATTTAAACAAATGCAAAACTAGTTTGTAGAATATGCAACTTTTATGATGTTGATCAAAGATCTATAAAATATTTGACCATCATGCCCAATAGTTGCTATTCCACTATTTTGTGTCACTCTCATGCTTTATCTAGCTTTAATCTCAAATTTATACCCATTAACAAAATATCCTTTACATGAAAATACCCTAGGTTTAGGAGCACGAGCTAGATATTTGACATCTTAAGAAATCCCATAAGATTCATCAAGCCCTGAAATCTGGTAAAAAAGAACTAAATATTTTATAAAAAGTTGCAATAAGCTTTATAATAAACATATAAAAATTACATAGTGTTTAAACCAATGTACAAAGTTTTTATGTTGTTCTTTTTGAATTTGAGTATCACTCCAACTTCGATTTTGATTTTACAAAATATTTTTATGTGTCCAACAAGAAAGAAGGCTTAAGTAAATTTACTTTGATCTTTTTATTTGTAATATAAAATCAATCTATATGAATGTTTAAATTTACCTCAAATAAGGTTGAATTTCCCCAGTATTGAACAAGACAAACTGATGTACTTAGAATAGTTCCTCTTCATCACATAACACTCAATGAAAGGTCCCGAGTTCAACTCTTGGCATCGGTCATGGTGCAACAGTGGCTGACATTTTACTGGATGTTCCATGGTGTCCCCCCAATGACACCGCTAGTCCCAGGGTTTACTCTTGGCTGGGTGGGGTTCAATAGTGGCTGATCCCGGGCGGGGTTCCTCATTATCAAAAAACAATAACACCCAATACTAGTACCAATTGGTCCCACTGCATATGTTTTTATATTATCCAACTTTACATTCTTAATATTCCTATATTGAGAGCAAAGGTGATGGCTTCTTCCATGAGATAAGCCTTAGAAATAGAACCCTCTGGCTTATTTTTGTTTTTGATGATACTTTTAAGTCTATATAAATATCTCTCAATTGGATACATCAATCTAAAATACACAGTACCTGTAATTTTTAGCTTCAGCTGGAAAATGGATGGTTAAATGCATCATCAAATTAAAGAATGTTGGAGGAAATCTCTTTTCAAACTTGCATAGAGTTACACAAATTTTCTTATCTATTTTTTCCATTTTACCAACATTGATGACTTTATTGCATAGTTTTCTAAAAAATGATAACAACTCAGTTATCACCACTGCAATAAGTTTAGATATCATAGTTCTTGAAGCTAAAAGTAAAAGTTGTTGCATCAAAATATGATAGTCATGGCCATTAATAACTCCAATATTTCTATCTCAAATGTGTATTTTACTAGAAATATTTAAAGAAAAACCATATGATAGCTTCAAATCTTATAGGACCTTCATAAAACTTTGTTTTTCATCATCTGACATATTTTATAAGGAATGTGGAAGAATTGACTTTTTATTTCTTTTAACTGTCTTAGGCCATAAATAATTTTGAAGTTTTAGTTCCTCCATATCTAGTCTTGCATTAATGTCTCCAGTCTTCCCAATTTTTCGAAATACCAATCAAAAATATTTTCACAAATATTCTTCTCAATATGCATGACATCCATGTTATGTCTCAACAACAATGTTTTCCAATAACGAAGCTCAAAAAATATAATTTTCTTTTTCCACCCACTATTTGCGGAACTTATGGGATCATATTCTTTTAAAATACTCTTCACCTATTGGCCAGTCAAGGGTTTGGGTGTAATATCAAACTCAGTTTCATCATTAAAATTCTTAACATCTCTACACCATGGATGATTTGTAGGCAAGAAATGGGGATGCCTCAAATAAACAACATTTATACTAACAGGTAGGTGAATAGATCCACTAGAAGAATGACAAGAAGGGAATGCCTTATATCCCTTTGTACTCCTTCTAGACAACATGGCATATGCTGGAAAATCACCAATAGTCCATAATAAAGCTACACATATAGTAAAATTCTCACCAACGGAAGAATCATACACCTTTACACCATCATTCCATAATAGTTTGAACTCATCAGTTAATGGACACAAATATATATCTATTTCTCTTGGCATTTTAGGTCCATCAATTAGAAGAGTCAACATAAAATAAGACTAGTTCAAAACAAACAAATGAGGCAAGTTGTAAACCATCAAAATCACGGGACATATGGAATGATTACCACCCTTTTCCATATTAGAGTGATTAAATCCATCAGATTCTTATCTTAAACAAATATTACATGGTTCAATACTAAAGATAGAATGTTTACTGTCAAAGTATCTCCATGCTTAAGAATTTCTAGGGTGACTCATTTCTCCCTCCTTACTTGGTGGTGTCTTTTTGTGCCATGGCACAAGATTAGCTGTGGTTGTTTACATGAAAAGTCTTTTTAATCTTGGAATCAAAGGAAAATAGCAGAGAATCTAAGCTGGAACAATCTTCTTCTTATTTGTAATTGAGCATTTCCATCTAGACTTATTATATTTCAGACACTCATTGAAGTTTTCATTTTCTCCATAATATAGTAAGAAATCATTAGGGCAAGCATCAATCTTTTTGCATTTCAAGCCTAAAGTACTTAGTACCCTTTTGCACTCATACCAACTTTTGGGAAGTATATTGTTTGGAGGAAAACTTTTATGAGAAAATTCAAAACATCTAATGCACCCTTCTTACTCCATTTTTTATCACATTTCATTTTCAACAAATCAAGTATTGCATCAATATTATAGACAGGGCTACCGGAATATAGAGGCTTGTAAGCATCATTCATCAATTCTTAAAAATTTTCAATATCACACTCATGCAATTGTTGGGTTTCATCACCTAATTCATTTCTTTTCTCAACTTCTTCATAAATACCCATCATGTCATTTAGCATATGTATGGTTTCCTTGTTATTTAGATTTTCTAATCGTCATTTTCTCTGTGATACTTCCATCTTGTATATTGATCAAAGAATCCATAACAAAAGATATGATACCAAACAACATCAAAATATAGATGGATTGTATTCTCAAAACTTTTACAAGGACAACCTTTTTCAGTAATAGGATTATCTATGAAAGAAAAATCCAAGAAAAACGCCACACCTTCACAGAAATGCATAATGTTCAATCTTTCAAATTTTCAGTTACAACTATACATCCAACTCTTATCTTGAATGAATTTGCTTAACATCATAATGATCCCTTGAACAAAAAAAGGCAAATACATTTTAATTAAAAAAATAAATTAATTAAAATATACATTAATAACTTTAATAAAAAATGACCAATAGCTCCATAAATAAGAATTATACTATGATGGTTTTACAACAACATGATATGTACTATTATAAATATCTTAATTTCTAAAAAATAAACATCCATGCAAATTTCTTCCCATGTTATTATTTACATTAACCATTTACAAATAATGTAGAATAACAAATAGACAAACATATATGATTGCTAATATTATATATGGGTGGTACTAACAATCTGGGTTAATCAACATAATTAATGAATACATTGTCCAATTTTCCATATATGAATTCATAACATTTGTACCATTCTTGTCAATAATAAAAAGTAATAAGAAGACATGACCTACTTTTTAGCTATGTTGTCAATAAAGGAAAACTAATTTAAAATAAATGATTAGTTTACCACCATAAACAATGATGTGAAGAGTAAATCAACAACCATCAAAGTTACTCTTCTATTTATTTGGGGGCAATTTTATGGATTGTATTCAGGGTTAGAATTTCTCATGTAAAGTCATGCATTATAGCTAGAAGACTAGACAATATAGCATAAACTTAAGACATACACTACAAGTGCCCTAGGAGCAAGGAAAAATAATTAGTATAATGTATTGACTGAGGGCAGGGGAGAAGCAAAAACAAAAATAATTCATCCCAGTCAAATTTTGAAATGGCATAGTATAATATCACATTTTTACTACATATATTGATAGTGTACTTTTCGTCTCTCATAAGTATGATACCAACAAGTACAATAAAAACCACTCATTTAAAAAAAATGAAGTGTTGGCTCTACTAATCCCAAATCCCTAGAAATACTACCAACAATTGTGACTAATGAGATTCGAACATGCGAAGAGCTTTTAGAGCAGATACCGACCAGTTGCACTAACCCACTTGGAAAAATTCATTCGATAGATTCAACATGTCATCAACAACCATATTGTTTGTGCAATTATTCAAGGATGATTAAAGTAAAAAAAAATTATAATTGAGAAACAATCATATATATGTATTAGACATGGTATTTAATGTAACATTTAAATAGACACATTACCTTTTCTAGATTTAGGAAAGATACCTATTTTGTAAGCATGATAGAAATATATTATTTTAATGATAAACATATTTGTTATTTGTAAGGACACAAGAGGTTCAAATTTGATATTCGTGTTTTGTTAGGCCACTATGAGAAACTTCAAAAGGTGTGGGAGTTATATACATAAGGCAATTACCCTTTGTGTCTGTCAAGATTAAGATGACAAACTTAAATTAGTACTATGATTAACTCTTGAATGGCTACAAGGGAGTCAAAATCCATTGTCTTTCTATTGTTTTATCAAAGATGGTCTACATGGCCAAAAGAAACATCATATTTCTAAATTCAATATGATTCACAATTGGTGGAAGAGGTAAAACAACTATCAAGCATAGCTATTAAACATATGTTTTAGATGGAATTGGATATGATAAGTGGTTGTATAAAAATAACATTTTCTTACAATTTAGGAGTGAAATGTGATGGCAAAAGGCCTTCTAGATAAAGTAAATGACTATCCAAATACAGAGAAATTAGTTTCCTGGTTCTATCTGTTACAACCCCAATTTTTGGGTTCATTTGGTGAGAAATGAAATTTCTCATATTAAAGATATTTGAACAAATAATGATATAATTTGTTTGGAATAAATGGATTTTGTTTACAATAGCCTTGATGATTGTGTTGTGGGCTTTATTGGCTATTGGGCCCAAATAATAAGAAAATTCAATTAGTAAATGAATAATTGAATATTTGAGAAAAGAAAGAGGTAGAAATATCTAGAAGGAAAAGAGATGTAATCCAAGGATGGATTTCGTGCCTCTTGGGTTCCTTGGGTCCCAAGGAGTCCAAAGTTGCAAAGAAAATACAATAAGCAAATAAAAGATTAATTAAGTATTTCTTTATTAAGAAAGAAATTGAAAACAATGGTAAAACGTGGAAAACAAGGGGAAAGAGGTATAATTGAGTTATCCTTGGTGGAATTTCATATCCCAAAGACTTCTAATGATAAAAGGAATACCAATGAGGAAAATAAAAGAGAAATAAAGAGAAATCCTCAAAAAGAGATATTTTAACAAGAAATAAACATGATAACGAAAACTAATGCATATAGATGCATCTAGAAGGATAATGAGTATTCCTTAATAGGAATTTCGAAATATTATAATTTCATGGGGTCCGAGGAACTACAATAAATAGGAATGAAATTGAAAATACCAAGAATGCAAAATAAGGATAATTTATTAATGAATGTTGGGACTTTGATAAAAAGAGAGTATTTTCTATTAAAAGAAAATAGATTTTCATGGACAATAGAGTAAAAAGCAAGTACTTTTAAGGAGAAGTCGACGAAACCCGATATGGAAAGGAGGACGGAATTGCATTTAATCCTTGCCTTGATTTACGTATGCATTGCCAATTATGGAAACCGGAACCACATCGACTTGTAAACCCTAGTCGCTACATGTGTATATATATATATACACAGGGTTACGCAGATTAGAGGAACTACATGATTCCCTCCTTACCAGAGGTACATCCTCCAATAAAATCTCGAGAGCACGGTGCCTTCTCTGGTTTCCCCCTCTCTTCTGTCCCTGGGCTTTGAGAACACGCCCTCAGAACTGGGTTGAATCACACACAATCGACAAGAGAGGGCAAGTCTCCGGTTAGATGTACATACTTATGATATAACCTCTACAGTCCCACCAAGACGGATCTTACATATCCCTTTGTTTCCCTTCTCCGAATCATCCACAAGCGTCGCCATATCCGACAAGAGTTTGCGGTTGGGTTCTCGTTGGCAAAAAAAAGACGACGCCACCCTGATCTGTTGATCCGGAGTGGACTGTTGGCGCTGGTGAGGTAGACGTACCTCTACAACTTTGTCTCTGGGGACCTGCCGTGGAAAAGGAAGAAGGAGGCGGAGCACTGGCGGGCGGTGCTTGGGGGAGTTGTCGTCCGAGCGGTGTGTGTGTGTCCGTGAAGGCATGCCCGTACAAGAGGTGGTCGTGCTGCACGTAGAGCACCCCTCATGCAAGTGCGAGGAAGAAAGAGAACGTCTGGGAGGTGAACTATGGAGCAGTGTTAGATCGAAGGGGGAGACGTGGCTGATGGCATCGTGATGAGGGTAGGAGTGCAGCCCCTCGCTCTGCAGCCTGAATAGCTGGCGGAGAAACGCGGTCACGATGATCGCGAGGAAGGAGATAATAGAGCAGAATGACGCGAGGGCCCCTGGGGCTGAACATGACCTGTAAGGGTAAAGAGGTAATTTGACTCTTTTTCTTATCCGACCCGCTAATAAACTAAAAGATGATGTGTCCCCCTATGATTGGTCCATAATTGTTTTATCTTGCAATTTTCATAACTAGAGATTGGTAACTCCAATTAAAAGGAGTTATATATGAAAATTGATCAGGAGAATGAGAGGTATCCAATAAAAATGATATAAAAACCTTATTTCGTTCCTATTTTCAAACGTACATTAAGTTGATTATAAAGTGCATGAAACTTTGGTTAAAACCCTAATTGTGATTAAAGATCGGTTCTATGTTGCCTAACTAGTTAAATTGAGCACTATTAACCTGTTAGATGAAAATTACAATCAGATCTGTTTTAGGTGAGAAGTTGCTTATTTTAGGGTTTTAATCTATGAATCCATGATTAAGTGTATAGAAGCCCCAATTTAGGGTAAAAGAGGATGAGATCATATTTAATTTGAAAAATGTGAGAATATGATTTTCTATTTTGAGTACAAAAGTTCTTAATTCTGGACAAATACCCTAAATGTAGTAATTAGGGTTTTCTCACGAATAAAAGGTAGAAGTGATGGTAAAATGAGTTCATATGTTAATTAGACCCTAATGAACTTTGAATTGATGATAGAGGCATATAATGATCTTGTCGTGGATTAAAAGGATAAAAATAGTGGCTTTAATGTAAAAGAGGCTTAATGAACTTGATTAATGATTAATGGTGCCTTTAATCCAAAATAGGGTTATATGTTGTTAAGATAACCTTAATATTGAAGAATAGATGAGATGATTAGGGTTTATGAGTAATGGCATAAAACTAGGGTTTAGAATAATGAAATATGAAGTGAAACCCTAATTTCCAAGGAAATCCTAAAATTGGAATAGAAATCCTAAGGAATATGATGATATTGGATAAATATTAATAAAAGGAAATTGGTATATTTATTTCAGGATTCTGTGCATAATTGGTTGCTTTATTGGGATTTCTCTATTCTGGTTAATTATGTCTCAAATCTACAATCAAAGGTATGTGGTTACGCTTATGAATAATTGCTTTAGTTTCACGATGATTTCTGAATGTTTTATCGGTTGCTTGAAAATAACTGTTGGATGCTTTTATTTCATGCAACTATAGAGTGACTATGACTATCACTATGAATATACATGTATAACTGGCTAGATCTGGGTCCACCTGTGTGACTTGTAAAGGCTAAAAAGGGGTAACCTAGAGTAAGGTCTAGGTTATCGTGGGTTAGAAATTGGGCTACCAAGTGTAGTGCCATAAGACCCATTAGCCTGCCATGAGTTAAGGAGTGGGCTACTTACGAGTAGTGCCATTTGACTCAACCCTAGAAACTGGTTCACCTATAGGTGGGACCATGAGGGGTTTAATGGGGATCTACCATAAGGAAGGTAGTATCCAGGTCCACTGCAGAGATAGCACAGAGGATAGGGTACTCATGGATCACAGAGCTATATTTAAAATGTAATCTTGGTTGTTAAATGATTAATTGAATGATTATGTGGTTATCATAGTTGCACGTATATTGTTTTCCCCACATACCAGCATCGGCTGACCGACGTTTTGTTTTTCGGCATTTTAGGTACAAGCCAAAAGGACAAACAGTAAATCGTCATATTGTGAAATACGTAAAGTAAAATACAAGGAGGATTAGTTACACTAGAATCCATAAGTGGATAGAAGTTTAGAGATCCAAGTTTTCAAAAGGTATGCAAAGTTTATTTTCTTGCAACTTTTCAGTTTAATCTGTTAAAATTTAATAATTGTTCTTGGTTAATTGCTGAACCTTTGATCTGGAATTTATGGGTGTGGCTTTGATCTCTTGGTCTCTCTTAATTGTGGGTTATCGAGAGGTGGGTTCATAACACTATCAATGTTGCCAACATACTTCAGTGTATTGTTTCTCTTATTATGGTGATATTTTGGGGAGGGGCTTGTTCTGAGTAGGAACAAACCTATCAACTATAGGGCAGTACTAGACTTGCAAGGGAGAAAAATAAAGCAGATGCTGATGTTTTTTCTCCGTGTGCGATGTGTTTGTCCTTGTTAAGAATAGAGGATGCTTTTCTTACCCAGGCGACAGTTTACCTCACACCGCGTGTGCAAGTCAATCACCTCCCCCAAGCTGCTATTCATTGTGTGTATGTCGCCACCTGCCAGGATGCTTCTATCAAATATTATTGTGTTCTCATTGAGTTTAACTCTATGCACTGTAAAATCTGGAGCCCTCTAGGTTGTGTCCAAACATGATTGTGGTGGATTGGGGAAAAATGTTAGGGTGAGCTGTATTTGCATATAGTGGTGGGGTTTTTTCACATAAGTCTGTAGGAAAATGGAATATGTGTTTGCATTCATCCATTCTGACGCATCGTTAAATTGATGAAAATACTCCCTCCCTAAGTGCCCATGTTTCCAGTAGTGTAACAACATATAACATCAAATGAAAACACAACAAGGTAAACACAACTAATGGTTCCTCGAGTTCTTTTGACCCCCTCTCTATCATCTTCTATCAGACCTTTAATATGTATAGAAGGGTTAAACACAAACTTGAATCCCAACTCATTTTTCCTTATCATCTTAACCATCTTGTCAGCAGCCAAGTTTCCTTTACTATAGATACGATTAAATTTAACACTCTAATCTTTCTGATAAGTTTGTTAATGCTATCACATAAGAATCTCCCTTCCCAGACCTTGTTCTTCCTATCTCTCAAATACTCTAAAGTCACATTCGCATCAGATTCAATAATCACCTTCTTGTGGCCTTGACTCCATGCAACCTTCAACCCTTGAAGAATGCGCCATAACTTAGCCATCGAGCTAGAGAAACTTCTAATATTCAAAATTAATCCACCTTTCCAACTCCATTCCCCATCTCATATGAATCATCTAGTCGAAGCTCTTTTATCATAAAGATTAAGGGATATCCGTCAATATTCACTTTAATCCACCCTTCCTCAGGTTTAGTCCATTCCAACCATGCACATATCTTTGTCCTTGTTCTTATTATCTTCATTTAGATCATCCCACTTCTAATAATTTCATGAACCCTACTCATAATTTCTCTCACAAACGTATTGCTATCATATATTTGTCTTAGAAGACCTTCCCGTTACGCTTATTCAAAATATACCAGATAGTAACACCAACAGTGATGTTACAATTTGACTTGCATTCCTTGATATGACTCACAATCCAAAGTCTTCTATCCGAATTGTTGAAGTTCTTTCCCCACATGTTAGCATTCATATTCATCAAAATCTCCTTAGAAACTCTACAATCACAAAGAACATGTAGAGTACTCTATGTAAGAAAATTATACCTGAATTGGAGGAAGTCTCCATATTTGTAGTGTTGCTCCTAGAACAACAACAATGATTGTGATAGAAAATAGGACAACGACAATGTCCATGACAACAGAGGTGATGGTAGAGTAAGAGGAAGCGACGATCAAGTAGACACATGCATAGAGAGATGGAACAACAAGAAGAAGTGAGTTTTCTCCAAGTGAAAGGAAACATTGCTCCAAACGAAAGGGAACATACATATTGTAATGGACATTGGTTTCTCTATCATGTGGATTTCCCAACGGATGAATGTCGGTTACACGATAGGAATCCTTAAAGAGAGGAACACTCCTTATATAGAATATACTTTATTTTCTCTCCATACATCCAACATGAAGAGACGCTTTGGTTATGGGAACCAATCCCAACCTCAATAGATGAATCCCTTTAGGAAAAAAACTCTTATTAAATTTATTTATTTATTTTTAGACCATAATTTTTTAACATTTTACCACTTGGCCCAAAATACCATGATAATAACATTCAATAATGTCCCATTAATGCTCAACATATATACTTCCATATATGAGAAGAAGATATGAGTCATAGCGGTTGATAATCCATAAATGATTATGTCCTTCTATGCACCAAAATATCTAAACACCTTATATCTAATGATATAAAATTTATGATAGGTTGACTTCAAAACCTATTTCTTGGTCCAACTTGATGTCAAAACTGACATTCTATTATAACTAGTGTTGAAATAGAAATAGTAAGTCAAATATGTGAAGCACAATAAATATTACATTATCAAATCACACAAACTATTACACATCAAATGACTTTCTCATACCCATATTCTTTATATGAGATATGTGCGATCATGGAGCTAGACCTTTTCTAAGAGGACCTAAAATCGTATATTTTGTACCAATGTGATCAATTATCATCTTATTGTCGACTCGATCATTAAAGACATAGAGTTTTATGTCTAGGTGACTACATGTTGTGCTGCTTTTATAATTATTAGCCAAATTATTGTAGCTTCATTATCACAATATGTTTGTATTGACTTATGAATTGAATCAACAAATTTAAGATCTTGCATCAATATCTTAAGACAAAACATGTGTGATGTTGTTTCATGGCAAGCTATAAGCTTAGCTTCCATGGTGGATGATGCCATTGTCTTTTATTTGGCAGTACTCCATGATATTGTACCACCAATAAGTAGAAAGATATAGCATGTTGTAGACTTCCTACTATCTATACATCCAATAAAATATGCATCTAAATATCCCGTAGCCTCAAGGTGGTCATCCTTGTATATGTAATCATGTAATCCTTTATCCCTTGCAGGTAGCACATCACCTTCTTCATGACTGTCCAATGGTCAATACATGGGTTACTTTGGTAACGACCAAGCATTCTAGTAGAAAAAGCAAAGTCTGGTCAGGTGCATATATGGAGGTATTGTAGGCTCCCAACTACAAATGCATATGGCATCTTCCTGATTTCATTCCTTTCATTGTCAATACTAGGACACTGCTTGGAGTTAAACTTATCTCCTTTAACTATAGATGCAGGTCCAGGTGAACAATTTTTCATTCCATACTTCTCTAGAACTTGAGATGTATATGCCTTATGGGATATTCCAAGTATGCATTTATCTCAATCTCTATGAATATCCATAGGAAGTACATACATGGTTTCACCCAAATCTTTCATCTCGAAATTATAAGAAAGAAATTCTTTGCTATCAAGTAATATGCCAAAGTTATTACTTTCTAGTAGAATGTCATAGACATAAAGAATCAATATTATGAACTTATTCCCACTGACCTTGAGGTATGTACACCGATCCACGATATTAAATTTAAATCCAAAAAGTTTATACAATGGTATTAAACTTTATATACCATTTTAGAGATACTTGGTTAAGTTCATAAATTGATTTCTTTAGTTTGGAAACCATATGACTTCTACTATCATCAATGAAACCTTCTCCTTGTTCCATATAGAATTATGTAGTTAAATCTCCATTCAAAAAAATGCATTTTCACATCCATTTGGTGTAGCTCAAGATCAAAATGAGCTACTAAGGCATTGATTACTGTAAAGGATTCCTTTGATGAGATTGGAGCAAATGTCACTTTGTAATCAATGCCTTCCTTTTGTTCGCCACTAACCTAGCCTTGTACCTCTCCATTTCACCATTTAAGTTCCTTTTGGTCTTAAAGACCCATTTGCAACTAATAGGTTTAACACTCTTTGGCAAAGATACAAGGTGCCAAACTTGATTCTTATCCATGGATGCTAGTTCTTCCTTCATGGTGTTAAGCCTCTTAGATGAATTTTTGCAATACATTGGTTCAATAAAAGATAAGGAGTCAATAAATTTAAAATCTATATTTGTCTCTTGAAGGTATACAACAAAGTCAGATGGGATGGCTAGCCTTCTTGGTCTTGTGGATCTTCTTGATCCATGATTAGATTCTACATCTTCTACATGCTCCTCATTTTGTTCTTCATTGTGAATATGTTCAACTTATTCAATTATAACTTGAATAGTAGCATGACCTACTTCTATTGGCTCATCCACTTGACAATTGTTCATGGGAACAATAATTGGATAGTCTTTGTGACTTTTACTACGTGAAGGTGTAGGAGAATTTTCATGCATTTCATCAAAGAAAATATTATGAAGTAGGTCATTTGCACTGAGATGATGATTCTCTAAAATTTAGTCTTTCCCATCTCAAAAAGTTTGCATGGGTGATATGGATAGTAAAATCTATATCCCTTTAACCTTTATGAATAACCAATAAATAAACCACTAGTGGTTCTTGGGTCAAATGCCTTCCAATGTAGATTGTTGATTATAGCTTCTACTCGACATCCCCATATGTGCAAATAGTTCAAAGATGGTTTCCTTCCTGTCTATAATTCATATTGTGTTTTCTGGACATACTTGCTAGGAACCTTGTGTAATACATGTGTTTCCGTATTTAATGCCTCACTCCACATTGAAGAAGGAAGGGATGGATTACAAAGCATCGCATGAGCCATTTCCTTTAGTGTTCGGTTTCTTCTTTCACCTACACCATCTTGACTTGGTGTGCCTGACATTGTATATTAAGGTATAATACCCTTTTCTTGAAGGAAATGTGTAAATGGTCCCTTTCTTTGTCCCATCTCGATGAAGCTTTCATAATATTTGCCTCCCCAAACTGATCTTACTATCTTAATCACTTTAACTAATTATTTTTCCACTTAAACCTTAAAGTCCTTAAAGGCTTGAAAAACCTCTCTTTTATCATTCAATAAGTAGAATTTTCATGCACAATAAGTAGAGGAACATATATCATGAAAATTAATCGATAAAGGTAGCATTGCATGTAAAACAAGGTGGAAAAGTTCCATTGATATCTGTGTGAATTACTTCTGATGTTCCATTGCTCCCATTTCCACCCTTTTTAGAAGTGTTGGTTTACTTAGCTTTTATACATTCAACAATTATTCCAAAAACAGTAAAGTCTAAGGGCCCAAAATCCCTCCTTTATTAAACTTTGGATTCTTTCTTTATAAATATGTCCCAACCTTTGATGCCAAAGAAGTGATGATTACTCATCTAATGTTGTGCATTTATTACCAATATCATTATGCTGTACTGTAAAAGATTGCTGAAAATGAGGGCTTAATTTAACTGTATAAATATTATTTATTAAAACACAAGTACTAATTAAATTAGAATTTTTATACAATGGTAATTGTTCACTTTGAAGAATGACAACATAGTTGAATTTTTCTAATCTAGAAATAGAGACTAAATTTCTACTATGGTATGGTACATAAAAAGTATTTTCTAACTCCAACAACTTTCCATTATCAAGGATTAATCTTCATGTGCCAATGGCCTTTACGCGAGAGCCCAATTTATTTTCTAAATAAAGGAGTTTTTTACACTCTATTAGTTTCCTTTGATTCCAAAATTCCTGTAATTTAGTGTAAAAGTGCACGGTGGAACCATAATCAAACCACCAACTATGTAATGGAACATTAGAAAGATGACATTCACATAGAACTAGAGACATTGCACCTTTTTTTTCCAACCATTCTTGTACTTGAAGAACTCTTTTTTAGCATGTCCTTTATTATGGTAGAAGAAGCATTTCGTATTAGCCTTGCTTCCCTCAACCTTTCCATCACCTAACTTGGACACCCCACCTCGTATAAGAGCAGTTGCTTTCATTTTTCTATATACTTGAGACCACACTTGTCGTGGTTTCTTAGATGTGCAGTAGGAACCCCCTTCATTCTTAAGTATCTCTTCTTCTTGAACACACATGGCAAATAAATTATTTATTGACCATTTCCCTTTTTTGTATTATAAGATAATTTGACTAATCTGTAATGCCTAGGTAAGGAGGTTAAAATAAAGTGAATAAGAAATGCATTAAAAATTGATAACTCCATATCATTGAGTTCGACATCAATATATCTCATCTCCATAATGTGTTCATAGATTCAACAAGAACCATCGTACTTCATAGAACACATCTTAGCTATTAACACTTCTATATAAAAGCCTTTTAGCATTGGTTATTTAAGCTCTTTAGTGTCAGTTTCAAAGCGACACCCAAGTGGGCGCCACTAAAAGGGGACACCTTCGGTGTCGGATTCCAACCGACGCCAAAATGTTTTCCGCCACCGAAAATGGGCTAGCGAAGGGACTATCGACGTCGGTTGTTTAGTAAAAACCGACGCCCAAACTCTTCCCGCCACCAAAAACGCGCCAGCAAAGGGATTATAGGCGTCAGTTGTTTACTCAACAAACGACACCAAAACTCTTCCCGCCACCAAAAATACGCCAAAAAAGGGATTATAGGCGTCGGTTTTTAACAGTAACCGACGCCATATCATCTGAACGATGTCAGTTTTGTGATAATAACCAATACCATATCCCCTGCTTACCACCACGACCCTTCTTCCCAGCACGGCCGTGGTACCTGGTCACATAGACGTCAGTTTTAGGTCAAAAACCGTCGTCGTATGTCTTAGGTGTCGGTTTTGTTCAAATAACCGACGCCTATTTTATGTTTTTTTCTATCAGTCTGCATCCCTGCTGTGGCTGGTAGCAGGATGAGAAGCCTACAGTTCAGTTATGAACTACAGGTTTTACGACATCCATTGATATCAGCCAACAATAGGCCACAAACCTGCAAAATTAACATGATGGACAATATTATATATATGTGATTCACACTCATGTATTAGAATATTTAATTCATATTATTTTTTCATCACACTCACGTAGAAACCAGTAGCAACCTGCAGTTCCATTTATTTCATCTCTTCTCACATTCAGACACATGTAGAAACATTCATGTATTGATGATTTTCACACACATATGACAATTCATAAATATTCATTCACATTCACACAAAATTAATTATGAGAACAAATTTATTCTTTATTCATCATTGTCATCATTGTCAACAAAATCATATTGAAAAATTCCCACTCTTTGCAGGGCTTTTGGCCAATCTTCTCTTACATCATCTAATTCATCTCTCGTATAGGGAGCATGTACATCAAAACTCTTTGCACCCGTGTTGAATTCCTCAGTTTTAAAGACCTAAAAAGAGAATGACGTATATACATAATTATAATAATATATAATAAGATTCATATATTTCATATTATTTAACAAGACTATGCATAATACCTGTGTTATGTTATCGATTTCCAATACGGCATGTTTGATGATTAGGTCCATAAATTACATCACATAGTAAGCACATGCCCAACCGTTGTCTTGTGTAGCACACTATAAATTGAAACATACAAAATATTCAAAAATACAAATAAGCATAGTTCACATAAATAATATATACATTGGAGTCAGGAAATTACTTTCACATTCTCCCAAATGAGTGTCAGATTTTTTTCCTGGGGACCTTTCCTCCAGCTTTTTTGTACTCTTGTAAAGCCCTTTATATGTTAATGTAACACATTAAATTGCATAATTAAATAGTAATGTAGTAACAGATGTTAACTGATATAAAAACATAAAATATTTCTCACGAGAATAATGGCCTTTTAATTGCATGTCCATATAATACACCGAACTCACTCCCCACAGGATCTAGATAATAGACGGTGAATGTCTTGGGGATAATAACTAATAACTCCCAATGCTTAGCACTATAGGTAAGAAAGTAGAAAATTAATAACTCAATATCCGCAATAAAAATGTAATTTACTTACGTCCAAATTACAAGCAAAGTAAACTTACTCGACATTGAATGGAGCTATTATCACTGTCTTATTATTTTTACCAAAATATTCAAAAGCATCACGGTAGTATGAAGTAACTGAATACGGGTCTGTATCTACAAGACTAATCAAAGATGGAACCAAAAATCCCACATGGGAAAACCCAAAATCTGTATTGTCTTATGTAAGTGGCTGCAAAACATGTATTAAGTATGCATTAGCAGGCCATCAACATTGCTTTGTAAATCCAAAGTGCAAAAGTTGGAGAGAAAGCAAGCATCCCACACTAAGGTTATATAGATATATAGGCAGCAAGCCACGAAACAGCAAAAGAAGCCAGAATGAAGAGAAGCATGATATAGATATAATACATAAAGTGTAGCACACACAAGTGTTTCAGATTCATATAACAACATGACAGACTAACACATATATAGTGCATAACAACAACAACGCTGAATTTACATACAACACTAGCTTAGTACATATATAGTGGGACTAAGGTGATGATCCCACCTGCTAAAATAGGTTACCGACAACTACATGTTACGATTGGGAGGTCATGATTCAGTAATCGTATGCATGAGTAGGATGACAAACAGATTTCACCACGAGTTAACATTGAAGAAGGTCTACTAACCTACACTGAGCTAAACAAGTTTATCAGTACTAGCCTAAGGCACAAGTACCATTCGTCGGGACAATGACGATCGTGGAAGGTTAGTGGCCACTGGCCAATTGAACGTGTAGTGGCCACTAAGCTTCCATGACTATCATTGTCCCGACGAATGGTACTTGTGCCTTAGGCTAGTACTGATAAACTTGTTTAGCTCAGTGTAGGTTAGTAGACCTTCTTCAATGTTAACTCATGGTGAAATCTATTTGTCCTCCTCCTAATGCATACGGTTGTTGAATCACGACCTCCCAGTTGTAACATGTAGTTCTCAGTAACCTGTTTTAGCAGGTGGGATCGTCACCTTAGTCCCACTATATATATACTAAGCTAGTGTTGTATGTAAATTCGGCACTGCTTTTGTTATGCACTATATATGTGTTAGTCTTTCATGTTGTTATATGAATCTGAAACACTTGTGTGTGCTGCACTTTATGTATTGTATCTGTATCCTACTTCTCTTCATTGTGGCTTCTTTTGTTGTTTCATGGCTTGCTGCCTATATATCTATATAACCTTAGTGTGGGATGCTTGCTTTCTCTCTGACTATTGCACTTTGGATTTACAAAGCAATGTCGATGGCCTGCATAGCTATGTCATGGCTGTCCTGCATAGCCTGTAGTCTTTGGCGAACGCCTGCATATCCTCTTGGACCCATTGTGTGGTCGTGCACATTCAGTGCACACCTTGCTCATTAAGCATCACTGATAGCCTAGTTAGTTAGAACATTGATTTGGTTAGTAACACTAAATGTTAATCTTGAATAGGTGAATACATAAAAATGTATATTAATTAAATTGGGAGTGGCGCTTAATACCTTGAATTCATCTGTTTTTCTTTGGGTAACAAACTCCTCCCAGTCTTTGGGGTCCAAGTAGTTCCATTGCTGTGTGGCTTCCTTCTTCCTATATTTATTTTTCAAAGAGAATACAAAAAAAATTATTAGTGTAGAGTTAGTGAAATACTGATCAATTTCTATAATTGGAATCAATCAAGAACCTATTCTCAGCATCGCATATGTAATCTCGGGTGAGTTTGGTCCTATAGTTCCTTAGGACCCTCCCACAATGTTGCATCACACATTTACGATGCAACTTTTCATCCAGATCAAATATGCTCTGCAAATTAAATAGAATTTCGATTAACTAGTATCCTAAAAATTAGTAATCTACACAAATAGAATTACAAATAATAATAACTCATGCATAGTTCCTTCCATATAAACATCCATGGCTCTAATATTGTGATCTTTTATCAATTAAAAATCCTTCATTATGATCCCCACTAACATACAAGTCATTGTGATCCCCAGCTTCAATTTTTGGTGGTGTTGGCAACCCAACTGAGAATGGATTGGAGTCATCATACTTATCATAGTACTCTTCTTCATCTATAGGATCTTCAATGAACTGTCTTTTACCATGAAGAACAACTAACCATTTATCATTTGCAGGATCATCGATATGAAATACTTGTTTTGCTTGTGATGCCAATATGAATGGTTCACCCTTCTCGCCAATCTTTTCAAAGTTCACTAACATGAAACCCAATTCATCCACTATAACTCCTTTGTTGTTGTCAACCAAATTACATTTAAGGAACGAAATTCTGAAATCTACATAGTCAAACTCCCATATGTCTTCAATTACACCGTAATATGACATTTTAGCTTCACGTGGACTTTTATCCTTTGCACTTGAAAAAAACAATGAAGACGCTTGAAGGGTGACCCCGCTGTTTTGGACGACACTCTTATCATCTTGACGCTTTGTGTAATATGAGAAACCATTTATGTCAAACCCTTCATAAGACATAACATTCAATTTTCGTTTAAAGGCGAGGAATTTGATGGTTTTAGTAAGATTATCTGGTGTTTGAGATAGTTGATGTAAGACTTTATCTTCAAACCACTTAATAAATGTCTTATTATGCTCTCTAGCAAGCCACATTGAATTGGATCGAGAATATTGTCTCTTGATGAAATTGGTATGTTCCTCGATATAAACACTCACTTCGTCGATGTTGTGTAAAATATACAAGTGACCTTACTCCAACTACTTACGGCTGATTACTTTCACCCGTGATCCCAAAACTCCTTTGCCAAAATGATCCTCAATATTCTTGTCATTCACGGGAGCCACTACTACAGAAACAGCCTTTGGCGTCGGTTGTTTAACCCCCTTTGGCGTCGGTTTCTGAGCGACGCCTATGTGGGCTCCGCTAAAGGTCAAACACTTCGGCGTCAGTTTTTTAACCGACGCCTATAATAGATATAGGCGTCGGTCTTTTAGTAGATAACCGACGCCAAAAGGGTTCGCGCCACAGAAAACAACGTCATCTAGGACACATTCTGCATCGGTTATCTACTAAAAGACCGACGCCTATATGGACTATAGCGTCGGTGTTTACTTGGTAACCGACACAGAAAGTGTCCTAATTGACGCTGTTTTCTGTGGCGCGAACCAGTTTGGCATCGGTTATCTACTAAAAGACCGACGCCTATATGTATTATAGGCGTCGGTTTGACACGAACAGCCGACGCCATTTCCAGTACGGCCGTTGCCACATTAGGCGTCGGTTTTGTTCAGAAACCCGACGCTGTAGGTCTTTGCTGACGTTTTTCTGTAAATAACCGACGCCTATATCTATTTTTCTTTTCATATCAGTTTGCAGGCCTGCTGTGGCTGGTCAGCAGGATGAGAACCTACAGTTCAGTTTTCTGAACTGTAGGTTTACGACATCCATTGATATCAGCCTACAAACAGGCCACAAACCTGCAAAAGTCCCAAGGAAAATTTCACACAAGTAGATACATTCAGACATCAATTCAATTCTCACATTCACACATATAGAAACATTCAAATACATGTATTAACATTCAGAAATATTCATTTGCAAAGTATCATTCATTATCGCTATCAACATCCCAATTATATCTTACAGTTGCCACTGCTTGTATGGCCTTTTCCCATTCTTCTCTTATTTCATTTAATGCTTCCATCGTATATGGAGCATGTATATTTTTTAAGCGTTTACCTATAGTGTTGTCAGTTTTAAACACCTGCAAAGAGAATGATGTATATATATAAGTAATAATATAAAAATAAGATTGATATATTTCATACTAACTAATGAGACTATATATAATACCTCATGTATGGTATCGATGTCCAATGTGGCATGTTTGATAATCATCTGCATAAATCGCATCACATAGTATGTGCATGCCCAGCCATTGTCTTGTGTAGTGCACTATAAATTGAAACATACAAAATAATACAACTAAGCACAATTCACATCAATAATATATACATTGGAGTCGGGAACTTACTTGTACGTTCTCCCAATTTATTGGCTGGTTCTTTTTCCTTGGGACCGTTCCTCCAGCCTTTTTGAATGCATCTAAACCCCTACATGTTAATATAACATAGTAAATTACATAAGTAAATAGTAATGTAATAACAGATGTTAACAGATACAAAAATGAAATATTTCTCACCAGAATAATGGCATTCTCATTACGTGTCCAATTTTAGTGTTTAATGTACTTCTCGCGGGATCTAGATAATAAACAGTGAACGTCCCGGGGACAATAACTAGTAACTCCCAATGTCTACCGCTAGAGGTAAAAAGTTAACAATTAATAACTCAAAATGCACAATAAAAATGGAATTTTCTTAAGTCCAAATTATAAATAAAGTAAACTTACTTGACATTGAATGGAGCTATTATTATCTTCTTGTTTTGCTGACCGAAAATTTTAAAAGCATCTATACAGTATTGTTGAACACTATCAGGGTCTTTAGCTACCATACTAATCAATGATGGAATCAAAAATCCCACATGATCAAATGCAAATTGTTTGCAATGATCTTCGACTAAGTAGCTGCAAAACATGTATTACGTATGCATTAATATATAAGAAACCAGATCACCGGATCTTACACAAGGTATATGGATGTATAAACAAGATCTCACCTTATCCATGTCTCTATCATTGATGTATTCAGCCAATCATACAAAAACAGCTCAATAATATCTTGTATAAATAAAGAGCTATCGTATGATTGACCTGCATAATCTGCATCTAAAGAAACAATTATCGGGCAATGTATATTATGTGCCCGTAGCCAACATGCCATTCCCCTACAAGCAGGACCTAACAGGTATGTTAGGTCAGTTGGAACCCAAGTTGGTAATGCGGGAAGTGGAGGTGGAGGCCTAGGTGCTCATGGTGTCTTCTTTTTAACCTGTATATATAATTTCAGATCAGTTGACATCATATATACACATTAACAGTCTAAATCAATGTAAATTTATCTTACAATTTCAGTAGTGTAGACGACATCTGCTTTGGGCCACAATATGACCCCGCCTTCTGCTTCAGCAAGTGTATCAATATCTGGGTGGGGATATGGCAATGTAGCTTCCCTCCAATCGGGTAACACACGTAATGGGCCCACACGAACGTAGCCCTGTAGCATTGGAGTCCCGTGAAACCTTTCCCCAGGAAGGGACGGGTAAGCTTGCGCCTCTGCAACAACATAGTCTTGTATTCTTAAGCGGCATGGCTTCAATGCCTACAAATTTACGTAAAGAATGTTATACATATATACATATCATCTTGAAAACATATCATCTTGAAAAGACTAGCTACAATGTCATGAACAATACTTACACCAGACGTGTTAGGTGATGGGTCTCCAGGATTACTCGCAGTCTGTGCATCAGGAGAAGAGTGGGTCGCCATAGGCTGATTGGAAGCCTGAGATGCCTGCCACCGCAGCAATTCTTCCTTGACCTTCTCAGCAACTACATCGTTGACCTTCTTAGCAACTATATCCTCGACTCTCTTATTCTCCTATACATGGATAAAAGAAACATTAGCTTCTTATTATTGAATTTCCTTTTGCAGTAACATTCTAAAAAAAGAATAGGTTACCTCTTCTTGAGAAAGTCCCGCTCTGGGTTTGCACTGGGATGGCCCAAAGAATGCTTTGATGCCCACACCAGCGCCTGCACCCCTAACACGTCCAAGATGCTCTGGGTTACCCAGAGCAACTGTCAATTCATCCCTTGTGCCCTGAGGGATGAACGTGCCTTGTTTCCTCTGCTCGTGCAGCTCCCGCTAATCACCATCAACAGAAATTGGTAAGTTAACACCACAAATAATCAATATTCAAACGATTGCTCTAAGAGTTGTATTTTACCATTTTTGCAGCCGCCTCAGCAGTTACGGGCTTCTTTATGTCACCCTTCTTGTTTTGCCTCCTAGCTATCCAGATATCATGGCGAGGCATGGGTGTGGCAGACTCCTGAGTAGGAGCAGACTCCTGAGTAGCCACAGACTCCGCATGTAGTCTTTGGCGAACGCTTGCATAGCCTTTTGGACCCATAGTGTGGTCATGCACATTTAGTGCACGCCTTGCTTTTTGTGCGTCACTGAGGGCCTAGTTGGTATGCACATTAATGATTTGGTTAGTATCACTAAATGTTAAATTTGAATAGGTGAATACAATGTATATTAATTAAATTGGGAGCGACGCCTAATACCTTGAATTCTTCAGATTTTCTTGAAGCAACAAAATTGTCCCAATCTTCTTTGTCCAAGAAGTTCCATTGTTCAAGGGATGACTTCTTTTTCTTATCACCCTCTTTTATGTATTCTCTGTTCAGATTTGTCCTATAATTCCTAAGAATCTTTCCAGCGCGTTGCATCACACTTTTACGATGCAACTTCTCATCCAATGCAAACAGATTATGTAAAATAGAAATGTTATTAACTAGTATCCAAAATAGAATTTCAAATAATAGAATTTGTAATCTACAAAATAGAATTGCAAATAATAATAACTCACGCATAAATCCTTACATATCAAGTCTTTTTTCCCATGAGGAACTTTATGCCAATTATCATACTTAACACCACAATGGCTCCGAGTGGTACACCCAAGATAGTTTACAAAATTATTGCGGTTCACTCCAATTGCATTTCCTCCATTATCAAACTCCACAACCAATTTGGATCCACTGCCACTAAGCGCTATTAACTTCTTCAATAGAGTGATGCCCCTTTTCTTGTTAAGTGTTTGGTGCTGCGCATCAAGTTGCTCCAGTGCTTCAGTGGGTACATGTGCATCATGAACCTAAAATTTGACAAAAATAAACACACTGAATTAGCCTAATATAGAAATATAAGATATATGACATAACTAGAAGATAATGAATTTTATAGAAATACAAGATATGTTTTTAGAACTTACATTGGTATCCTCGCCATGCTCGTCATGGACAACATGCTCATCATGGACTTCATGCTCATCATGGACATCATGCTCATCATGGTCAGCCATCTGAAAATGTCATTAAAAAGGCAAACATTTAGCATTTGTATTAACTAGAAAAAGGCAAACATTTAGCATTTGTATAAACTAGAAAAAGGCAAACATTTAGCATTTGTATAAACATACATGTCTCTAAAATTGTGATCTTTTATCAATTAACAATCCTTCATTGTGATCTCTGTGCACATATAAGTCATCATTAGCTTCAATATTTTGTGGAGTTGGCAACCCAACTGAGAATGGACTGGAGTCATCATACTTATCATAGTACTCTTCTTCATCTATAGGATCTAAAATGAACTGTCTTTTACCATGAAGAACAACCGACCATTTATCATTTGTAGGATCATCGATATAGAATATTTGTTTCGCCTGTGATGCCAATATGAATGGTTCACCCTTCTCGCCAATCTTTTCAAAGTTCACCAAAGTGAAACCCAATTCATCCACTATAACTCCTTTGGTGTTATCAACCCAATTACATTTAAAGAGCGGAATTTTGAAATCTATGTAGTCAAACTCCCAAATGTCTTCAATGACACCGTAATATGACATTTTAGCTTCACGTGGACTCTTATCCTTTGCACTTGCAAAGTACATAGTCGACGCTTGAAGAGTGACCCCACTATTTTGGACGACACTCTTATCATCTTGACGCTTTGTGTAATATGTGAATCCATTAATGTCAAACCCTTCATAAGACATAACATTTGGTTTTGGTTTAAAGGCGAGGCATTTGATAGTTTCTGTAATATCATTTGGTGTTTGAGATAGTTGATGTAAGACTTTATCTTCAAACCACTTAGTAAAAGTCTTATTATGCTCTCTAGCAAGCCACATTGAACTTGCTCGAGGATGTTGTCTCTTTATGAAATTGGTATGTTCCTCGATATAAACACTCACTTCTTCCATATTGTGTAAAATATACAAGTGAGCTTGTTCCAACTGCTCACGGCTGATTACTTTCACCCGTGATCCCAAAATTCCTTTGCCCTCCTCAATATTCTTGTCATTATCAGGAGTGTCATTACCACTGAGAAAGTCATTGCAAAAATCCATAACCTCTCTCGCCACATAACCTTCAATAATACTCCCTTCAGGCTGATAACGGTTTCAAACATCACCTTTAAAAACGCTCATGTATCATTCAAAGGGATACATCCAATGCAAGAAAACTGGTCCCAACATTTTCACTTCCCTAGTCAAGTGGACAACAAGATGTACCATGATATCAAAGAACGAAGGAGGGAAATACATCTCAAGCTGACATAGGGTAACAACCACTTCTCTTTGCAAATTATCGAGAGTATCAGGGTCAATAAATTTGCTGCATAGACTGTTGAAAAAGAAACAAAGTCTGATAATTGCAAACCTTACATGCTTTGACAATATAGATCGAATTGCCACGGGAAATATTTGTTGCATTAGAGTGTGACAATCATGAGATTTAAGACCTATCAACTTCAGATCTTTCATTGATACCAATCTACGGATGTTGGATGAGTAACCATGTGGCACCTTAACATTTACCAAGCATTCACAAAAAGTTTTCTTCTCCTTTCTAGACAACGTGTAACAAGCGGGAGGTAAGTATGTTCTTTTATTACCCATTTCACGTAATTCTGTTAATTCTGACCTTATTCCCATTTCACGTAGGTCCAGTTTGGATTTTATCCCATCTTTAGTCTTACCTGGTATATTTAACAGAGTACCAATGATGATATCAAAGACATTTTTCTCAACGTGCATTACATCGATACAATGCCTGAATGTCAAAGAACTCCAATAAGGAAGATCCCAAAATATTGACTTCTTCTTGAATGAAGAATTGTCACTCCGTGTGGCCATACTACATTGTGATTTCTTACCAAATTCATTGACAATGTCTTTTACTCTTGCATAAACAACATCCCCTGGTATAGGTTTAGGTGCACTCCGTTCATCATTCCATCCATTGAATGCTTTGCGCTTCCTACGATACGGATGGAATTTTGAAAGAAACCTTCGATGACCAAGATATACAGTCTTGCTGCCATGTTTTAGTCTTATTGAATCAGTGTTTTCTTCACATATAGGACACACTTTAGCTCCTTTGACACTATATCCAGACAAATTCCCATATGCTAGAAAGTCATTAACAGTGCAAAACAACATAGCGTGCAAACAAAATGTCTCTCTTGCTGAAGCATCATAGGTCATCACACCTTCAGCCCAAAGTTTCTTTAAGTCATCAATCAAAGGTTCAAGATAAACATCGATATCATTTCCGGGTTGTTTAGGGCCCGATATCAACAACGACAACATAACGTACTTATTTTTCATACACATCCAGGGAGGAAGATTGTATATAACAAGCATGACTGGCCAAGTGCTATGTTGGCTGCTCAATGTCCCGTACGGATTCATCCCATCTGTACAAAGCCCAAGTCTTAGATTCCTATCTTCTTCACCAAATTTGGGGTACAATAGATCAATCTTCTTCCACTGTGGGGAATCAGACGCATGTCGTAGGATCCCATCATTATTTTTCTTAACATCTGCATGCCACCTCAAATTCTTCGCATCTTTCGGATTTGCAAACAAGCATTGAAACTGTGATATTATAGGTAGATACCACAACACCTTGGCAGGAGAACCAGTTTTGGACTCCCCCGAAGTCGTCAATTTATACCGTGACGCACTACATTTTGGACAATCTTTCAAATCTACATAGTCCTTTTGAAATAATACACAATCATTCGGGCATGCGTGTATCTTCTTGGCCTCCATTCCCATTGGGCACAACATTTTCTTTACCTGGTATGTTGAGATTGGCAGCTCGTTTCCTTCAACAAGCATTTCTTTCAACAAAGTCAACAATGAAGTGAAGCTTTTGTCGCTCCATCTATTGTTAGCTTTCAACTTATACAATCTCAACACAGCGCTAAGCTTCGTAAACTTAGCACAGCCTGTGTATAACGGTATCTCAACATCATGCACAATGTTTCTAAAGATAGGAGGTGGATCGGTGTGCTCTACCCTATAACTATCCAGCATCGCATCAACAATGTCTGCTGGAACTGGTTCGTTCACATTTACGTCATCGGAGGCAATTTCTTCTTCCACCCAAGCACTGCTATCGACATCTACTGGTTTCGATTTTGAAATCTCTCCATGTCACTGCCATTCTGTATAGCCTTGTACAATCCCGTTGCACATGACATGACTTTTGATTTCCTCACCAGTGTTGACTTTCAAGTTGTTACCGCAATGCCTACATGGACAGTAGAACCTATCTGTAGGTTTTTTCCTATGTTCCTCGGCAAATCTAATAAACTGATCAAGACCATATATAAACTCTGGGGTGCAACGATTACGAATGGACATCCATGATCTATCCATTCTATGATCAGAGAAAACAAGTATATATTAGGAAACAAGTATATATTAGGAAAAGATTAGGGTATACACTTACATCCTACCTAAGTGTATAATGTGATGTCATTCTTATATATAATAAATGTGTACCACCTATCTCATCCTTGAACATCTAATCTCACTAGTAAGTGTATAATGTGTATTGGGTTTTCAAGAAAATTTTGGCAGCATTTCCCCGCTATTCTCTAAGTACATATATACTTAGAGAACAAACGGGGAAATGCACCCAAAATTTTCTCAAAAACCCAATACACATTATACACTTACATCCTAAGTGAGATTAGGTGTTCAAGAATAGTCCCAAACCGGGGACTATCCAATATTTAATCCTAACGAGTCAATCTTGGACGGGTTTCTAGGCCAACAAACACATTTGATGTCATTCTTATATATAATAAATGTGTACCACCTATCCCATCCTTGAACACCTAATCTCACTAGTAAGTGTATAATGTGTATTGGGTTTTCAAGAAAATTTCGGCAGCATTTCCCCGTTGTTCTCTAAGTACATATATACTTAGAGAGCAAACGGGGAAATGCTACCGAAATTTTCTCAAAAACCCAATACACATTATACACTTACATCCTAAGTGAGATTAGGTGTTCAAGAACAGTCCCAAACTGGGGACTATCCAAGATTTACTCCTAATGAGTAAATCTTGGACGGGTTTCTAGGCCAACAAATACATGTGCTGTCATTCTTATATATAATAAATGTTTATAAACTACAGACAACATGGTTAATCCTAATCAACAGAGCATTATTAAATAATAAATCAAGAAATCAATAGTTTCAAACAAAAGGTCTAGGAATCTTTACTAGACATTATATGTATCCCTAATCATCATATTTAACATTCTACATTATTATGAACATCCAGATCAGATTAAGATCATACTATGTTATAACCATTGGTTTAATAACCCTATTTCCGCATGTACATGTTTATCAACTTTAAAACCCTATAATTCATGAAATCATTTTAATTCAATTTAATATGTTGGGATCACATAATTATATAATGACATCAGAATATATAGAAGAATCATAATTAACATGATTAACAACATGCTCATCAAACTAGGGTTTTCGAGAAAATTTTATTCACAATCTATGCATTTTTTTGATCAAAACCATATACAATATGTCTATAATTGGAGCTAGCATTTATTTCCTATATTATTGGCAATATTAATGTGTGAATCTGACCTGGAGAGGAGCTGTGGTCGAACCTGGAAGGTAGGGCTAGGGCTAGATGAGTTATGGCCGGTCTGGAGAGGAGCTGTGGTCGAACCGGCGGCAGTGCGCGACGATCGATGAGCAGGCGGCGGCGGAGAAGCAGCTAGCTAGCTGTCGGCCTGGCGGCGGCGCGACGGCGGTGGAGAAGCAGCTAGCTGTCGGTGGAGAAGCAACTTCTGTCAGCCTGGCGGCGGCGGCGTGGAGGCACTGGCGGTGGCATGGAGGCACCGGAGGAGAAGGCGGCATGGAGGCACCGGAGGAGAAGGCGGCGGCGGAGAAGGCGGCGCGGCGGCACTGTCGTGGAGGGGTGGTTGTGGCGGAGTGGAGGGTCAGGCGACAGCAGAGAAGAAAGGGTCGGGGAATAGTTTAGGTGATGAAACAGAAGAAAGGAGAAGAGTTGGGTGCTCGTGGGATATTAAGTTCACCAATAGCGTCGGTTGTTTGACACAACTGACGCCTAAACCTCTTTAGCGTCGGTTGTTTGAACCAACCGACACTCAATTGGACGATATTTTCACGAAATTGTTTGGCGGGAACCACTTTCGGCGTCGGTTATCAACGGATAACCGACGCTGAAAGTGACACTTTTCACGCAAAGTTTCATCACACATAGGCGTCGATGGCTATTTACATAACCGACGCTGTATGTGACACTTTTTCTTTTCGCTCAAAAATTGGATTTCACGTGAGCTTTTAGGCGTCGATTTGTTATTGTCATCCGACGCTGAATACAAAGCGGTACCCGTGTCTGGCTGGTCTTCGAATATAGACGTCGGTTTGCTTAAACAACCGACGCCTTATATTATAGGCGTCGGTTTTCCTTAATAACCGACGCCCATAAAAGCGACACTGAATGCTATTTCTGTAGTAGTGAGCGTTATTACCACTCAGAAAGTCATTGCAAAAATCCATAACCTCTCTCGCCACATAACCCTCAATAATACTCCCTTCAGGCCGATAATGGTTTCGAACATCACCTTTAAAAATGCAAATGTATCGTTCAAAGGGATACATCCAATGCAAGAAAACTGGTCCCAACATTTTCACTTCCCTAGTCAAGTGGACAACAATATGTACCATGATATGAAAGAACGACAGAGGAAAATACATCTCAAGCTGACATAGGGTAACAACCACTTCTCTTTGCAAATTATCGAGAGTATCAGGGTCAATAACTATGTTGCACATACTGTTGAAAAAGAAACAAAGTCTGGTGATTGCAAACCTTACATGCTTCGGCAATATAGATCTAATTGCCACATGCAATATTTGTTGCATTAGAGTGTGACAATCATGAGATTTAAGACCTATCAACTTCAGATATTTCATTGATACCAATGTACGGATGTTGGATGAGTAACCCTGTGGCACCTTAACATTTACCAAGGATTCACAAAATACTTTCTTCTCCTTTCTAGACAACATGTAACAAGCGGGAGGTAAGTATGTTCTCCGATCGCTACTAACTACTTCTGTTAATTCTGTCCTTATTCCCATTTCACATAGGTCCATTCTGTATTTTATCCCATCTTTAGTCTTACCTGGTATATTCAACAGAGTACTGATGACGCTATCACATACATTTTTCTCAACGTGCATGACGTTGATACAATGTCTGATTGTCAAAGAACTCCAATAAGGAAGATCCCAAAATATCGACTTCTTCTTGAATAAAGACTTGTCACTCCTTGTGGCCATCGTACATTGTGATCTCTTACCAAATTCATTAGCGATGTCTTTCACTCTTTCATAAACATCCTCCCCTGATATAGGTTTAGGTGCACTACGTTCCTCATTCCGTCCATTGAATGCTTTGTGCAACCTACGATACATATGAAATTTTGGAAGAAACCTTTGATGAGCAAGATAAACAGTCTTGCCGCCGTGTTTTAGTCATATTGAATTAGTATTCTCTTCACATATAGGACACACTTTAGATCCTTTAACACTATATCCAGACAAATTCCCATATGCTGGAAAGTCATTCACAGTGCAAAACAATATAGCGTGCAAACAAAATGTCTCTCTTCGTGAAGCATCATAGGTCATCACACCTTCACCCCAGAGCTTCTTCAAGTCATCAATCATAGGTTCAAGATAAATGTCGATATCATTTCCAGGTTGTTTAGGGCCCGATATCAAAGACGACAGCATAACATACTTATTTTTCATACATAACCAAGGAGGAAGATTGTATATAACAAGCATAACTGGCCAAGTGCTATGATGGTTGCTCAATGTCCCGTACGGATTCATCCCATCTGTACAAAGACCAAGTTTTAGATTCATGTCCTCTTCACTGAATTCAGGGTACAATAAATCAATCTTCTTCCACTGTGGGGAATCAGAGGCATGTCGTAGGATCCCATCATTATTTTTCTTAACATCTGCATGCCCCCTTAAATTCTTCACATCAATAGGATTGGCAAACAACTGTTGAAACCATGGTATTATAGGTAGATACCACATCACCTTGGTGGGAGAACCAATTTTGGACTCCCCCGAAGTCATCAATTTATACCTTGACGCACCACATTTCGGACAATCTTTCAAATCCACATAGTCCTTTTGAAATAATACACAATCATTCTTGTATGCGTGTATCTTATTGGCCTCCATTCCCATTGGGTACAACCATTTCTTTAACCGATATGTTGAGATCGGCAGCTCGTTTCCTTCAGGAAGAATTTCTTTCAACAAAGACAACAATGACGTGAAGCTTTTATCGCTCCATCGATTGTTAGCTTTCAGTTTATAAAATCTCAACACAGCGCTAAGCTTCGTAAACTTACAACCCGTGTATAAAGGTATCTCAGCATCATGCACAATGTTTCTAAACATGGGAGGTGGATCGGTGTGCTCTACCCCACAACTATCCAACATCGCATCAACAATGTCTACTGGAACTGGTTCATTCACATCTACGTCATCAGAGGCAATTTCTTCTTCCACACAAGCACTGCTATCGACATCCACTGGTTTTAGGTTTGAAATCTCTCCATGCCAGTGCCATTCTGTATAGCCTTGTACAATCCCGTTGCACATGACATGACTTCTGATTTCTTCACCAGTACTGACTTTCAAGTTGTTACCGCAATGCCTACAAGGACAGTAGAACCTATCTCCAGGTTATTTCCTATGTTCCTCGGAAAATCTAATAAACTGATCAAGACCAGGAATAAACTCTGGGGTGCAGAGATTGCGAATGGACATCCATGATCTATCCATTCTATGATCAAAGAGAAAATAAGTATATATTACAATAAGATTAGGGTCTAGGGTAAACAAATTACAGTTTATGGTTAAAACTTTAGGGTTTATACATGTGATGTCATTCTTATATATAATAAATGTGTACCACCTATCCCGTTTTTGAACACCTAATCTCATTAGTAAGTGTATAATGTGTATTGGGTTTTCAAGAAAATTCCAGCAGCATTTCCCCGCTGTTCTCCAAGTACATATGCACTTAGAGAACAAATGGGGAAATGTTGCTGAAATTTTCTTGAAAACCCAATACACATTATACACTTACATCCTAAGTGAGATTAGGTTTTCAAGAACAGTCCCAAACCGAGGACTATCCAAGATTTACTCATAATGAGTAAATCTTGGACGGGTTTCTAGGCCAACAAATACAACACTAGTTCCTTGTTCACAACCCCATTCAACACACAATTTTCTTATAAAAACACTTGTGGACAGTCATAAAAACATATCAATTCTTCCTAAATTAATCAATGTATTAGGAAGAGAGACCATGACACATTAATAGCTTATGAATGTTTAGATGCATTTATACTATCAATTCCTAGGGTTTACTGAATTAGGTCAAGCATGAGGATTAGAAGCACAAATATATACAAGCACTAGATTTATTCATATCCTAGGTTGATTTACAATAGCAACATCTAAATAAGTAAACTCAAAACATTAGATAAATAAATATAATCAGTAGATAAACAAATACAAAGCAATAGATGAAAAAGTACATCTCAGTTAATAAACAAATATAAATCAAGAGATGATTAAATAATTTTTAAAAGTAGATGAATAAATATAAAGCCCTAAATTTAAATAATGTGATGAATAAAAAATCATTAGATGAACAAATGAGTAGATAAGTAAATACAAATCAGTATTTAAGTAAATACAAATCAGAGCATCTTGCTCTGGAGCTGGGAGAGAGGGCGAGACAGAGGATTTTTGGGGATGTTTACCTCTGTTTGAGCCTAGTCAGGCATCTTGCTCTGGAGCAGGGAGAGAGGGAGAGACGGATGGGTAAATGTGGAAGCCAAATGGGCAGGCCGAGAAGGCAGGAGAGCGTGGAAGAGTGGTGAGTAGGAAGCCAACGAGCGAGCAAGGAGGAGGGAGAAGGGCGGCGGTGAGCAGGCAATAGGTGTGAGCTCTGGAGCAGGAAGCCAATGAGTGGTGATCTCTGGAGCAGGTAGAAGGCCAGCGAGCTCTGGAGTAGGAAGTGAGGTCTTAGAGTAGGCAGAAGGCCGGTGAGCTCCTGAACCGGCGGCGGCAGGGAGAACGACAGCTGATGGTGATGAGTAGGGAGAAGGGCGGCGACGGCACACAAGGAGGAGGGAGCAGGCTGGATGACCGCCGGCGTCGGGAGCGGCGAAAGGGTCTATTTCTCACGATGAAACAAAGACGAATGCGGAAGAGTCTATTTCTCGCGGGGCCTATTAAGTTGACAAAGGTGTCAGTTATCTAAGAAACCGACACCTACTATCCATCAATTTCGGTTGCCAAAAAAACTGACATCCATTGGAGAATCTTAACCCTAAAAATTTTCACAGGGATGGCGCGCGAAACCTTATTAGCGTCAGTTTTTCTACAAAAACCGACGACCTTTGGAGGTAATTTTTTTCGTCTTTAGGCGTCAGTTATTAGGTAAAAAACCAACGTCGGATGTGAAAGTTTGAGGGTAATTTTTTTTCGGTCAAAAATTTGGATTTGGCGGGCTATTTTAGGCTTCGGTTTGTCTTAGGGAGCCGACACTTAATAAAACGTAATACCCGTGTCTGGCCGGTCTTCAAATATAGATGTCGGTCTTTGTAATTAGCCGACGTTGTAGGGTTTAGGCGTCGGTTTTAGGTAATAACCGACGTCTCTAAATGTGATGTTATAAGCTATTTCTATAGTAGTGTAGGGTGATAGTTCTAGATTTACTGGAAGAAGCATAATGTTCCTCCACTGTGTTTAGAGAATCCTTTGCCGACTCAGAAGTGGAAATGGACTACCGAATATGCTTTCCTACATGTTCTTTCATAAGTAACACGCTAATCCTATTAGAACATTCCCACTTCTCATAGTTAGTCTTTTCAAAAGTGTTACTTTCCTATCTTAGTGGTTGTGGTTTTTCCACTCAGAAAGATAAATCCAAGTCCATACACCCTAATATAAACATCACTTTTTCTTTCCATTCGATAAAGTTTGAACCATTGAGATTAGAAATGTTGTTATTATCACCATACAAGTATGAGGAAATATCTGCAATAGTAAAATTTTCATATTAAAGCTGCAATTTAGAAGTAAAAGTAACATTTGAGGTCTACTTTATTTACTTTCATAATACTGATCACAATTAGTCATTGTAAATTATCTTTTGACAAATTTGTAACACTGAGTAGGATTATATTAGGATATTTCTTGCATCCCACAAAAATGAAATATATGCATTAGAATAATAAATATTCTACATTTGAGTATTGTCTAAAGACATTATGTTGTTTAACATCTATAAAATCCACCTTTGGGTGGCATTATTGTCTCTTGAGTTATACACGATGTAACTTAGTCTTTAATTAATGGAAACACATTGTTCATAGTACTTAATGTGCATGAATTACACACTACTGGATCATTCTTAAATAGAAAACATGCATCATTGTTCAATAAGTCATGAGTGAACAAGTGACATATGACTGAGTCATAGATGTCTTAACACATGTCCTTGTTATTGAGAAACCCAAAACAAATTAGAATACAAAATCTAAATTAAACTTTAGGAAGATATCTAATACTTTTAAATGGAGTAGAAAAGTAGAGTTCCCAAATTTAGAATTGTATACAGTTAAAGAAAAAGAATCAACACACACATACACACTCTGTCAATCATCAATAGTTTATGACTTGCTTTGAATGAAACTATTGATTCAACTCAAATTTAAATAGAGATTCAAAATTGATTTTCATTCCTCCTTGGTTGGTTGATGTTTTACTCGTGCCAAATAAGTACCAATTCTAATGGTAGAGGAAGTCATAAATTAACCAAAAACATAACTCAAAGTTAGTATAATGCAACACTAGTTATAGAATAATTAACTAATTTGTAGTGCGCTAAGGAACATAGAAATTGATTATTTCATGGATCCGTCGGTGTATCTCTATACCAATCAAAGTCATAAAATAATGGGAAAAACCAGCACTAGATGAAAAGTCACAAAGATATCAAATGATAAGTTTACTTTGATTGTTCACGTGTCCATTTGGACCAGATGTCTACAAAACATACTGACACACTATCATCACCACTACCTCCAGAAAACATCAATTGAAGGCAATGGAATAAATATTCGGATACACAATAGCACATGAAATTATAAAAATCTCAAATCTTTATTGTAGATTTGTGACCTCAATAAACCTTAATTTAAAACATTGACTCATGTTGTTCTAAGAATGCCGTCCAAGGAAGAAAGAAAGGGAAAAAATATGTCGATAACAAAATTAACGGAAAAAAGAAAATCAATAGAGAATCATTTAAGAAAAAATCAAAAACATACATGATCTTGTCGTGCTCTGATACCAAAATGTTAGAAAATCATATCTGAATTGAAGGAAGTCTCCATATTTCCAGTTTTGCTCCTAGAATGACAAAAAAAACAATTATAATAGCAACCCGGACAACATCAATACCGACAACAGCATAAGTGGTGCTAGCATAAGTGAAAGAAACGATGAAGTTGACACTGACACAACAAAATGGGACAACAAGTAGAAGCGAGTGCTCTCCAAGAAGAAGGAAGCATTGCTACAAGCATAAGGGGATGTACATATTGTGAGAACAAGAATTGTTTTCTATATCCTGTGGATTCCCCAATGGATGGATGTCAGTTACATGATATGAATCCCTAGAGAGAGGACTGCTCCTTATATAGAATATTTGTTAACACCTCTCCATCCATCATGAAGATACACATTGGTTATTGGAACCAACCCCATCCCCAATAGACACATACCTTCAGGAAAACACTCTTATTTAATGTATTTATTTATTTTTGGGGCATACAAAATAGGAACACTCTCTTCATCACTATCACAGATAGGAAAAATGGTTATTTTAGGAAGTTTTCTTTCTACATCTTTCTTTTTTGGTACAAAGGTGACCATGCATACTCAACCAAATAAAAGTGCTAACCCTCTTAGGACCGGGCCAATGCCAAACATGTTTCTAATTAGAAGAAGACATCATATGATTGTTCATTTGATAATTTCATTATCTTTTTCCTTGATTGAGAAATTTCCATTCTCCTCTAGGTCCTTGTATATCTCATTTTTGCACCATTTCTTGATTGGAAAAGTCTACCAGCCACCTTCAAGAGCCAATTATCTGAGATCTTATCCTGTATTTAATCCCATCCCCACATTCCATACTTAGTGACACATTAGAAAATTTTCATCTCTTTATCATCCTTATCCATGTCATTGAAGCACATAACAATTGAGTATTTCCCCTTCCCCATCCAGCAATCCATCAAGAACCTAGCATCCTCTCTATTTATAACACTCCAACAGAACCCTTATCTTAAAAGATGCTTTACCTTCTCCATAGTATTGCATAACCTGGAAGCTTTCTTACATTTATTATCAAACAAGCTTTTAGTCTATTTTATAGATTTACTTTTCATAATATTCACCCATAAGATGTTATTTTCTATGAGGAATCGCCAAAAAAGTTTTAGAATAAAGGGAACATTCCAATCCCTTGTTGATCTCAATCCCAGTCCCCCTCCATCCTTATATTGACATAAAACATCCCATGAAATGCGATGAATCACCCTTTTCTCACAATTTGTACCCCAAATAAAACTTCCAACAATGTGGTCTATCTTGTCAAAAGTAGAGTCAGAATTTTGGCAAATTGCATCATAAGAAAGGAATACATTTCAAAACACTTTTATCCAGAGTTATCATCCTTACAAGAGAGAGGTGTTTTTCTTTCTACATACTCAGTTTCCTTTGCAAATTGTCAATAAGATGTAAATATGTATTTTTATTAACTCTCTTATGCACTAGAGGCACTCGTAGATATCTTCCCAAATTAGTAGTAGGCATGAGTCCCAATCTTCTACAAAATTCCTATTTCACCTTCACCTTCACCTTCACATTACAAAACAAAAATATACAAGATTTATTGGTAGAAATAACTTGTCCACAACTCATTCTAAAAGTTCTCTTGCAACTCAGGAGAACTTCATCTTCATTAATAGAAGTGTCAACAAAAATAACCATGTCATCTGCAGAAAGAAGATGGGACACCTTAGGACCACCTCTAGACAGACCAACATGTCTTCAATCACCACTCTCAATTTTATTATGAATGAGATGGGTAAGCCTTCCCTTACACAACACAAAAATGTACGGTGACATGGGGTTACCTTGTATCACACCCCTTTTAAGACGGATAGTATTAGTAGAATGTCCATTCCATAGAATTTGAAAGGAACTATTTTCTAATGATGACACAATAATATTCTTATATTCACAGGAAAGTTAAGTTCTGTAGGAATATCATCAATAATTCTTCTTAGGAATCAAAATCATAAGAACTCTCTCTATATCATATATTACAGTCCTAGAATTAAAAATATCTTGTTCTACTCTGGTCACTGACTCCCCTACTACCTCCCATTGTGTTTGGTAAAAAAGGATCATCATACCATTAGGGTTGGGTAATTTTCATTTTTCCCTTGTCATTTAAACTCTCCCAAAAATCCTCTTTTTGTAGGCATCTTTTCAAGATAATTTTTTTCTAAATACAAAAGTTCCATGAATATATTCCCAATCTTGAACACTTCATAAACATCATCATCATCATCAAAATATCCTAAAAATGTGAATTGATTAATGTTCTGACCTCCTCTGGGTCCACTATTACAGAAATGGCTTATAAAGTCACTTTTTTAGGTGTCGGTTGTATACAAAAACTGACACCTAAATGCTACAGTGTCGGTTGATAACATAAACCGACATCCAATCTACAAAGGTCGGCCAGACACGGGTACCGCTTTTATTAAGTGTCGGTTAATTAATAAACAACTGACACCTAAACTCAACCGCCAAACCCAAAATTCCAGCGAAAAAATTGGCTACAAAATTTTACAAAAGGCGTCGGTTCATAGCTAAATAACCGACGACTAAAGGTTTTTAGTTGTCGGTTTTTAATAACCGACACTTATTGTCAACTTAATAGCTCACCAGCCTGACTGATTCTTCCCCTTTCCCTTTTTCATTCCCGATTTCCTTAGCTCCGGCGATTTCTTGCTCCCTGTCGCCGCTCCCTGCCGTTCGTGCTCCGCCGCCGTGCTCCGTCGCCTCCGCTCCTTCCTCCGTGCTCGCCGCTCGTCGCCGTTGCCACGAGAATTAGTCACCGCCCACCCACCCGCCGGCCGCCCTCTCCACCGTCGTCGGTAGGAGCTAGGTCTCCTAGCCTCGCCGCCCTCTCCGCCGCTCCTCTCCACGCCGCCGGCACCTGCTAGGACTTGCTCCGGCCGCTGCTCCTCTTCCCTCAAGGTGCCCGCCCTGCCTTCTTCTTCTTCCTTTGCTCCTCTTCCCTCAAGGTGCCCACCCTGCTGCTGGGCGTTTTTTTTTAATTTATTTACTTCCTATGAGAATCAGTTTTAATTAGGGCTCATACACATATTTATGTACATAAACCTGTTAGAATAAATGCTAAAAAGGTGTGATTTTAGGGTTTAGGTACTGAATTTGTGATTCTACTGAGCTGAATCCTCTATTGTCTATACAATACATGTTCTATGATAAGCCTTAGTTAATTTAATATGCATACTTTGTATGTAAGACATAGTAATTGGGTACTTCTGTATATCCAAGTAAATTACATGTAACTAATCATGACATAGATTTTAGAATGCATAATTTGGTTAAATGTCCCGCTGTAATTTTTGATCAAGTGATGATATGTAAATGTAGTAATAAGTTAGCAAGGTATCAATGATAAGTCTGTTGTAATGTGATGCAAAATAGTTATTGTATCATGCATATATACTTAATACTTTTTTGTTTTATAGTTGTATAGGGTGTTTTATGTGTGGCAAGTCTATTGTTTAATAGTTTAGCTATAATCATTGTTTAATAGTTTAGCTATATTCTTGGTGAGAATCCTAATCACCCTTCTTTTGCTTAATGATGAACTGTAATGCACACATGTGACATGCTTGGAATGTAAATGATGAACTTTTCCCTAAATGGAAACAACTTATTAATATTCAGATCTTAATAATTCCATGAAGTGCACATTATCTTACTCATGAAAAGTATGTGTATAATGTAGGATTAGTTCCATATAATGGTTCTATTTTAGTAAGCACCTAGAAACCCGTCCAAGATTTACTCATTAGGAGTAAATCTTGGATAGTCCCCGGTTTGGGACTGTTCTTGAACACCTAATCTCACTTAGGATGTAAGTGTATAATGTGTATTGGGTTTTTGAGAAATTTTCGGTAGCATTTCCTCATTTGTTCTCTAAGTACATATGTAGACTTCTTTTCAAGATATCATGTCTACCACAATAAAGTTGGTTATGACAAGCAATAAAAGGTTAACTGATGTTATACAACTTTTTCTGAAAATATATAACATCGTTATATGTACTTACACTTTGTTAATACTAATATTATGCAGTCTCTGTCCACCCATAACAGTCACTATGAACTGGGCCTCTATGTTAATGTTAATGTTCCCTATTGAAGAACAATTGGACATCATCCTAGATGATCGTTCCTTAAACCAATTGGTCATACCCAAACATTGGCGTTTTCTAAAAGGAAGACACTACATGCCTGGTAAAGTGACCCTAACTTTTGGCAATTATTCACATGTTATCGAGGTTGAGTATGATTTGGCGGGAAATCTTGTATCAAAATCCGGTTGGCGTGATTGGATTGGAGAGCTGCATGTGGTCCATTGGAACAGGCTTTTTCTCCGTCCAGTTGGCCATAATTCCATCAAAGTTTGGATAACCAACAGCAACTGCGAGACCCCCGATCATCTTCTGCGGTATGAGCGCACGACGTCAGATATCATCTATGAGGAATATGAATCTGAGGCCCCTGTCAGTTCAGATTCGTCTAAATACAGTGAGGAGCTTCGTGACACAGCTTTATCATCAAAAAAAAGTTACTGATGCATGCGGGACCATGTTGGTGTAGTATTTAGTTGTCTATCTATCTAGACTTGTCTGTATTAATAGTTTTTTTAATTATGCGCATGTTTAGGGGTACACCAACCCCTTTGTTTAGTTACTGTTTAGGGGTACACCCCTGTGTGTGGATGTAAAAAGAGATTAATGAATGGAACTTTTCCCTAAATTGCCAATCATGCTTTTAAAGACATCAATAATCACCCTAACTTGAAGAACTAGGATTTTAGGTATAAGAATGACAACACATTATTTGTTGGCCTAGAAACCCGTCCAAGATTTACTCATTAGGAGTAAATCTTGGATAGTCCCCAGTTTGGGACTGTTCTTGAACACCTAATCTCGCTTAGGATGTAAGTGTATAATGTGTATTGGGTTTTCAAGAAAATTTCGGCAGCATTTCCCCGTTTGTTCTCTAAGTACATATGTACTTGGAGAACAGCGGGAAAATGCTGCCGAAATTTTCTTGAAAACCCAATACACATTATACACTTATTAGTGAGATTAGGTGTTCAAGAATGGATAGGTGGTACACATTTATTATATATAATAATGACATCACATGTATTTGTTAACCCTAGACCCTAATCTTGTCCTAATATATACTTGTTTTCTCTTTGATCATAGAATGGATAGATCATGGATGTCAATTTGCAATCGCTGCACCCCAGAGTTTATTTCTGGTCTTGACCAGTTCATTAGATTTGCCGAGGAACATAGGAAACAACCTGGAGATAGGTTCTACTGTCCATGTAGGCATTGCGGTAACAACTTGAAAGTTAACACTGGTGACGAAATCAAAACTCATGTCATGTGCAACGGGATTATACATGGCTATACAGAATGGCACTGGCATGGAGAGATTTCAAACCCGAAACCAGTGGATGTCGATAGCAGTGCTTGTGTGGAAGAAGAAATTGCCTACGATGACGTAGATGTGAATGAACCAGTTCCAGTAGACATTGTTGATGCGATGCTGGATAGTTGTGGGGTACAACACACCGATCCACCTCCCATTTTTAGAAACATTGTGCATGATGCTGAGATGTCGTTATACACAGGTTGTACTAAGTTTATGAAGCTTAACGCTGTGTTGAGATTGTATAAGTTGAAAGCTAACAATAGATGGAGCGACAAAAGCTTCACGTCATTGCTGTTTTTGTTGAAAGAAATGCTTCCTGAAGGAAATGAGCTGCCAATCTCAACATACCAGGTAAAGAAATTGTTGTGCCCAATGGGAATGGATGCCAAGAAGATACATGCATGCCCTAATGATTGTGTATTATTTCAAAAGGACTATGCGGATTTGAAAGATTGTCCAAAATGTGGTGCGTCACGGTATAAATTGACGACTTCGGGGGAGTCCAAAACTGGTTCTCCTGCCAAGGTGATGTGGTATCTACCTATAATATCACAGTTTCAACGCTTGTTTGCCAATCCGATAGATGTGAAGAATTTGAGATGGCATGCAGATGTTAAGAAAAATAATGATGGGATCCTACGACATGCGTCTGATTCCCCACAGTGGAAGAAGATTGAAGTATTGTACCCTGAATTTGGTGAAGAAGTCAGGAATCTAAGACTTGGGCTTTGTACAGACGGGATGAATCCATACGGGACATTGAGCAGCCAACATAGCACTTGGCCAGTCATTCTTGTTATATACAATCTTCCTCCCTGGCTGTGTATGAAAAATAAGTATGTAATGTTGTCGTTGTTGATATCGGGCCCTAAACAACCTGGAAAAGACATCGATGTTTATCTTGAACCTCTGATTGATGACTTAAAGAAACTCTGGGGTGATGGTGTGATGGCCTATGATGCTTCACGAAGAGAGACATTTTGTTTGCATGCTATGTTGTTTTGCACTATTAATGACTTTCCAGCATATGGGAATTTGTCTGGATATAGTGTCAAAGGAGCTAAAGCGTGTCCTATATGTGAAGAGAACACTGATTCAACAAGACTAAAACATGGCGGTAAGAATGTATATCTCGGTCATCGAAGGTTTCTTCCAAAATTCCATCTGTATCGTAGGAAGCACAAAGCATTCAATGGATTGAATGAGGAACGCAGTGCACCTAAACCTATACCAGGGGAGGTTGTTTATGAAAGAGTAAAAGACTTTGTCAATGAATTTGGTAAGAGATCACAATGTACTACACGGAGTGACAATTCTTCATTCAAGAAGAAGTCAATATTTTGGGATCTTCCTTATTGGAGTTCTTTGACAGTCAGACATTGTATCGATGTAATGCACGTTGAGAAAAATGTCTGTGATAGCATCATTGGTACTCTGTTAAATATACCAGGTAAGACTAAAGATGGGATAAAATCCAGACTGGACCTACGTGAAATGGGAATAAGGTCAGAATTAACAGAATTACGTGAAATGGGTAATAAAAGAACATACTTACCTCCCGCTTGTTACACGTTGTCTAGAAAGGAGAAGAAAGCTATTTGTGAATGCTTGGTAAATGTTAAGGTGCCACATGGTTACTCATCCAACATCTGTAGATTGGTATCAATGAAAGATCTGAAGTTGATAGGTCTTAAATCTCATGATTGTCACACTCTAATGCAACATATATTGCCCGTGGCAATTCGATCTATATTGCCGAAGCATGTAAGGTTTGCAATCACCAGACTTTGTTTCTTTTTCAACAGTCTCTGCAGCAAAGTTATTGACCCTGAGACTCGATAATTTGCAAAGAGAAGTGGTTGTCACCCTATGTCAGCTTGAGATGTATTTCCCTCCTTCGTTCTTTGATATCATGGTACATCTTATTGTCCACTTGACTGGGGATGTGAAAATCTTGGGACCGGTTTTCTTGCATTGGATGTATCCCTTTGAACGATACATGAGCGTTTTTAAAGGTGATGTTCGAAACCGTAATCGGCCTGAAGGGAGTATTATTAAAGGTTATGTGGTGAGAGAGGTTATGGATTTCTGCAATGACTTTCTCAATGGTAATGACACTCCTGATAATGACAAGAATATTGACGAGCTATTTGGCA
Organism: Alisma plantago-aquatica; assembly: GCA_963693085.1. Lineage (NCBI taxonomy): Eukaryota > Viridiplantae > Streptophyta > Magnoliopsida > Alismatales > Alismataceae > Alisma > Alisma plantago-aquatica. Next base: position 28,695,212 of record OY856411.1, read on the forward strand.
AAGGAATTTTGGGATCACGTGTGAAAGTAATCAGCCGTGAGCAGTTGGAACAAGGTCATTTGTATATTTTACACAACATGGACGAAATGAACGTTTATATCGAGGAACATACCAATTTCATCAAAAGACAATATCCTCGAGCCAATACAATGTGGCTTGCTAGAGAGCATAACAAGACTTTTATTAAGTGGTTTGAAGATAAAGTCTTACATCAACTATCTCAAACACCAGATGATATTACTGAAACTATCAAATGCCTCGCCTTTAAACCAAAGTTGACTGTTATGTCTTATGAAGGGTATGACATTAATGGACTCACATATTACACAAAGCGCCAAGATGATAAGAGTGTCGTCCAAAACAATGGGGTCACCCTTCAAGCATCGACTATGTTTTTTGCAAGTGCAAAGGATAAGAGTCCACGTGAAGCTAAAATGTCATATTACGGTGTCATTGAAGAGATATGAGAATTTGACTACATAGATTTCAGAATTCCGCTCTGCAAATGTAATTGGGTTGATAACACCAAAGGAGTTATAGTGGATGAATTGGGTTTCACTTTAGTGAACTTTGAAAAGATTGGTGAGAAGGCTGAACCATTCATATTGGCATCACAGGCGAAACAAGTATTTTATATCGATGATCCTGCAAATGATAAATGGTCGGTTGTTCATCATGGTAAAAGACAGTTCATTGAAGATCCTATAGATGAAGAAGAGTACTATGATAAATATGATGACTCCACTCCATTCTCAGTTGGGTTGCCAACTCCACAAAATATTGAAGAAGCTAATGATGACTTATATGTGCGCGAAGATCACAATGAAGGATTGTTAATTGATAAAAGATCACAATTTTAGAGGCATGCATGTTTATATTTTTTTATTGAAGCTAAATGTTTACTTTTTTAATATCAATATCATTTTCTGATTTGATGTTTCATTATCTTCTAGTTAATACAAATGCTAAACAGCAAATGAAGAGAAGCAGGATACAGATACAATACATAAAGTGCAGCACACACAAGTTCTTCAGATTCATATAACAACATGACAGACTAACACATATACAATGCATAACAACATCAACGCCAAATTTACATACAACACTAGCTTAATACATATCTAGTGGGACTAAGGTGACGATACCACCTGCTAAAACAAGTTACCGACTACATGTTACGACTGGGAGGTCGTGATTCAGCAACCGTATGCATTAGCAGGAGGACAAACATATGGTGATCTGTTTGTCCTCCTGCTAATGCATACGGTTGCTGAATCACGACCTCCCAGTCATAACATGTAGTTGTCGGTAACCTGTTTTACCAGGTGGGATCGTCACGTTATAAGTCCCACTATATATGTACTAAGCTAGTGTTGTATGTAAATTTGACACTGTTGTTGTTATGTACTATATATGTGTTAGTCTGTCATGTTGTATGGACATGATTGTATTGCTCAGGTATTATATAGTCTCATTAGATAATATGAAATATATCAATCTTATTTATAGCTCATTAATTATATATATACATCATTCTCTTTACTGGTGTTTAAAGCTGACCCCACTATAGGAACGGACTTACCAGATGTACATGCTCCCTATACGATGGGAGAATTAAATGAAGTAAGAGAAGAATGGGCAACAAACATACAAATAGTGGGGGCTTTAAAATATAATTGGGATCCTGATAGCGAATAATGACTAAACAATGATATTTTGAAAATGAATTTCTGAATTATAATATATGTGTGAATGTTTCTACATGTCTGGATGTTTCTACATGTGTCTGAGTGAAAATGAATGAAAGTGTTGGTTTCTATATGAATGTTTCTACATGTGTGAATGTGAATGAATGGAACTACAGATTTCTAGCTACATGAATGTTTCTAAATGTGTGAAAATAAAATGGAACTGCAGGTTGCATTGCTAAATGCATGTGTGAATATTTTTGTTGTTAATTTTGCAGGTTTGTGGCCTGTTGTCGGCTGATATCAATGGATGTCGTAAAACCTATAGTTCATAACTGAACTGAACATGTTTCTCATCCTGCGACCAGCCACATCAGGTTTGCAGGCTGACAGAAAAAAAAACAATAGGCGTCGGTTATTTGTATAAAACTGACGCCAAATAGTTACAGTGTCGGTTTTTAATAGAAACCGACGTCTATTTCCTTAACACCACGACTGTGTTGTCCATCACGGCCGTGTTGGGAGTTATATGGCGTCGGTTATTAGCTAATAACCGACGCCTATAGTGCCCAAGTTGGCGCCCTCCTGTGGCGCGAAGATATATGTCGTCGGTTATTTGTAAAAAACCGACACTGATAGTGCCCAAGATGGCGCCCTTTCTGTGGTGCGAAGGGTTTGGGCGTTGGTTTCATATCTAATAACCGACGCCTATAGTGCCATGATGGCGCATTTTTGGTGGCGCGCGAAGAGTTTGGGCGTCGTTTTTGGAACTGACGCCTAACGGGTGAGCTTTTAGTGTCGCCCACATAGGTGTCACTTAGAAACCGACACTAAAGGCTTTAAATAACCGACACTAAAGGTAGGTTCTGTAGTAGTGGTCTTCCTTCAAGCTTCCTTTATTATCTATAAGTCATCTCACTCTTTCCCTAATTTTTCCTCTTTATGGAGAGAGTGAAAATACAAAGTATTATGATCCCCAGGCATAATCCGATCAGCTTTAGATTTTGATCCTAATACACATTTTCTTGAAATAAAGCAGCCTCAAGCTCAACTTGAAGAGAATCATACTTGGAAGCAACATCTTCATCATAATTGATCATGAGACTACTCTACAAACTGTCAATGTAATAATTTCTTTTCTATGAACATATTACCAAAAATAACTTTTTTCCAAGCCCTAACCTCGGTATAGAAATTCTTTTGAGCTCAAAGAACTCCTCGCAAACTCCTTAAACCCCTCATGTAAAACCCATGCAACCTGAAAGGTGATGTCGTGCAATTTGTTCAAATTTTTTTGGGTTGAGGTAGGAAATAAGGGAAAATGGTCAGAGCCCAGTCTACTTAAATGTTTAACAAAACCAGTTAGATGAGCCTCATTCCAATGATCATTGCATAAGGTTGTATCCAATCTAGCATGACAACCCTTACTTCTCCACGTAAAGTCCCCACCTTCATATGTAATCCCCATTAAATGGTAATTATTAATCATGTCATGTCATTGAAATGACTAGACCCCATTGTTAAAATTAGTACAACCTATTCTTTCGTTGGTAATAATGATAGAATTAAAATCACTAATCACAATCCCTGGAGCCCTTACACAATTATGAAGTTCTTCTAATCTTTTTAATTTAAAGTTTCTCACCCTAGATTAGGGCTCCCATACAACAAAATGACACTCAATCTATCCCATCCAAAATCCACCAAGATATGGAGGAAAAGTCTATGAATGAGCATGACTTCCACCTTACAATCATTATCAATCCATAAAATCAAAATACCCCTAGAACACCCAATAGACTCTCACCCTATGAGAATTAGTAAATATCATTTTCTTAATCACATTATTTTCTTGTAATCCGCTAATTTGTGCTTCAACTAAACACACAATATTAGTCTTATATTTCAACCCCCAATCATTAAGAATGTTCCTTCTATTACGTATTTTGATAAATCTTCACATACATCAGTAATAGTTGATAATACCACTCACACTGCCTTCCCCAACCCCCCTTTCATTCTTAATTCTTCTATCATCCTCCATTTTCCCACTATATCTGAAATCATTCTCCTCATTTTTTGCTACTCTTTTACTTTCTTGTGGAGTTCTATTTTTGCCAATTGATAAGTGCCTCCTTTTTATTGCAAGGCTTGCATCTGTCGCTTTTCTTGGGTCAAGGTAGAAAAAGGAAAATTAACTAATGTCTTAACCCAATCATGTCATGTAGTATTATCCTCCATGTCCTCTATTGAATCAAAATAATGTTCACAAATTGACCAAATTTTTTCATTTGGTGCTCTGAATTGGTCTCCCAACACATTCGTCATTGTGTTTAACATATCTCCAAACCCCAAATTCTCATCTTTCTGAGCTGACTGATCTGATATGTTTTTTAGGTGATTCTTCTTTGTTGCTCATCTTTTTGTTGTTGTGTAACATACTACATCTTGGACCCTAACCTAGATCTTTGAAATTTTGGACTTCCCCAAACAAGGTTGAGGTTAGACCGAAAAGATGTTTTGTATAACCCTAATGAGATAATGCATGTATAAATCACCCTAATGTAACTAAATGTTTTCACATTAGTCTTATACCAATAATGGACGCATAAAATAGGTCACATGAGAAAAATGGAGATTTCATAATCATTCATGCAAAATAATCTTACATAACTCCTTTAATCTTAATATGAAGATATGTAACTTAATTGGTTGAACAAAGGTAATGATGATGATAAATGTGATAAAAAAAGGTTAATTGGACCCAAATAATAAAAGTCACATATCTCATAAAAGGAAATCTCTAAAGTGGAAACAAACTTCAAAATCATAATCTACAATTCTAAATCATCCTGTATTCAATTTTCATCAAATCTGGAAAACCTTGAATTATTAGGGTATGTTTAGGAGAGAGAAAATGGATAAAAGCTATACAAGATGAATAATATGATAAATGACTCCAAAAGGTGAAAATAAAGGCAAATTCATATTCAAAGCACTAAAGACTACTTGTGGATGAAGTTTCATCAAATTTGGATATTCCTAATGTGATTAATGCATGAGGAAAGAGAAACTAAGATTTGATTAATTAATGCATCAAAAGTCTTCAAAAGGAAAATCTAATTGCATATTCAGATTCTTATACTCGAATGAGCTTAGATGTCAAATTTCTTTTAATTTGAATAACGTTTGGACCCTCAATTGAAGAAAGAGAGAAAAGGAAATAATGTAAATATTTCACTTGAATCGAATTTGATTTGGATAAGGTTTTCATTTATTTTATATGTCATACGGTTCCCAATTTCATGACTTCTCTCCACCATCTGATCCTAGATCTAACAACATGAAAGTCATCTCCTACATTGGGTAGGAGACCAAGGAACTTTGTACAGTAATTGTGGATTTCTCGTTGGCTATTCTCATTCTACACTACACAAAACTTCACGATTTTTCTCCCATTTAATTCATGAGAAGATTCCACATCAAGAAAGCTATAATTTAAGCCTTGTTTTACTAAAATGATAAGATGCCCAAATTTGCAGTTTCCACCTTGCTGTCCCAAAACTCATAGAGCCCATAAACCTAATGCATATTAATATATAATGGCTCCTAGAGAACCGCCAACTCTAAAGGAAGCCTCCTTCAAAGTCAATTTTGCCCAAAGCATTCCCCTTTGTTCCCACGACCGTCATCCTCTTTTTATGACCACTTAGTCACAATTGGTGATGCACTATAAGGAACTTCAATCCCACCCTCATGGACCATATGGGTACCACCTTTTCCCTTTATCCCAGTCACATCTTCCATGTGGTTGACTCATCATCCCCACCCAACTACCATCTCCATGACTTGAACAAGCTTCATTGACAAAGAGGTATTGGACATCACCCAGGATAGGGGGTGTCGTGATTAGATTTGATTGATGTTTTGGAAGGTCCGTGATACATTTGATCCCTTTGTTTCCCAGTATTAGCCCATAAGTGAGTTTCCCCTACTCATTGGAAATCTAGTGACTGGGTAGATTTTTTTGTAGTTTGCCTCATTTTTGGTTTCTCTGACCGCGGTTAGTTATTCAGAAATCCTTGAGATCAGTTTGATGTTAGGGAACTGTTGGTAGTTGTTTTTCGATGATTGGGTTGATGAAATGGCCATTTTGGTCATCGAATCCAACCTGCTTAATTGGTGATCAATGTTGAACCGTTCTCCTCATGCAAGAAGATGATTTCTAGTGTTTTCCCTCTCTTACCCCCTTCATTTCTGCATTGTTTTTTAGTTTTGCCAAAGGTATAATGGTCCTTTCACCTGGTCTTTTTCCTTTGCTTAGGCGAGTTGGTGAGATGGCAGTGGGACCACACAACTTGGAGAGTAGTGATTGGGCCAAGCCAGCATGCCCTTCCTCTCCCTCTCTCTCTTTTTATCACACAATCTTGGTTTCCCTATGTGGCATAAATGAATTTCATGATTGGCCAAAAATTGTAAAATCGATAACTAATTCTATATTAATCAAAAAATTGCAAATAAATAGTCATTGGATTTATAAAAATATTTATCTAATCATCTTAGTTTTATTTTCTAATTCTAAATTAATTAATATACAGATTTTTATTTCGGACACTACTCTCCTCGCGTCCGTGACCTAGCGCTCTGGCGACTAGGGTTCCGGTGTGTGGGAGCCTTCCTAACCCGGCAGGGTTGCCTTCTCTTGCAGGTCCAAGGACAGGGCGATTTTTCTGGTACTCTCCCCAGGATGGCGGAGGATTTAGTAGAGAGATACGCGCGGCTACAACTCACAACAGAGGAAGAGGAACCGATCGAGATCAGGGAAGAACAAACGGAGGAGGAAACCGAACATCTGGGACTGGCGCTGGTGGCGCGCATCCTCTCCGACAGATCACCAAACTTCTGGGCGATGAAACGTACGCTAACACAGGCGTGGGGACTCTCACAGAAGGTCGTGTTCAAAGAGTTGGAGGGAGACATATTCATCATCCAATTCTTCGATTGGAGAGACAAACAGAAGGTGGTCGATGGAGCACCGTGGAACTTCGAGAATAAACTTCTGATCTTCAAAGAAATCGAGAGGGAAGAACAACCGGGGTCGATTGTGATCAAGCAGATGCCTTTTTGGGTTCGTATATACGGGCTTCCATTGGGTTTCCGGTCACCCCAGGCGATCAGGAAGATAGCAGGTAGGCTAGGCGACGTGATCGACCTGGACATTGACGAGCTTGGCTGGGAAACACCGGCGAGAGTCCGCGTGAACCTGGACATCACAAGGCCACTGAAGAGAGTTCTACGGATCACGGGCAACCACAACAAGTTCCTAAACCTAGACGTGAAGTATGAGAGGTTGCAGCACTTCTGCCACACCTGTGGGCGGCTAGGACATGCTGAGAGGGATTGCGACGAAAGAACGGAGGGGGACGAAGGGGAAAGGCAATGGGGGCCGTGGCTGAAGGCCTCGCCGAGGAAGCCGAGGACATCACTACACGAAGAACTACACGGCAATATAAGGGCTACGAAGAGGATCATCTTCAAACATAAACCGACGCAGGAGGGTTCGTCGAGATCGTGGTCGTCCAACGACAGTAGGGCTGCGACCAAACAGGAGGGCACCACGGCAGCAGTTGCGGCAACATCCCAGAACAATCAAAAGGCTGCGAGCGCAGATAGGGAACATTCATGGCAGCAGCGAGAGATTAGTGGTGAGTCCGTAGGGAATATATCCGACCTGTTTCCTGAACGAGAGGAGGTCCAGAAGAGCAGCGGACGGAACTGTAAGGGTATGGCCGACGAGGAGGTAACTATAAGAAAGAAGGATAGCAGAAGTAGAACCTACGGAAGAAGTGAACTTCTGGAGGTAAGGGACGGAGGCCAATCCCGCTTGGTAGTGGAGGTGGACCCAGCTATCACAAACACAGGAAAGATCAACGAGACAGTTGCAGATGAAGAGGCAGTAACGGAGGCACCAGATACGGTAGGCACAGAAAGGAGAACAATAGACGACTATACCCAGAGCCAGGCTCGGACGAGGGCGCAAAAAAAGCTAGAAAACAGAAAGAAGACAGGAAGAAAAGGGAAGTGTGAGACAAAGAAAATTCGGGAGCCACCGTGGGTGTACAAGATGAGCAGGGCACAACGCCTCGGGATTCCAGAGCATGAAGTGGTCTGGGACACGATGTCAGGGAAGAGAGGAAGACATTCTGAATACTGTGATATGGAGCTCGACATGATCAGTCCTACGGAAGATGCAGCCAAGAAAGCAAGGAGCAGTGAAGGCACAGTACACAAAGATGGGACAGTAGATGTTCAAGTAGCGGAGACTGGCGGAGTCCAGCTCCGTGAACAACAATGAAAATCATGAGCTGGAACTGTTAGGGGTTGGGCAACCCTGACACGGTTAACACCCTCCGTTCTTGGTGTTGGAGGGAGAGCCCAAACCTTGTCTTCTTAATGGAGACACTCGTCACTGGGGTGGATCTGGAAGCAGTGAAAAGAAAATGTGGCTTCACGCAAGGGATATGCATTGATAGAGTGGGTAGGTCTGGAGGAGTTGGTCTTTGGTGGAAGGATGTTGATCTTACCGTCATATCTTATTCGCAGCATCACTGCAGTTGTGAAGTTGGAGATGGGACTGATACCGGGAAATGGAGGGCTGTGGGTATTTATGGATGGGCGGACCAGCAACAAAAGCACAACACTTGGAGTTTGATACGAGAGCTAAAAAATGCATCTGATTTACCTACGGTGTTCTTTGGAGACTTCAATGAAATTGTCTCTAACACAGAAAAGATGGGAGGTCCACCGAAGCCCTTACGCTACATGCAGGATTTCCGGGATGTGATAGATGACTGTGATCTGACAGATCTGGGATACAGTGGCAATATATTCACATGGCAGAGGGGAAAAACACCTGAAACCCTTATTCGTGAAAGGCTGGACAGGGCACTAGCGGGCCCCGCTTGGGCAGCGAGATTTCCACAGGCAAGAGTCATCCATTTACCTTTTGTTGAATCGGATCACTCCCCGGTTATCATTCACATGGAGTATAGGCGAAGGCGTCAAAGAAGACAACAAGATAATTTTTTCTTTGAACCCATGTGGGTAGAGGATGAGGCATGTGAACAAATCATTAAAGAAGCATGGGAAGGAGGAGCTGCGATGGAGATACAAGGGAAGATGGAAAGATGTGGCCTTAAACTAAAATCCTGGGCAAACAAAAAATTTGGGAAAATGAAAAGAAGGATCAAGGAGCTAGAAGCACAGCTTGGAGAGGCACAACTTCTACCGCCGGATAGAACCAACCTCGACAGATGCGCAAGCATGGCAGCTGAACTTCAGGAGTGGCATAGACGTGATGAAAAATACTGGCATGCTAGAGCAAGGGTGAATGAAATGAAGGCTGGGGACCGGAATACGGCGTACTTTCACCACAAAGCTTCTCACAGGAAGAAGAGAAACAAGATTGAGGGCATCAACGATAATGAGGGTCAATGGAGAACGAAGGAAGAAGAGATCGAGAAAGTCATCACTACCTTTTTCCAGGGGATGTTCCAAACGTCAAATCCATCGGGCTGGGAGGAGGCAGTGGCAGGTCTTGAGAGGAAAATCGGAGAGGGGGAAAATGAAGAGCTGGAAAGAGAAATCAGCAATGAGGAAATCCAAGCAGCATTGAAAGGAATGCATCCGAATAAAGCACCAGGGCCAGATGGTATGAAAGCCATGTTTTTCCAAAAATATTGGCATATTGTGGGAGATGATGTGGCAAACTATATCAAGGGGTGGTGGAAATCTGATTATAATATAGATGAGGTAAACTCTACATTGGTAGTCCTCATACCAAAAGTGAAATCGCCAAAAGAGATCGGGGAGTATAGGCCGATAAGTCTGTGTAATGTTATCTACAAAATTGCAGCCAAAGTCCTTGCCAACCGTTTACGTCCTCTAATGGATAAAATCATATCGGAACAGCAGAGTGCCTTCATCCCGGGTAGGCTTATCACCGACAATGTGCTGGTGGCATATGAGTTATTTCACACTATGAAAGGAGAAAAGAGGAAAAAGAAGGGACACATAGCGCTGAAGCTCGACATGTCTAAAGCCTATGACCGTGTAGAATGGGGGTTTGTGGATTACGTGCAGGAGAGGTTGGGATTCGGTGAGCTTTGGAGGAAAAAAATTATGAGTTGTATGTCGTCCGTATCTCACTCCTTTTCTATCAATGGGGATCGTACCAGGAAGACTCAACCTTCCAGAGGACTGCGACAGGGTGACCCTCTTTCTCCCTACCTTTTCATTTTATGTGCTGAAGCTTTTTCTTCTTTACTTAACTTGGCAACACAACAGAAAAAATCCATGGTGTGCGAGCCAGCAGGCACGGGCCGCATATTTCTCACCTTTTCTTTGCAGATGACTCCATTCTTTTTACGAGGGTAACCAAAGAAGAATGCCTGATATTAGCTAACATTATCAGCCAATACGAACGGGCATCCGGTCAGAAAATCAACCTATCAAAAACTGAGGTGGCCTTCAGCAAGGGAGTATCCAGGGAGAGGAAAGACGAGATTTGCCAAGTACTTAAAGTCCAAGAGGTGGAGAGGCATGGCAAGTACCTAGGATTACCAGCAGCGGTGGGGAGATCCAAGAAGCAAGCCTTCTCGTATATTCAGGAGCGGGTATGGAGCAAACTTCAAGGCTGGAAGGAAAAAATGTTATCTAAAGCGGGAAAGGAGGTCCTCATTAAGGTTGTGGCGCAAGCAATTCCAACGTACCTGATGAGTATTTTCCAGCTGCCAACTTATCTTCTAGACGCCATCAACACTTCCATCGCCAGATTTTGGTGGGGAGCCAAAGACAGTGAAAGGAAAATAGCATGGGTCAGTTGGGAAAAACTTTGCAGTCCGAAGAACCAAGGAGGCATGGGTTTTCGGAACATAGGCGCCTTCAACCAAGTCCTTCTTGCCAAACAAATCTGGAGGCTGGTTCACAGGAGTGATACGTTGGTGTACAAAGTTCTCAAGGCTAAATACTTCCCATCCAGCAGTGTTCTAAAAGCAAGACGGGGACACAATCCAAGTTTCACGTGGAGAAGTATATGGAATTCCAAGAGCATAGTACTTGATGGCATGCAGTGGAGAGTGGGCGACGGCAAAGACATCAACATATGGTCCGACAACTGGATTCCCAATCTAGATGGCAGCATCAAATCTAGGTTGGGAATATCTTCACCGACAGTACAGCTGGTGCACCAACTCATACATCAAGATACCATGCAGTGGAACCGGGGGCTGATCTACGAGGTGTTTGCACAACACGTGGCTGATATGGTGTGTGCGACCCCTCTAGGAATCTCGACAAGACCGGACGGTATTTTTTGGAGACCAAGCAGAAGTGGGGATTATTCTGTGAAATCTGCCTACTAGATGGCTACACAAGAACCAAGCAGCAATGAACAACCGATCAACCATGCAGAAAAAGAAGTGTGGCGCGCGATATGGAAAACGGGAATAGCTCCCAAAGCAGCACATTTTCTTTGGCGGTGCGCTGTTGGCTCGTTGGCCACCGTAGGAAGGTTGTTTGATAGGTATTGCCATCAAGATGGGATTTATCATATTTGTGGGAAGGGAAAAGAAGACATCAGTCACATGCTCTTCAAGTGCGACCAAGCTTGGGAACTTTGGAAGGAATACCCGATGGAAATGCAATGGCGCGTGAGACAACTGGGTAACAAGCCGGTGCGGGCAGCTCTCTTAGCAGCAGTGTGGCCCTTACGTGGGAAAGCGGACGACGATATGATTGCAGCCTTTTGGGCAATTTGGAGCAGGAGAAATGATGTTACGTTTGGGAACAATGTTCGTAGCCCGATGGTCATCAAGAATTCTCTCCGTCCATTAGTTAGATACCAGCCGGAGAAGGCCAACAGACCGCCGGGATGCCCGAGTGCAGCAGCTGCTGCGGGCTGGTCCAGACCGCCGGTGGGCTACGTGAAGATCAATTGTGACGCCGCTGTGAACGTACAAGGCAGGGACGGGCTCGGGATGGTGTGGAGGGAAGCGGATGGCGAAGCTACAAGGATCGTCGGGAAGAAGCAGCCGTCATTGAAGGACCCGCGGTGTGCTGAAGCACTAGCCATTAGAGAAGGACTCATCCTATCCAAGGACATGCAACTCACCCATGTGATCGTGGAATCTGACGCTGAAACAGTGATCAAGTTTATTGAGGCCGGGACTAGAAGAGCGGATCTCCTGGGAACCATCCTTGAAGACATATCTCATCTTTGCTTATCGTTTACTAGTGTTTCCTTTTTGTTTTGTCGTAGATTGGCAAATGGGGTTGCTCACCAAGTAGCCCGATTAGCCTCTAGTAGTAGCTTTTCTTTCAGTAACTTTAGCTCTTTCCCTACTATTGTAAAGAACTCCATTGGAGCTGATTTCCATAACTAATATAGAAGAGCGCTTACCCTCAAAAAAAAAATATACAGATTTTTATGAATTTGCCTAAATGATTATAAATTGCAAAATTCATATCTAATAATATATATGTTAGAAAAATAAAATAAAATATGTTATGAAGTCAGAAAAATGTAACCTTTAATGTAGCATTGTTTTGATAACCAAATCACTAATACTAAAAAGGTCATTTTTAGGATTTTGAGTAATTAATGTGAAAATAACCCTAATTCTACATATATGCTTAGTAGGTGCTTTGAAGACCTAGGCTTGGACCTAAGACTGACTTTGGACTTATTTAGACTCTGAAGTGAGGTATGCTTGTGTCAGGACCCATTACACTAAAGGAGATTACTCAAAACATAAAACACAGTCAACCACTAATTAATGACATACCCAAAAATATGGGTAAATTAAAACCGATTTCAATGTCAGCACCTGCTCAGAACCATTTGCATAAGACCTCAAAATCTTTCTTTTATACATATTAGGCCAAGAATTTGATACAAATGTTCTATTTCCTTAGCCACAATATATATACACAGGAGAACAATATTCATATATGCCACACAAACAAGCATTAACATGCTAATAAAAGTTCAATTTGTTTGAAACACAATATACAAACTTTTCCTCCCTAGACCTAAGAGTACAGGGACAACTCTAGAACAAACTAGACATCTAATCAACTTTATCAAATATTCATTACTATAGCTCCTCTTTGCTGCCACATGTTTGTTTTCGTCACTTCCGATTACCTAAAAAAGTGTGGCGAACCACAAGGGTGAGACCTAGTCCCAGAAAGTGATATAACCATCAACAATGTTTATTGATTACAACATTTTTATGTAATTAAACAGTTAAGAAGTTTAATCAGATATAACAAATAAGATCAATCGTACCGATGATTAACAAAATACATAAAGGAGCAGATAATAACTATCATTATTAACTAGACTATCATCCTTTATCTTGTTGACAATATAAGTAGGTCGGTAGCATATGCCATTCTAGCATCATGAGCAAGTCTAGTAACATAGCATAGCAAACAACATGAGCATGTCTAACAGTTTGAACATATCAATATCATAAGTAGAGCTATCAGCATAAGCATGAATATTTGCATAATTAGCAGTATATGCATCTCTAGTTATAAAGGCATGGCTAGGATGCTAAACATAACTAACAAAATGAGATATCTAGCATCTTGATTATAATCAGCAGTAGAATTATAGATATTAACATAAGCATGACTACTGTATGTACACATTTACATTCTTATGATCCACAACATAAGAATAATTATCATCTCTTAATTGCATTAAGCATCATCTTTATGTAAAGAGAACAAACAAGGGTTATCATCCAATGTGAAGCGTCGTGTATAACCCTAAAGAAATATGTTACACGGCTATGTTACATCTTTTATTACACCCTAGGGAAATTGAATCATACCATTCAAAGTCAAACCGACCCCTACAAAGGGCTATTCGGTTCCGTATAAGATCTAGGAGTGGCGGTATCCTAAGATCTCTTCCCCTCATTCAGTATGAGTAAAAAGGCAGTGACATATCGGTCAAAGCTGCCACCATAGTGACATATAGTCAAGCTGAAAATCACTAGTCCGACCTTGGTACAGGTCACGACACTAGAAAACAGGGTATTCAAACCCAATCACTGAGGTACAACCGTAGTTGTCCTCTAATCACATCATGTTATAATCACCGAGACACGACCGCAGCCGTTCTCAATCACATCAGATGTATGAGGCATGACCATAGCCAACCTCCACAATCTGCATTGTGGATAGCAAGGATATATCCTCAACCTGCCACCCCCACATACTCAACAATATGCGCTCTGAGTTTCCCTTAGGAATACTCATTTCACCATCCAGCAAGTTCTGACACTGAAGATGGTTCTACGGCACAGGGCACTACATGATTAGAGTTGCACTTGATTAGTTATACCAATTGGGTGAATTAAGGCTGCATCAAACAAATGGACATATAAACCCTAATTCACTTCTAGAAATCATATAAATATCAAAACTTGAAAAGATATAAAACATGTGAAACATAATTTCTCATCTCATTATCACATGGTACTATTCACTTGCCATTCATGAGACCACACCAATCATCATGCTATCACAAGATATAAATCATTTTCACAATATCACAGGGTATCAACCCTTATCAACATAAGAGGATTACACCTCATTCAGGGCTCAACCATGCCCAAAAGTCATTAAGACCATCATAATATTCCATGCAAGATCATCATTATCTTTCCATTCCTTATAACAAGGCTCAACAACATCACTTATATATAATACATCAAATCAGCACAATCTTGCATTAATGAGCTAGGAGATATTTATAAACAATCATAGCAGGGTTATATTAACATTAAGAACATTCCTTTATTACATCAACATGCAAGGAATCTAGATATGATTAACACTCATCATATTTACAATGCACATGTTCAACATAAGAAAGTATCAACCATGTGGCTATGATAACCACCAATTATCACATTAAGGTTATGATCATGTTAAGGAGGTTATTCCACCATCATTCCATCATATAAGAATGTTAAACATGAATATTCATCTTTATCTATTTGCATTAGAGTTAGGTTCAACATGATAATTTATATCAATGTTACTGATCGACACTTATACCCAAACCCTAACTCACGACATCCCCATTGGATCATGGATGCAAAAGGTGAAGCATCACCATCACATTCCATACTATTCTCAAGTATGAACCCACACATAAATCAAGGTGTAACCATCAGGTTATAGCATACTAATGTTTCAACAACAATAACAAAGTCTCCATGATTGTATTAGTCGTTCAAGGACTATTCATACCCAATTACCATCATTTAGTTATATTAAAGCTAGGTATAACAAGCTATACCTCATTAGGGTTACACATAAACACAATATGGTTATCATCCCTTCTACTCATATGAGTGAATAGGTAAGACTAACATATTAAGGGTAACCCTCCATTTGTTCCATCATCATTCAACCTGTATCACCATACCACAATGTCACCCAGAATCATTGGATATTTAAAAGGTAAGACCTTTGGTTGTTTACATAAGTAAACACCTTAGATAAATCACCTATGAAATCTTTGATTTGTGATCTAGAAAGAGTCCCTATCTAACCCTAGAAATCCCTTGATTAACAACACAAAAAGTTCCATTAAGAGTAGGGTAAAACCCACAATCGACTATGCATTTAAAACAAATCATCCATTGTCAACAAGTAAGCTCTTTAAGTTGATCATATAAAGGAAAGCATATAAATCACATTATTAGGACCAAAATATTACATTAGCCATAATTCCACTTTATTGGAGGAATAAACATTATATCTTGACCATTGGGTCAAGTTCATATGTTAATACCATGAATTAGAGTATATGTCTGACCATTGCATCAAGTTACCCAAGAAACCATTGGTCTAAGGTTTAATTGATGCTACAACTACAATGCTTAACTCACCATAGGTTGTAGAGACCTAATCCACCATCATTAGTGACCATTAAGTCACCATAGGTTGTTAGATCAACACTAATTCATTAATCAACATCAAATATTAAGCTAATGTCAACATTGATTGATAACATCAGTAGGGTACTTAATGGTTGATCATTAAACTTCTAATTGATCCCAAACCTGACCTAAGGGGGTTACCATAGGTTATCACCATCATTTTACACCCTTGATCACGAACATCATTTGTTATGAAGACAACAACATAGGGTTATTGCAATGGCACCATAATCGGGTCATGATTTATAGAAGAAATATACTTTAAACCCTAAAATTGACCATAGTTTGATAGGTTCTTAGCACCATAGGTTATCAAAACAACCTGATACAAGTCATGTCATTCCTTAGGAATAACATACACATTATCACAGGTTCATATATAACTGAAATCATAACAGGGAACATTATAAAAATCGAAATCCAAGTCAAGCATAGCTTTTTCGTGCATGGATCATCATTTTCAAGCAAGAACATGATCTAGAATGCTTATGGTAAGCAATAAACGTGGAGAAAGTTATAACAATTGCCTCTATAGAGTAGGTCAGATCCAAAACAGAAAGAATCTCGAGCAAATAGGGTAAGGAAACCTTGGATTCAGATTTGAACTTGGCCAACTATGCAATTCTCTCCATAAACAAGCAAAACCCTAGAAAAGAAATAAGAAGGAAGGATTTTTGAGTTCTAGGGCCACGTTCACCATGGAAAACCATGGTTATGACCTGGAGAGATGTAGAAGGAAGAGGAACAAAGAAATAAACGGAGTAAATAAGGAAAACTTACACTTTTAGGTCAATATCACTAGGGGAAAGCTTTATAGACCCAAAAAGATAATCAATTTCAACCCTAGATTTTTTTTCCAAGAGAATCCCCACTTTCTTCTTCCTTGGGCAGAAAAAATAGCATCTGAATAGAGGGAGTACGAAGCTGGGAGAAGGAGAGAGATAATGGAGAGGAAATGGCTCGTTTGGGGGCTTTTGGATAAGTATATGACACTTTAATATTAAGAAAAGGAAAAAGTTGCAATTCTAGTATATATCCAAGTGTCCATGGCTTTAAATTATTAAAAATACATAAGCAAACACACAAGCATCTCTCCCACCGTACCTCTAGACCTAATTAGCTTTCCTTTGGCGAAATTCCCACCCAATCACATAATTCCTTAGTAGATAGCTACTAAAGGTAGTTCATCCATGAAGGGAAAAACCCTAAAATACCCTTGATAAAAACACCTTCAAACCATGGCTCAACTAGGAGCCCCATGGTTCAAAAATCTCAATAATGATACTATAACATCTTAGGAACATAAATTATGTGACAAATTGCAAAGAAATCCCCTCAATTGGGTAAATTGTAGAAAAGTCCAAAATGTACACAAAATTGCATAACTTGTTCAAATAGTGTCCAAATTGGACCAAATTTGAAAATTAAGCTTGTATTATGATTTAAAAACATATCAAAAGATTATATTAGGATTCTAACCATTTAATAATGGTAATTAAGCTCATTCAACTCATTAAGCAAGTTCAGGGGCCTTACAACTATAAACTCGTAACAGGGATTTCGCCCCCAAAATCCATGGTAAACAAATATGGGTACTTCCTTTGCACCTAATCCTATTACCTTCACATGGTTACTTACATATCATGGTGATGTCACATCAGTCATAAATTTCTCATCTTAGGTCAGCACAAAAACCCACACCTAAGAAAACATTTGCAAATATGGTACATAAAACCTTGTTGTGTCATCTGTACTACTCTAGTAGTAATGTTCAACATTAAATTATAGCAATCATCCAAAAATTATATTTATTGTATCAACACATTACTCAAAAGTCATACTTGCTAGCTTTTTACCAATCATGCCATGTGTCCCATACCATTCCTTGATGCATTAAAAAAACAATGTATCCATCCTTTATATATATATATATATATATATACACTAGAACTCTTGTCAGTTATTTTTCAGCATCAAAAGAAATGATGACACTGGCATCTATCATTCCATACAAGGAAACATTATTCCTATTCAACCTTGTTAGGGGTGAAACAACAACACCATCTTCGCCTTACTAATATTTACACAACCTACTTAGAAGACGTATCATGATCCCATAAAGAAATTTAATAAACCCCATCTCACTCTTGTTCAACTTGACTTATAGCTATTGCTTCTTCGGCAACCCTAAGGTTTTTGAAGAAATATTGATCATATTTTTGACCATATTTGAAATACTTTGACATTTCATCATTCAAAGCTAGATATAACTTGTATGACATGACTGGAACACTCTGTTCCTCCTATTCATAAATTCTATTGGTAAATTGGTTAGTCTAAAGAACATAATTCTAAACTCATCATGGTAATGTGGATTATTTCATCCAATCTAATTATTACCATTGATATTTGATCATAGGTTTATCTTAAAGGAACACAGTATCACATATCTATTGACCAACAAACCATCTATCCTTGATAGTGGTCTTGTCCAGCTATCACTAAACCATACACAACATTATAGAATCATTTTTGTTTCAAACAACATTTATATAATCATCATCTCTCTCTCTCTATAAGGGAGAGGAATACTTGGAATTCTCATTTAATAATCATCTCCAACCTTCACATATTTCTCATATTATTGATACATCTTGGATGCTAGGATTCATTACCTTGGTATCCACCTCATGCGCTATAAGGAAATCACATCCTTATCTACTTTTACCAACATAACAAATTTCAAAACATATAAGAGGAGTCTTCCTAATTATTGGAAGGCTCAAAAGAAAAATCATCACAAACTTTTTGATCATGGAACCATAGTCCAAACAACCTTATTCTATAATAATATATCAATCCTCATGTTTAGAATGAATCCACACATACCAAATGGCAATGATCCACTTGAATGTTGTACCCTAGAAAGGAAAGACACAAAGGGAAACACACTTCCCACATCATAGCAACATTGTTCAAGGTCACTAGCAAAAAGGTAACCAATTCTATTTTCATTATGCAAGTTACAACTTCTTACGTATCATTTTACCTTTTTCAATTTGGGTTCCTTGCCATTAGCATAGGAATCATCATGATTAGCATATCTCATTACTTCTTCCTTGATGACTATTTATCACACTTGGGTATGTTCTCTTATTTTATTATATTTTTCAACCACTTATCAACAGGTAAATACTCATATTCCACATTTTCTTCATTAAACTGGGATCATCTTCCTTAATTTCTTTCATATTCCATGCTGATTTTTCATTAAAATTTTCTTACATACATAGGTTGGTCTAAGATTAACTCAGGTTCCACCTTATTTCCTTGTCGTTGTTCCCATTCATCTTCTCATTTTGTACTTGTTATAGGAGTTCTTTCCATCTTATGTGGATTTCATACCTTGATTCACTTTATAAGCATAGACTTATATGTCTTTTACTTTATTATCTTCTTGAATCACATCTTCAAGAACTCTCTTTTCCATATTTTATTCAGATTTAGATTTCATGGTGTTGTATCATTCTCTTATATTAACCAAACATTCAAGTTTTGATATATTATGTGTGATTCTCATCTTCTTTAAGGTAGGATTGAGATATTCACACCTTGATTTCTTATTCGTTATGCTCTTTAGATTGTCTCAAAATGACTACTTGATCAGAGTAATCAGAAAGATAACAATCTAAGAGTTCCATACTTACCCTTCTTCAATAATTAAATACCTGGCCAGGGCACCCAAATACAGAGATTAGGCAGTATGCACCATGTTTTTGTGTCATATTCCTAACTTAGACATCATCCTAGTCTTAAGTCCTAGTGTACCTGTAGACTCTGTGAACCTAAAGCTCTGATACCAACATGTCGGGACCCGTTACACTAAACGAGATTACTCAAAACATAAAACACAGTCAACCACTAATTAATGACATACCGAAAAATATGGGTAAATTAAAACCGATTTCAATGTCAGCACCTGCTCAGAAACATTTGCATAAGACCTCAAAATCTTTCTTTTATCCATACTAGGCCAAAAATTTGATACAAATGTTCTATTGCCTTAGCCACAATATATATACACAGGAGAACAATATTCATATATGCCACACAAACAAGCATTAACATGCTAACAAAAGTTCAATTTGTTTGAAACACCATATATAAACTTTTCCTGCCTGGACCTAAGAGTACAGGGACGACTCTAGAACAAACTAGACATCTAATCAACTTTATCAAATATTCATTACTATATCTCCTCTTTGCTGCCACATGTTTTTTTTCATCACTTCCGATTACCTAAAAAAGTGTGGCGAACCACAAGGGTGAGACCCAGTCCCAGCAAGTGATATAACCATCAACAACATTTATTGATTACAACATTTTTATGTAATTAAACAGTTAAGAAGTTTAATCGGATATAACAAATAAGATCAATCGTACTGATGATTAACAAAATACATAAAGGAGCAGATAATAACTATCATTATTAACCAGACTATCATCCTTTGTCTTGTTGACAATATAAGTAGGTCAATAGCATATGTCGTTCTAGCATCATGAGAAAGTCTAGTAACATAGCATAGCAAATAACATGAGCATGTCTAACAGTTTGAACATATCAATATCATAAGCATAGCTATCAGCATAAGCACGAATATTTGCATAATTAGCAGTATATGCATCTCTAGTTATAAAGGCATGGCTAGGATGCCAAACATAACTAACAAGATGAGATATCTAGCATCATGATTATAATCACCAGTAGCATTATAGATATTAACATAAGCATGACTACTGTATGTACACATTTACAATCTTATGATCCACAACATAAGAATAATTATTATCTCTTAATTGCACTAAGCATCATCTTTATGTAAAGAGAACAAACAAGGGTTATCATCCAATGTGAAGAGTCGGGTATTACCCTAAAGAAATATGTTACACGGCTATATTACATCTTTTATTAAGCCCTGGGAAATTTGAATCATACCATTCAAAGTCCAACCGACCCCTGCCAAGGGATATTCAGTTACGTACAAGATCTAGGAGTGCCGGTATCCTAAGATCTCTTCCCCTCAGTTAGTATGAGTAAAAAGGCAGTGACATATCAGTCAAAGCTTCCACCACAACGACATATAGTCAAGCTAAAAATCATTAGTCCGACCTTGGTATAGGTCACGACACTAGAAACTAGGGTATTCAAACCCAATCACTGAGGTACAATCATATTTGTCCTCTAATCACATCATGTTATAATCACCGAGACACGACCGTAGCCGTTCTCAATCACATCAGATATATGAGGCATGACCATAGCCAACCTCCACAATCTGCATTGTGGATGACAAGGATATATCCTCAACCTGCCACCCCCACATACTCAACAATATGTGCTCCGAGTTTCCCTTAGGAATACTCATTTCACCATCCAGCAAGTCCTGACACTTAATATGGTTCTACGGCACAGGGCACTACATGATTAGAGTTGCACTTGATGAGTTATACCAATTGGGTGAATTAAGGCTGCATCAAACAAGTGGACATACAAACCCTAATTCACTTCTAGCAAGCATATAAATATCAAAACTTGAAAAGATATAAACATGTGAAACATAATTTCTCATCTCATTATCACATGGTACTATTCACTTGCCATTCATGAGACCGTACCAATCATAATGATATCACAAGATATAAATCATTTTCACAATATCATAGGGTATCAACCCTTATCAACATAAGAGGATTATACCTCATTCAGGGCTCAACCATGCCCAAAGGTCTTATAACAAGGCTCAACAACATCACTTATATATAATACACAAAATCAACATAATCTTGCATTAATGAGCTAGGAGATATTTATAAACAATCATAGCAGGGTTATATTAACATTAAGAACATTCCTTTATTACATCAGCATGCAAGGAATCTTGATATGATTTACACTCATCATATTTACAATGCACATGTTCAACATAAGAAAGTATCAACCATGTGGCTATAATAACCATAAATTAACACATTAAGGTTATGATCATGTTAAGGAGGTTATTCCACCATCATTCCATCATATAAGAATGTTAAACATGAATACTCATCTTTATCTATTTGCATTAGAGTTAGGTTCAACATGATAATTTATATCAATGTTACTGATCAACACTTATACCCAAACCCTAACTCACGACATCCCATTGGATCATGGATGCATAAGGTGAAGCATCACCATCACATTCCATACTATTCTCAAGTATGAACCCACACATAAATCAAGGTGTAACCATCAAGTTATAGCATACTAAGGTTTCAACAACAATAACAAAGTCTCCATGATTGTATTAGTCGTTCAAGGACTATTCATACCCAATTACCATCATTTAGTTATATTAAAGCTAGGTATAACAAGATATACCTCATTAGGGTTACATATAAATACAATATGGTTATCATCCCTTCTATTCATATGAGTGAATAGGTAAGACTAACATATTAAGGGTAACCCTCCATTTGTTCCATCATCATTCAACCCGTATCACCATACAACAATGTCACCTAGAACCATTGGATGTTTAAAAGGTAAGACCTTTGGTTGTTTATATAAGTAAACACCTTAGATAAACCACCTATGAAATCTTTGATTTGTGCTCTAGAAAGAGTCACTGTCTAACCCTAGACATCCCTTGATTAAAAACACAAAAAGTTCCATTAAGAGTAGGGTAAAACCCACAATCGACTGTTCATTTAAAACAAGTCATCCATTGTCAACAAGTAAGCTCCTTAAGTTGATCATATAAAGGAAATCATATAAATCACATTATTAGGACCAAAATGTTACATTAGCCATCATTCCACTTTATTGGAGGAATAAATATTATATCTTTACCATTGGGTCAAGTTCATATATTAAAACCATGAATTACAATATATGTCTGACCATTGCATCAAGTTACCCAAGAAACCATTGGTCTAAGGCTTAATTGATGCTACAACTACAATGCTTTACTTACCATAGGTTGTAGAGACCTAATCCACCATCATTAGTGACCATTAAGTCACCATAGGTTGTTAGATCAACACTAATTCATTAATCAACATCAAATATTAAGCTAATGTCAACATTGATTGATAACATCAGTAGGGTACTTAATGGTTGATCATTAAACTTCTAATTGATCCCAAACCTGACCTAAGGAGGTTACCATAGGTTATCACCAATATTTTACACCCTTGATCACGAACATCATTTGTTATGAAGACAACAACATAGGGTTATTGCAATGGCACCATAATCGGGTCATGATTTATAGAAGAAATCAACTTTAAACCCTAAAATTGGCCATAGATTGATAGGTTCTTAGCACCATAGGTTATCAAAACAACCTGATCCAAGTCATGTCATACCTTAGGAATAACATACACATGATCACATGTTCATATATAACTGAAATCATAACATAGAACATTATAAAAATCGAAATCCAAGTCAAGCATAGCTTTATAGTACATGGATCATCATTTTCAAGCAAGAATGTGATCTAGAATGCTTATGGTAAGCAATAAATGTGGAGCAAGTTATAAAACTTGCCTCTATAGAGTAGGTCATATCCCAAACAGAAAGAATCTTGAGAAAATAGGGCAAGGAAACCTTGGATTCAGATCTGAACTTGGCCAACTATGCAATTCTCACCACAAACAAGCAAAACCCTAGAAAAGAAATAAGAAGGAAGGATTTTTGAGTTCTAGGGCCATGTTCACCATGGAAAACCATGGTTTCGACCTGGAGAGATGTAGGAGGAAGAGGAACAAAGAATTAAACAGAGGAAATAAGGAAAAACTTACACTTTTAGGTCAATATCACTAGGGGGAAGCTTTATAGACCCAAAAAGAGAATCAATTTCAACCCTAGAATTTTTTTCCAAGCAAATCCCCACTTTCTTCTTCCTTGGGCAGCAAAAATCGCAGCTGAACAGAGGGAGTACGAAGCTGGGAGAAGGAGATAGATAATGGTGAGGAAATGGCTCGTTTGGGGGCTTTTTGATAAGTATATGACACTTTAATATTAAGAAAAAGAAAAAAGTTGCAATTCTAGTATATATCCAAGTGTCCATGGCTTTAAATTATTAAAAATACATAAGCACACACACAAGCAGCTCTCCCACCGTCCCTCTAGACCTGCTTAGCTTTCCTTTGGCGAAATTCTCAGCCAATCACATAATTCCTTAGTTGATAGCTACTAAAGGTAGCTCATCCATGAAGGGAAAAACCCTAAAATACCCTTGATAAAAACACCTTCAAACCATGGATCAACTAGAAGCCCCATGGTTCAAAAATCTCAAGAATGATAATATAACATCTTAGGAACATAAAGTATGTGACAGATTGTAAAGAAAACCCCTCAATTGGATAAATTATAGAAATGTCCAAAATGTACAGAAAATTGCATAACTTGTTCAAATAGTGTCCAAATAACTTGTTATATGGTGTCCAAATTATCTTCCTCCCAGGAATGAAGCTGGCTTGGTATGGTGCTATCCAACCTGGCAGGTGGGGTTTAATTCGTTCCACTATCACCTTTAATAGAAGTTTTAGGATGACGTTATTTAGCGCAATAGGCCTGAGGTTGTTGCAGATTTGTGGCGAACTAACTTTGCGAATAAGGACAAGAGTAGACACTGCCATTATTTCTGGAATCGATATGCCTACAAAACATTTTGAGCATGTTAGAAAAAGGGACTCCTTGATGGTGTCCCAATTCTTCTGGAGGAACCCGACGTCGATTCCGTCAGGTCCCAGAGCTTTGATTGGGTTCATCTTGTTCAAGGTAGCTTGGACCTCCTCCATCATGATTGTGCATCCTAGAGATTGGCGGTCCTCATCACTCAGCAAAGGAAAACTCCCAGG
Source organism: Alisma plantago-aquatica (assembly GCA_963693085.1). Lineage (NCBI taxonomy): Eukaryota > Viridiplantae > Streptophyta > Magnoliopsida > Alismatales > Alismataceae > Alisma > Alisma plantago-aquatica. The sequence goes on from OY856411.1 coordinate 28,719,840, forward strand.
AAACTTGGTTGGTGGGATTGGTTGCCCCTAGCTAGCAAACAAGTTCATGAAGGTGGTCACTTACTAATTGTTTCATCTGGGCTGCATCATCAATCCATTCTCCAGCTACATTTTTCAATTTATAAATATTAAGGCCTCTCCTCTTCTGGTTAACTATGGCTTGGAAATACTTCGTGTTGGAGTCCCCTAATGCTAACCAGTCACACCTAGCTTTCTGGCGCCAGTCTTCTTCCTCCCTATTTAGCATCTCTAGGTAGCTGAGATACAACTGGCTAATCCGGTCCTCTGTGGTTCGTGCATACTTCATATTCAGACTCTCTTTTATTCGACCTATATTCTTCAGTAAGTTGTCTTTAAGTCTTCTCTCCTGCTTTGTTTCCTCCTTCTCCCATCTGGTTTCTTTCTTCATGAACGTTTGCACTACAAGCATGAACTCCTCCCCCTTTGGCAACGTCAAACGTAACAGCTCAGGAAAAGAATTTCTCTTCTGCCAAATTGATCTTGTTCTAGGATGCCACCTTCTGGTTGCATGGTTGTCAATGTGCCTCATCACCACCGGATGGTGTTCAGATGCCACCTTGGGTAGACATTCAGCTATAACATCTGGGTATGTCTAGCCACTCTTGGTTGACTAACACCCTATCCAATGTTTGTTGAAGAGTGCCTCTTTTGAATGTCATATGCGGCCCGTACATTGGAAGGTTCAGGAGTCCAGCCTCCTGTAATGCATCACCAAACTCTCTGCAACTGCTGATGCTTATGTTCTCGCTCCCAATTCTTTCAAAAGGATTGAGTATTGTATTAAAATCCCCAAGTACAAACCACAACTTTGTTGAACTCGATGCCAATGTATGAATATGGTTCCAAAGCCACCATTGTTTAGGTTGCTTAGTGCTGGCATAGATGAACATAACCAAGTGAGAGCTATACACTAGGCAATGAACGAACTGTCTATGGACAGCCAAGACCTCCATTGTGCCCACTCGTCGCTTTCACATTAACCAGATTCCCTCGGAAAAACCCTGGGCTTCCTCAACCACAAAATGAGGCACTCCTCCACCAAAATGTCTGGGATTACTGCTCGGTTAAACTAGTTATTTGGGTGGATGCGATGGCAACAAAGTACGAGAGGTTGAGAGACAAGGGTAGAAGCACCGGTTCCCGTCTCTGGAAGTTTATAGTGGCCAGAAAGGAGACCATGTCACTAGACATGGGAAGAGTGGCGGTCTCAGGCACTGACGTCTCTGTATGGGAGGATCGCTAGGTGGAAGGATGCAAGATGGTACAAACTTTACAACGAGTTCCACCAGATATTGTGGATATGAGAGTAAGCTCCATGGTTCATGACGGAAGGTGAGACACTAGCTAGCTTCATCAATTACTGGTTTACTCTGGAGACCAGAGGTCGAATTCTCGACACCCCCCGCCTACACCTGGGGGAGGACCGGATGGTTGGCAATATATGACTGATAGTAGAGGGGAGTTTAAAACCAGACTCATGTATCAGAAGCTTCTCATGGTGGCTATGCGGAAGACACTAGGATGCAGGAATAGAGTGTGGAGCCTGCCATGCCCTCAGAGGATTAAAACTCAACAATGGAAGATGTTGCACAATGGCATGATGACAAATGAGGCCAGAAATCTATGGGGTTTCACGCTGGATGCGTCTTTCCCGAGATATGGCCAGGAGACAGAAACTCTAGTGCACACCGTACAGGATTGTGTTTATGCTAGAAGAATTTGGAACTACCTGGATAGCAAGATCGATTTCAAACTCATAATGGGAGATACCTTTGAATGGTGTGTTGAGAGGAACCTCAAGAACACAAGCAACAACATGGCGCTCAGCACTTGGTTTATTTTGACAAGTGGATCTCCTGTGGCAGTGGACGAATGACTTCATTTTCAAAAGGAAGACTCTGTCAGTACACACAACCTTCACTATGATTTAGAGCCAAACCACTACGATCGTCAGGGCTTTCACAAGAGAGGCTAATACATCGTCGATGGCTGACAGTTGTAAGCGTAGGAGGTCGAATGGAAACACGTGGAAAATCAATACCAATGTCACGGTAGTACCGACAAAAAAGAAAGAAGCCACTGCGTATGTCATCAGAGACAATCACGAAATCTGGATATCAGGGGGTGGTCAAATCTCATCAAAGACAGATGTGCTAGAGGCCGATATGCAGGCGGTACTGTGGGGAATAAACCAGGTAGTTAATCGATACAAGGAGGTACAGATTGAAATGGACAACAAACTCATGGCACCGATCTTCAACGCTACCAAGGACTGTCCAACCAAATACAAGCCTTACTTAAACTCCTTCATATCGTGTAAGGAGAAAAAACCAAATATTATGGTGTCCTTTGTACTCAGAGCAGTCAATAGGCTTGTAGATGTGTTAGCCAAGCATGTTGTTAAGTCCAATGTTAATGTATTCCAGTGGGATCTCTGTCCTGAATCGATGGCACAGATGTACCATGTCGAGCTCAGCCAGAGAGACCTAGTAGTTTCTCAGTTTCAATAAAATTAGTCAGATTAAAAAAAAAATAGACACATAAAATAGGTCACATGATATATATGGAGATTTCATAATAATTCATGAAGAATAATCTTATGTAGCTCGTTTAATGTTAATATGAAGATATGTAACTTAATCGGTTGAATAAAGGTAATAATGATGATAAATGTGATAACAAAAAGGATAATAGGCCCAAATAATAAAGTCCAATATATCATAAAAGAAAATCTCTAAAGTACAAAAAAAATTCAAAATCATAATCTACATATCAAAATCATCCTGTGTGTCAATTCTCATCTAATTTGTACAACCTTGAATTATTAGTGTATGTTTATGAGAGAGAAAATGTGTACAAGTGATATAAGCTAAATAATTGGATAAATGACTCCAAAAGGTGTAAATAAAGGCAATTCATATTTAACACACTAAAGATTACTTGTGGATGAAGTTTCACCAAATTTGGATAATCCTAATGTCATTAATGCATGAGGAAATAAAAACTAAGATTTGATTAATTAAAGCTTCAAAAGTCTTCAAAAGGAAAATCTAATTGCATATTCAGATTATACATACTCAAATCATCTTAGATGTCAAATTTCATATAATTCAGATAATGTTTGGACCCTAAATTGTAGAAAGAGAGAAAATGAAATAATGTAAATACTTCACTTTAATCCAATTTGATTTGGATAAGGTTTTCATTTATTTTATCTATCACACAATTCCCAATTTTGAAATTTCTCTCCACTGTCTGATCCTATATCTGACGGTGTGGAAGTCATCTCCTACCTTGGGTAGGATATCGACTCGCTTTGTACAGTAACTGCAAATTTCTCGTTGGCTCTTGTCACTCTATACTACACGGAACATCACGATTTTTCTCCCATTGTATTCAGGAGAAGATTATGCATCAAGAAAGCTTTACTTTAAGCAATGTTTTCCTAAAACAATAAGACACTCAAATCAGTAGTTTCCACCTCACCGTCCCAAACCTCATAGAGCTCATAAACCTAATGGATATTCATATATAATGGCTCCTAGAGAACTGTCGATCCTGAAGGAAGCCTTCTCCAAAGTCAATTCTACCCGAAGCTTTCCCCTTTGTTTGCGCGACCATCATCCTCTTTTTATGACCCCCGAGCCACTATTGTAGATTCACTATAAGGAACTTCAATCCCACCCTCATGGACCATATGGGTACCGTCTTTGACCTCTATCCGTCACATCTTCCATGTGGTTGCCTCATCATCCCTACCAAACTATTATCGCCATGGCTTGAACAAGCTTCTTCGACAAAGAGGTGTTGGACATTACCCATGCCAGGGGGCGTTGTGATTAGATTCATTTGATGTTTTCAAAGGTCCTTGACACATTAGATCCCTCTGTTTCCAAGTATTGGCCAACAAGTAAGTTTCCCCAACTCCTTAGAAATCCAGCGACTAAATGGATTTTTTTTATTTGTCGTTCACCTCATTTTTGGTTTCTCTCACTGCGGTTGGTTATTCTGAAATCCTTGAGATCGATTTGATGTTAGGAAACTATTTGTAGTTGTTTTCCAACAATTGGTTTGAAAAAATTGCTAGTTTGGTCATTGAATCCAACCTGCTTCATTGATGATCGACAATGAACTATTCTTATCACACAAGAAGATGATTTCCTATGTTTTCCCTATCCTCACCCCCTTTGTTTCTGCATTCTTTTTGTTTTTCACCAAGGGTATAATGGTCCTTTCACCCTATCTTTTTCCTTTGCTTCGGTGAGTTGGTGAGACGGCAGTGGGACCACACAACTTGTCCAATGGTGATTGGGCCAAAGTAGCGTGCCCTTACTCTCCCTCTCCATCTTTCTCATGAAATCCTAGTTTGCCGACGTGGCTTAAATGAATTTTGTGATTGGTCAGAAATTGTAAAATCAATAATTAATTCTATATTTATCCAAAAATTGCAAATAAATAGTCTTTGGATTTAGAAAAAGATTATCTATCTAATGATATCAATTTTATTTCCTAATTCTAAATTAACTAGTATATGGATTTTGATGGATTTTCTTAATTGATTATAACTTGCAAAATTCATAACTAATAATATATAAGTAAGAGAAATAAAATAAAATATTCTATGAACTATAAAAAATATAACCTATATTGTGGCATGGTTTTGACAACCTAATTCACTAATATTAAAAGGGTGATTTTTTGGGTTTTGAGTAATGAATGTGAAGTTAACTCTAATTCTACATATATGCTTAAGTGAGGGTGATTTTTTGGGTTTAGACTATGAAGTGAGGTATGATTGCATCCCATATTATTTATATATTGAGAAATTTCTGATTCCTCTCTCTTAATGTATGTTTGCATCCCCAATTATTCCTTTTGAGCAATAACCTATTTTCAACTTTGTCCTGGTCCTATGGACAATAGCTTAAAAAATATCTTTTTCTCTTTTGAGAACATATTTCTTGTGGAATACCTTATTTGATTATGATCTTGTGATCAATATATTATGATGGAAATTCTTTTGGACTCTATCCTATATATTGTTTCCTGGTGGAACTTTACTTGGTAATGCATGCTCTTTTTGCCCACTGTTATGGTGGTTTCCTATATTCTAATTTATGTCGTGACAAATCTTTTTTAATTTGGCTATATTTTTACTTGCATCTCTATCAAGCATGTTATGTGACTCAGTAGACCTAGAGTTGTGTAATTGCATTGGTTTTTGGGCAGTATGCCCCTGTTATAATTTTTTGGATGGAGGTGGTGGTGCCTCATACCCGGGTTTCAAGTTTGTGAGGCTTGGCCCACCTTTATATATATTGGTAGTCTTGTAGCTCGTCATTCTCTATCAACTTTCTGGTTTGTGAGGCTTGGCTGCCATTGTCTTTGTATTTTTCTAGTGATATGCTTATCTCACATGCATGCAAGTTGATGTTATTATTGAAGAGTGTGTGTCCTAAATCTTTATATGTGCTAGTATGGCTCAATTTTATTTTTTTGGTTATGGAAAGTATCTCTTTTGTGGTGAATCATTTATATTAATACCCACTTGGGTGGATCTTTTCTATTTCTATGGGTAGCCTTGATTTTTTTGATGCCCTTTATTTCATAATGTTGCTCAATCCATATTTCGTATGCACATACCAGCTTTTACTGATGTCATCTATTTTTCTCCTCTTGTTGGAGTATGCTTCCAACCCCAAGTGTAGGACATGGAGGACATGTCATGCTGAGATGAACCTAGCTTTAGGAGTTGATGCTTGGAGACAATCTTGATATGATTTAGATTTCCCTCTACTAGATCCTTATGATGTAATATCCATGTAAACCCTATATGGGAGATGATGATGTACTTTGAAAAATTAATTATAGTCATGTTTTATATTCCACTGCTATACTTTAGTCTTTTGTATACCATTAATCAGATTTGGAAATTGTGCAGCCACTACAATATATCTTTTGGGTGTGTTTGAAGTGGAGGTTCTATTCTTTAAATTTTTAGTAAGGTGTGGATCCCTTCTCAGGTCCCACTCCTTACATGTTGCTTCCCCCTTGCTTTCGCCCATATGTTTTGCATAGTTGTCCCATGGATTTGATTATTTGTTTATTCAACTCCTTCAGTCTCTGCTTCTTCATTCAGAATATCAAAAAGATATTAGAACTAATTCCTCTTTCCTCATTACTATTCTTATTACTCTAATTCTTCCTTCTATTCCTTAGAGGGACAATCATCCAATTTCCAAACTTCCCAATATTCTCTCTTCGTTCATCTATTTCACCTATGGACCATTCCCGGTGTTGTTTTATAGTAAATATCATTCCTTCCAATATAATCAGTGACTCCTTCCTTTCAATTCTTTGTCTCATGATGAATTCTACCACACTTTCCATAGTCCCTTGGAAAATTCTTATACATCAATCTATACTTATTGCCTTCAATCACAATTTCTAATAGTAGAGGCTCATTTGGATTGACTTCAACAAGAATACTTGCAAACCTTCCTCTCTATTTCTCCTTAGTATTAATGTCGACCCTCATGGTTTTCCCCACCAAGTTCTCAATATTTGACAACACCTTTTTATTGTATAATTCCAAAGGAAGATTCAGATTTCTAAGCCACATGACAATTGTGTTATGCTTTGGATCTTTTGGGTCAACTCCCAAACACCCTAGCTTCAATATGAGATAATCACCAAAAATCATCCATGGTCCTTCATTAAGTTTTTTATTATAATTCATTTCATTTGGCATTCAGACCACAAGTAATCCAATCTCCACATCAACTAAATTAAAGATACCAGACAACCTCCATAATATTTTGATTCTACTCTAAAGAACATGATAAGGGATAGTTTATCCACCAACTTGATGATGATAGAATAACTCCATGACCTCTTCAATATTCCATTAGCTCTTTCGGAGAAGGAGAAAAAGTATGTTTGTCTAGCATTACCTCACCATTGCAAAATATTGGATTTGAAAGACCTTGTTCTTCAGTAAGATACTCTGGAGTAGAAGCAGAAGTCAGAAGTAGGGGGGGGGAGAAATGATCTTTTTTTATTGATGGAGGACTTTTTGGGATGTCTCATTCTATGCCTTCTAAGCCAAGTGAAGTGAGCCACTTGACAACGAATCACCATATCTGCCCACTTCATTGTCCTCAACCCTGATAGTCACCTCCACATCTAACTCCTAGTCAATCTACATCCTCATCTTTGTGGATAGGATTTCTTGGAAATACCTCTGACCTTTGATCTCTGTTATTTTCTCTCCAAATTTGTTTTATTCCATCCTTCAACTCATTACTACAATATCATATGTCTACATTTCTTCTCTTTCAACATATCCATCTATGTACGCCATCGCTAAGTTGTCGGATCTCCTACAATCACTTCCAGTTTCACCTCCTGAATCACCCTCAAGATCCTTAAAGCTAAATGAGTTATTGGGTCACCTCATATATCTTTGCGTACTTGATATTACACATTATCATAAATGACAATAATATGTGTATCTCCCTCATTGTGATGTATTACTTGGGTATAGATTTGGTTTAGAGTAAATATTCCTTGGAAAGTCATGTAGCATATTTTTTAAATTATATATTCTCTTACGTGTTCTTTTTCATCTCTATGGACCCTGGCAAAGTTTTTCTTTTATGTAGTTTTGAGAACTACCCAATATATCAAAGTATATACAAGAAAATAATGGGCATGACCAAAAAATGATGGGCTAGTAACTATAGAATGGCTTGTATTATTTATATCTCTACATGATAGTTTTATCATTTTTTAAGTAATACTATAACAACGTGTTTGGTTTGTAGGAAAGTAATGGGACATGATGTGTCAGAGGCTGGGATAGGAAGGTATATATGGAGGATGGGACTTTGGGGTATCACATTCTATGTTTGGATGTGATGTTGGGTAGGATTACTTACTACCTTGCTCAAGTAATTCATAGTTATTCCTTTAGTCATGTATTGTGTTTTCATGATCATTAAGAATGATAAATATCACTACAAAAGTAACTCTATAATATGAAATTATCAAATGAGCAAATTAAGTTATCCAAAACTACACTCATAATTATATTTCAAATATATATACTCCTTTTGAAACACATAGATCCCAGTAATAAACTATTTAGATATAAAATTTTAGAACAAATTATCACACCAAGAATATAGAAAACATAGATTTTGGTAACTCATATATTGTATAAACATAGATTAACCAACTATTCATATTATCATCATTATTCATGTATGTGGTTAACCATTTTTACATAAAAAGTTATCAAACCAAACTAGGTTTTCCATCATGTCACATCTATATATCACATGTCAATATTAGATCACATCCTTACACATATTATATCATGGTTGCGCTAAACAAACTTATACAAGTGGCTAATCAAACATATATTAAAACTTCATGTAGTCCAAATGAGGTTTTCCTAACCCATATCGGAGGGTAATTTCATGATTAGTCTCTGTGAGCTAACTCAACGCAATGAGTATCTCATATGCATATACTTTATCTTCCATCTCTTAGTCTATGGTTTTTTTTTTGGATTACCTCATTGGCACTAGCCACGTAGCACAAACCAAAACATGCTATGACATCCTCTTCGCAGATCTTACCCATGAAACATGCTTACCCAAAACTCTCTTATATACACCACTAGATTCCTATGTGGGAAACCACCAACCCGAGCATGAGGCTTCACAGAAACTAACATAGCTACTTCCTCCAGGGTCTTGGGATCTCTCCCTCACCCAGATGGTGGCACTCATATTGATGTTCACATATGCACATATATAACCAGCCTCTCTCTGTCTCTAGGGTTTGGTCCTCCCAAGGACATCTAGGGTTCAACAAGACTATATGAATCATGCATTAAGCAACACAACGCATTCACTCAGGAGTAGTCTAGTTTAGTACATATCATATCACATATCTCAGAATTTTCATACCTTTGAGTGTAGGTTCTCTAACCTTCTCCCAATGGGTCTCACTCTTTCTGGAGTTAACCCCGAAACTGGTCCTAACACTAGAGGTCCTCCTTTGTAAAAGAGATTGAGGCTCGTGATGACTCACAACCTTATCTTAACTTAACATATCTTATCTCTTAAAAGAATGCATACTTGCATCTTCAAAACTTATCTCAAAATCTCAAACCTGAACTGATGTCCTCAAACACAAACATAGAACATCATAACCATCTATATAAGACTTAGACTTTATCATCAAAACTTATTTCATCTATTCCATCTATCATATATTCCAACAAGGCTCTTGACATCTAATCTAGAACTACTCTCTCTTCTATACTGATGTCATTCACTTTCACTTAGGTTGCATGATCACCTCCTAGTCATACATGTGTTTGGACACATTTTTGTAATACATATATGATGTGTATTTTACTACGCGCTTAAACGCAAGTATACGCATCGAAGTAATATAGGCCTTGTGAGGCCCGAGTCGAACTCAGGGATACGTGAATTATTGGAGACTTCTACTACCTAATTGCAATCAGCTAGGCCGATTAACAAAGCAGGGTTTTGTTGTTCAAATTAAAAAGAAAATAAAAATCAAACAAAGAAAACAATCGATTAAAGGTTAATTTAATCAATTCAAAGGGATATCTTTAGGATGGCGGTTTCACCGCGGGTCAACATTGTATTAGGTTTCATATAATTCCTCACACTTCTCTCTCTATCCGGGTAGTGGCCTGAAAACAGAATTACCCACTGTCGTGGTGTAATTCACTACTTAGGTTTAGGTTGATTCCACCGTCGTAGTAATCATTCCCCTAAACTAAGTGCATTATAAACGGTCCCTCAGTTCCCACCATTAATTTTACAACTCCTTTGTCCAGGGTTTTATTGATTAATGTAGAATTCGTCTCTTTTCAACCGTTAATCCTTCTGTCGAAGTGATTAAGGGTGTTAAATTATTATTATGGTGATCAAGAATAACAATAGAAATGGAGAAAATGAATCTATACCACGGATTTGAGAGAAAAATATGAATTATTGATATAAAAATGTCATACAATGCATTCCCGGGCTACTCCCGGTCCTAAAGATTGAGGGTTTTAGCCTCTCATGTTCATCTCACACGAATACATGGTAGAAATTGGGGAATTCATAAGAAAAACGGGAAATAAATGGGAAAACCCCTGAACGAAGAAGAACCGGGTGATCCTTGGCGTAGAACACGAGCTTCCCCGCCAGTCGGTGGTGGAAATCATCTTCGGCAGCGTCCGAATCACCCGGGATGAGCTTCTCGGCCTCCGTTCTCCTTTCTCTCCTCCTTGGCACTCGTGCAATCCAAAATTTAGATCCTCCTGAACGTGGGCGGCCGTCATTAGGTATAAGTCCCTAATTAGGTCGTCAAATAACAACAGCCGTCCGATCGAGATCAAAACAGATCCAATGCATATCTGCCGGCGTCGATACCATCGACGCGGGTCGATGGTATCGACCCAGCAGATTAGCGGCAGCTTTCCTTTCTTTTATTCTGAGCGCCTGTGGTGATCTCGATACCATCGACTGGGGTGTCGATGGTATCGACTCCTGTAGCGTCGGTTTTGTCTTCTAGCGACGCTGTAGCTCTCCTTGTGTCGATGGCATCGACTTTCGTCGATGGTATCGACTGCATCCTCGCCAGCAACTTGAAGGGATCTCGATACCATCGACTTAGGTGTTGATGGTATCGACTCTGTACTGCTCTTCTCGGCTGACAACCTGTGGCTTGGTCGATGGTATCGACTTCCGTCGATGGTATCGACGGAAGCAGATACTTGTTTTTCCTGAAATTTCACAACAAGACCAAGTAAATCCACACAATTTATAATAAGATGATAAATAATGCTTAAAATAGTAAAACAAAGGGGATTTGACATAATATGAAGGCAAAGACCGAAATGAGTGAATTATGCAATATTATCCATAAAAATGAGTAATTAGAGCACAAAACACATATGAAAAAGGTCTATAAAAGCGACTCAAAATCATCGCATCAAACTCCCCTAAGCTTAAACATTACTCGCCCTCGAGCAACTAATCCTTAGAATAGAATTGCAGATGTCAACTAAAAATCAACACATCACCCCACATCCCATGAGACTCCCACTGAACGTTCTCAAACCGGCCTTCTCTAACCACATAACAGTAATTACCCTAAAGGCGACAATAATCGTCAATAAGAGAAATTATCCTTCAAACTGATGAACACTATCACATAAGGCAGTTAACATAATAAGGTTCGCCAATTCAGTATTGGTGCATCTTGTGATCGCCTACACTACGTTGCTCGCCCTAACTACCATCTACATGGAAGCAGTTCTCCTGATAATCATTAGTGAGGAGAATTTCACGGTGGCCTACCAATCCGAGCAACGGGTGGATGGAATGGGTGGTTCATGGAAGAACTTGGAAGTATTGCACAGTTTCAATATGCATAAAACAAAATGTCCTACGTGATGCAAATGCACATTAAAAATGCCCTAATGCCTAAAATTGGGTGAAATGATGCGTGCACTAACCTTCCACCTCAAAATGAGATGGAAATCTAATTAAGCCACATCATGTACTCAATTTTTCTGTAATGCAAGTGATATCATGTTCCTTTCTCCCTCTTATTCCATTTTCTTCTAAATGCTCTTTCTTTTTTTTTCAATTTTTTTCAGATCTTCAGAAAAAATCTTTTTTTTTCTTTTTTTCTTTTAGCCCACATATCCATAATTGCTTAGAGATACATGTATTGAGCTATTTTCTTCATGATTGGAACTCTTTGTACTATTTTGGGGGTATGGAACAGTTTAGATCACTTTTTAAGACAACCTGAGGTACATGGTGTACTTAAGCATGAAAATCATGAAAGTTATGAGTGCAACTACATGACATGCACCTAAAGGTAATGTGCATGAATCACTTTACATTTTTTTCCATTTTATGCAAAAGTATGAAAATAACAATGCAAATCCTATCTACATGCTATGCACGCAAGAAGGAATTAAAACTGTACTTTACTTCCAACTCTTTGGTAGATTATGGAAAAATATGAAGTGGAATGATCACAAGATTAAGTTACTGAACCTTAGAAAAATATCATGTGTCCCTCCTTACTGACATGTGTGGTAGTTCAAAGGGTTCTTTCTCTTATATCCAATTAAGGTCTCATTACCATTTGATTAGGTTAGGCTCAAACAACCGTTACTATCCACTTTTCATGAGTCAATGGGGGTGTGGGTGTGACATATTGCTTTAGAGTTGACATAATCAATCATTTTCATAGGACAAGTTCCCCAAGGACAACCAAGTCAAGCTATTCATAAGACACAAAAATTTTAAAATTCCCTTAAATTTCCCATGAATACACAACAAGATGACAAACTGTTACGACATCCACAGTTACACTAGATAGCATGTGGATCCTACAAAAACTAAAAATGCAAGAACAAATAACAAAGCAAAAACTAAAAACAACTAAAGAAAAGATAAAAGATAGAGTTGTTCCAGCCACCCCCCTAAGCTTGAATTCGACTATGGCCTCATAGTCAAAAACAATCTTAAGAGTGGAACAGAGATACCCTGATCATTCTTGTGGAGGCGGAGGTGAGTACTGCCAAGGTCGTGGGGTCCGGATTTGCTCTGGATGATGTGACTTCATTTGACCAATAACCCTGTCTTGAATAACTGACACCGACACTGCTGTGTGCCCGTCGATACCATCGACGGAAGTCGATGATATTGACTCACTGATTAGGGCAACTGCCTCGCGAGTCCGGCCGCCGCCTTTTTCACTTGAAAATGTCGATACCATCGACAGACCCGTCGATGGTATCGACTTCACTGAGTCGATTTCTTCTGAAAATCTCCAGAGATCTCGATGGTATCGACTGGCATGTCGATACCATCGACCTTTATTGCGCAACCTGCATGTAGGTATGTCGATACCATCGACGGGACCGTCGATAGTATCGACTCAGTGCGATTTTTTTGCAGCTGTCAACCTGAACCCATGTCGATACCATCGACCAGTGTGTCGATGGTATCGACCCTGCCTGTTCCTGCACATTTAACAAACAGATCAAGGTATCTTTTTTAAACTAAAATCTAAACAAAATAAAAGCAATCTACAACTTTAACTAAACTATCCTACTGTACCAATGGTTGGGTTGCCTCCCAACAAGCGCCCTTATTTAACGTCTTAGGCTAGACGGCTTGACAATCATCATCTTTTCACCTTGGGAACTGCGCTTAGAGGATCATGCGGTAATTTGAATTCAACTCGATCTCCTCCAATTCCCAAAGACAAAGTACCTCTCCCTAAGGCAGTCACAACATCCGTCGTTGCTTGAAACGGTCTTCCTAGGAGAATTTCACAGCTGTGGAGTGGTGGCATATCCATGACGACAAAGTCCACCAGAAATATGAATCTATCCACTTTGACGAGAACATCTTCACATACTCCATAGGGTCTCACGATAGACCCATCCGCCAATTCAATTGTTACGGCTGACCTCTTTATCTCTTTTAACCCCAGCTTTTGAAATGTCGCCAAAGGCATGAGATTTATGCTAGCACCAGAATCACATTGCGCTTTTGGAAAATGTTGACCACCTATTGAGCACGGTATGTAAAAACCTCCTGGGTCCTTTCTCTTCTTTGGTGAACTCCCGTGAATCATAGAGCTCACTGTCTCATTCATCCAATAAATTTCATCGTATTTTATCCGCCTCTTCTTATTGATGATTTCCTTGATGAACCTCCCATAAGCGGGTACTTTTTCGATCATCTCCACTAATGGAATATTGATGTGGAGTTTTCGGAATATCTCCAGGAATTTCTTAAAATGACGATGCTCTTTCTTTGACTTAGAATTTACCGGATCTGAAACATCAGCTGCATCAGCACGCCTGTGAGGTGGCACATACGCGCTTTTCGGGGATACCTCCCCTAAGCTTGCTTCAATCACTCTCTCCGACGTGGGCTTTGGCGAGACATCCTCGATAGTAGCAGCTTGTTGTGGTTCCTCTCTCGCCTTAGATGTCTCCACATGTGCACAAACAGCTTGCACTTGTTCTTACTGCCTAGGTGGAGATACAATATTCACAACGCTTTCTGATTTTCTGAAGAAATGGTTTCCACCCGGCAATCTATAGTAAGTGCGTGGATACGGTATCGCCGGTGTTGCATTCACATTGAAAGTCATTTTTCTTTCTTCTACAGCTTCTTGCACCTGAGATTCCTCATTTCTTACCACCGACATGTACTTAACCTGATGATGTGCTTGGGCCACGTTCGCATTCTCAGCTGGTTTCTGTTGATTGGCGTGCTTGATGGCCGCCACTTCACTTGAAATCTGAGCCACGGTGGTCTCTAATGCCCGCATTTGCGCTCCATGGCTTTGCAGCGTCTGCCCAAATTTGGTTAGAATGTCACCTTGAGATTGCAATTGTTTTCCAAACATGGCCATCATCTCTTGGTTTTGCTGGACCATTTGAGTTAGTAATTCAGTGTTCTTGTCCTCGGCTTTCTGCTGTGACTTGGCATCCGGATCCTGTAAAAAATTGTTCAGATCCTTCCATGAAAACTTCTTATCCTTCCTCCATGCATAATCATTGTTCCTATAGCCTTGTTGTTGCATGAATTTTATTTGGGCTTCCTCATTCTCAGATGCATCTTCTTTAGTTAGCATCTTCTTGGCTAGACGATCTAACTTATCGTTCAGCTCCCTAACTATTCTGGATTCACCAGCAGCCTTGACCTGTTCCACTGCACCTCTGTCTCTTTCTCCCCAGGATTGCTTTCGTGCCATATTCTTCAGTATTTCCCAGCATCTCATATCAGTGTTGTTCAAGAAAAATCCGGAGCCAGCCGAGTCCAAATTGCTTCTATCATGCTCGGAGAGAGCAAAGTAGAAGATCTTCACTTGGGTTTCCTTGTCCAGTCCATGGTGTGGACATCTCCTCAACATGACTTGGAATCGCTCCCAAGTCTCAGAATAAGTTTCACCCGCCTGTTGGGTGAAATTGTGGATCTTCCGGATCATATCATTGGTCTTCTCAGGAGGGAAGAACCTCTCGAAGAAAACCTCCACCATGTGATCCCATGATTCAACAAACTCGTCGTCGAGGTTATGAAGCCACTCTCTTGCCACTCCAACCAAGGAACTCGGGAATAACTTGAGGTAGAGCACATCCTGTGGAAATCGATCTATCTTCACCATATCGCAGTTCTCCACGAACTGGCTGATGTGGGCCACTGGATCTTCATTTTTTAATCCATGAAATGCGTTGGATTTGACCAAGTTAATCAGTGCTGGATCGATCTTGTAGGTTGGAATGTTTAGCCCCTGTTTCTTTATAGGCCCCTTTGATGCCGAGGAAGAAGACGCCTTGATCTTCTCCCATATTGTCTGTGCTTCAGCCATTTCTTCTTCTTGTTCTTGCTCAGATTCAGAATTTATATCACTTTGGTGTTCCCCCTCGTAGTAGTCCTCGTCCTTTGGTCCCGCAGATGGAACCTCAGGTGTGTGATTCACGTAGTCTCGACTATGTGTGTGCACCATGCAAAGTACCTGAAATATGGAAATAGGGGTTCAGTACAATGCTTTGAACGAGTCAACACAATTATAGAGAAATAAAGGAATTTTTGAAATTGTTTTAAAATAAATAAAAAAATGTAGCCTAGAATGGCCGCTCTTAGCACTCAAAGTGCCAATAATTCACCATGTCCCCGGCAACGGCGCCAAAAACTTGACGTGTATTTTACTACGCGCTTAAACGCAAGTATACGCGTCGAAGTAATATAGGCCTTGTGAGGCCCGAGTCGAACTCAGGGATACGTGAATTATTGGAGACTTCTACTAACTAATTGCAATCAGCTAGGCCGATTAACAAAGCAGGGTTTTGTTATTCAAATTAAAAAGAAAATAAAAATCAAACAAAGAAAACAATCGATTAAAGGTTAATTTAATCAATTCAAAGGGATATCTTTAGGATGGCGGTTTCACCGCGGGTCAACATTGTATTAGGTTTCATATAATTCCTCACACTTCTCTCTCTATCCGGGTAGTGGCCTGAAAACAGAATTACCCACTGTCGTGGTGTAATTCACTACTTAGGTTTAGGTTGATTCCACCGTCGTAGTAATCATTCCCCTAAACTAAGTGCATTATAAACGGTCCCTCAGTTCCCACCATTAATTTTACAACTCCTTTGTCCAGGGTTTTATTGAATAATGTAGAATTCGTCTCTTTTCAACCGTTAATCCTTCTGTCGAAGTGATTAAGGGTGTTAAATTATTATTATGGTGATCAAGCATAACAATAGAAATGGAGAAAACGAATCTATACCACGGATTTGAGAGAAAAATATGAATTATTGATATAAAAATGTCATACAATGCATTCCCGGGCTACTCCCGGTCCTAAAGATTGAGGGTTTTAGCCTCTCATGTTCATCTCACACGAATACATGGTAGAAATTGGGGAATTCATAAGAAAAACGGGAAATAAATGGGAAATCCCTTGAACGAAGAAGAACCGGGGGATCCTTGGCGTAGAACACGAGCTTCCCCGCCTATCGGTGGTGGAAATCGTCTTCGGTAGCGTCCGAATCACCCGGGATGAGCTTCTCGGCCTCCGTTCTCCTTTCTCTCCTCCTTGGCACTCGTGCAATCCAAAATTTAGATCCTCCTGAACGTGGGCGGCCGTCATTAGGTATAAGTCCCTAATTAGGTCGTCAAATAACAACAGCCGTCCGATCGAGATCAAAACAGATCCAACGCATATCTGCCGGCGTCGATACCATCGACGCGGGTCGATGGTATCGACCCAGCAGATTAGCGGCAGCTTTCCTTTCTTTTATTCTGAGCGCCTGTGGTGATCTCGATACCATCGACTGGGGTGTCGATGGTATCGACTCCTGTAGCGTCGGTTTTGTCTTCTAGCGACGCTGTAACTCTCTTTGTGTCAATGGCATCGACTTTCGTCGATGGTATCGACTGCATCCTCGCCAGCAACTTGAAGGGATCTCGATACCATCGACTTAGGTGTCGATGGTATCGACTCTGTATTGCTCTTCTCGGCTGACAACCTGTGGCTTGGTCGATGGTATCAACTTCCGTCGATGGTATCGACGGAAGCAGATACTTGTTTTTCCTAAAATTTCACAACAAGACCAAGTAAATCCACACAATTTATAATAAGATGATAAATAATGCTCAAAATAGTAAAACAAAGGGGATTTGACATAATATGAAGGCAAAGACCGAAATGAGTGAATTATGCAATATTATCCATAAAAATGAGTAATTAGAGCACAAAACACATATGAAAAAGGTCTATAAATGTGACTCAAAATCATCGCATCAATATACATAATAAAATATTATATAGTTTTACTCTGATAAAATAAGTGTCAGAGAAAACTATCACGGTTCGATCTGATTGGAATCCAAAACCAAATCCTAAAAATGACTACCCCACACATAGTAGAGAGTAAAATGTCATAAAAACTAATGTAAAGGGTGAGAACATGGTGTAGACTAGTGTAGCTACTCTAGACAATGAGCACCATATGTCTAGGGTTTCTCTTCCCTTGATGCACGTCATTTCCAAATAGTACAACGTCCCATACCGCTGCACTACAAGGAAAGAACAACATCTAAGGACTTGCTACTCAACAAACACCAGTCTAAACCTAGTTCTCAGACATCTAGGTGCTAACCTAGAGTCTAGGTCAGATCTAGTCTCTAAAATATAACTAATCTAACCCTAAAAGATTTGTTTTAAGTTCAAGGTTCTATAGTTTGAGTTTCATAATGAGCAAATGTCAGGCTTTATTATTGTTCATGCTCTATTACCACCTGTGACGTCCCCGGATTTTCTAAAACTTAGTCTGATGTGTGACCTCCAAATTGAAACCCTCACCTTAGCAAGAATCCCAATTTAAACATCCACACTAGGGTAAGAAGAAGAAAATCAAGGGAGTCAGAAGGAAACAATCAGTAGCACATGCGCATGAACGATAATAAAAACATACAACACATGTTCACCATTCAACATATAATTACATAATGAAATGTTACAATATTTGATATTACATATTGAACAACAAACTCCTATATATACATGTGCTACAGCTAAACAACATGATCTTAAGACAATAGGTCCACCTGTACATCAGCTCGCCACACAGCTCTCACTATCCTTGATCTTTAAGAGCATAACCACAACCTAAACAAAAGATTACATGTGGTACACGTCAACACAATATTCAAGAATATTGTACTGAGTACGCCTACATGTCTTTTACATACCTCTCATTATATCTTGGCAATAAAATAAAACTAATATACTTGGAAGTAACAGAAGAATATAAGAAAAGTGTATACTTGTACAAAGATATTCATTAGAAAAAGAGAACACATATTTTAAGCACATTTTCTGTAATATATCCATGCACTTTCCACCTGAGGGAATAATGCATCATCTCAACTACCAAAGAGTATGAGATGTAAGGCCTTATGATCTACTACCAAAGAGTTAGATCATTGTACAATGTGATCTGCTACCAAAGAGAATGATCACTTTCCAGCACTATGCTACCAAAGATAATTAGTGCTTTCATATAATGGAACATATATATTATGTTTGATGTGTTCATAACAATAAGTATGGAAAGATCAAGAAACATAGCATACAAGAACAATCATTTCAACCAATACCATATGCCAAGTATTTACTACCATATAACATAGGCCTATTGTATAATAAGCCAAGCAAGAGGTAATGGCGTACCTTGATCAAAACAAACCTAATTATCACACATATTCCTGATGTCAACTATGTCTTGGTCAAACCTGATTAAGACAAGATCACATATCACAATCAGGTTCACATCATCTTAACTCTGGCTATATTCTTTAGGGTTTGGCTTAGCTCATTAAGATATGTGCATCATTTCTTGTCTTATCTTCTTGTAATTAGGTTACTGATATTATATTACAAATTATAGTTCATCCACTGGATATACTCATGTGTCACATTATTATGTGAATATATTTAACAATATGTCACTTCATTAACCATATTAGGTTTACATCACATGTATTAAGGGTGCTCTTCAAATAACATGAATTTTGTGTATAAAACTAATCTCAGATTTACATATTATCTTCCAGTTACTGACATGAGGTTTTTCTGTAAATCTCATCATTTATTGAGAACGTAAGTATTTATTGCATTTTATTTAGGGTTATTAGCCCTAATTAGCCATGTTAAGAAAATTACATAATTTTGTACATCAACATGACCATATCTGACACCATATGCATTCTATACATAATTATGGACTTACTAATATTTTCCATGATTTTATGTCATCATTTTCTATTTATTATCCAGTAAATAAGCATTACACATCTTACATTATATCGCTAAGATTAATGCATCAAAAGCCTAATATTATAGTTCCATCTTGTTCTATGCAATTTTCTGAGAATTTTGGTATTTTATTTGCCTTTTTCTGACATACGGATAATTATTATGAATTATACAAGATCAGAGCATATTGTGAGATAAATTACCTAATGGACCAATCAGCATCTGCCACATGGGCCCTGAGGATGCACTTCACTCCGAGCTTGCCTGGTTGAGCCGACCAGTTCTTAATGGTTCATTGCCTCTGGACCGCCCGCTCTTCCCCCTCACGATATCAGATTTCAACGCTAGCCCGTGCGATGTGTTTCGCCTCTAGTTTGCATCCGAGAACTGCCGCCGCCACCAAGGGCTCTAGGGATCTCGACGCCACTGCTTGGGCGAGCTCTAGAAAAGGCTTGCAGTGATGGACCTCACATGTTCTTCTTCTTCCTCAACTCTCAACTACTTTTCTTCAGCGCGATATGCACCCAGCCTCTCCAAATCGCGGATGGTGGTTCTCCTCCTCCATGATCTACATTCTCCTACTACGTTCCTTCTCCGCTTGGATTAGGCTGGAAGTGACTCATGTTCTAGCTCGATAGCGCCGCCATGGCCCTATTCATCTTCCATCGTTGCAGACATCCATACTACTGCCGCAGCTACGTCTCAAGCGCCGCTGTGACAAGGTGTTGTTGTGCTTCATTAGCAAACAACAACTTCTCTTCCTCTTGCATCAGCTTCGTACAAGGGCCTCACCTAGTCTTTCTTCGCAATGCAACCCCTCTACACCTGTAACTACATAGCCCTAAATCCAAGAGCTCTTGGTTGTTTGCTACGTTCGTGACTTCCACCACCACCGCGGTCCTCCTATCTGGCAAGCTATCAATAGGGTTGCTCCGCCAGACTCTCCTCTCCCATCTACTGTCTGTGGTTCTCGCGGCCAGCGTGGCTGACGAACATCCTCATCGCATCAGGAAACTGAGAGGGGTTCTATGGTTCCCCTTCAACCCATGGCTAAGAATCCAACTAAGAGGAGAACCAGCTCTCCCTCAACACTCGTCTAGATAACTTGTATGAGGGCCTAACGATCGGTTTGTAGGTTTTAGTTCTACCAGGAAGAAACCACCCACTTCCTTTACATTTTCGATCCACAACCAAAACGTGGGATTATGAGTTGGGTACACAAAGTAGGAGGTGAATCCCAACCATGTGATCCAAATCTGAGGCCAGGATTAGCTCTCCTTAAGGCCAATCCATGGCTTCTCAAAGGGGCACCAAACCATACACATTAACAAGGGGCAGTGTGACTCTGCACATATCAACCGCCTGGTTTAAAATCATTAATGGACCTAGTTCTAAAGTCACCAACAAATACATTATTTCACTAATTTCAAACATCAATAACTTCATCTAGTAACCTCTATTCTTCATCAAATTTTAATCATAGTTTCATCACAACTCTAGGTACTTTCCATTCAAGTTTGGTGCCAAAAATCAATTGTTAGACCAGGCAATTAAATTCCCCAAACAGGCATAACTTATGGATCTAAATCATTATACAAAGCTCAATCAACACTCCAACTTTACTAAAACACTTGGGATTCTCAAGAAAACTCATCATGCATGAATTCACTTGTGTCATTGGGAAATTTAGGATTCCAAAAGTCCACTCTATCACACTTTGTTGGTTGACATCGGCCATTGTTCCCTCTTTCATTGAATCATTCTTAGTTGACATGGCCACTGACCTCTTTTGCATAATGTTTCATTTTCGATTCTATGATTTAGAAGTATATGATTTTTTACCATATTTTTTTAAATGGGAATGAGATAGGATGTTGGATACATATTCTTGCTTCACTCCACTTTTCAAGGCATAACTAATTATAGATTCTTATGAAATGTTGTATACTATTTATTTATGACATGGAAGATGCATATAAAAAAATTAGTAAATAATGAAAAAAAATCTCATGTATTTTATCATAACTCTAAGTTTATGTAAGGAAACTTATTTCAAGACATATAATGCATAGACATATTTGTATTAGAGGCACAAATGATAACTAAAAAGACAACAATGCACAATTGATTTTCCTCTTGCTGAAAAGGGGAAATATAATGTGAATTAAGAAATATGTGGTTATTCGTTCTTATTTTGTTTCTCCATACTTTTCTAGGATCATATTCTTTAATGACATTCACGTCCAACTTATATCCATCCATTCATGTAATATTTCAGATCTCTTTTATATGCTTATGTAACATATCAAGACACTCTACCTAGTCAAATATACCTGAGATTTATGTTTAATCAGGATTATGAAGATGATTTTCTATAGCTAGTGTAATAAGGCACATGCATTAATGTTAAAGATCCACTATGCTTGGTATTTTGGTAGAGACATTGTCCATAACATGTGGTATTCCTGATAACGATTTGGGATTGATCAATTGGGGATGCAAGATAGGTCAGTTGGATAACTCACAAGCTTGGAGCTTTTTATAAGTTTATCTCATAAACAAGGTATAGATGTAATATCCATATTATTTACTTGGTCTATTTCAAGGACAATTACTATATTACTTCAACATTTGTTTAAATATTAAATTCTTCTTCTAATATTTCTTATCATTCATATCTTTAAAGTAGTTGTTATATTTGGTTCAATTCAATGTCACCCATGACATGCTTTAACAAAATTACGAGTGGTGGATGCATTTCTTTACGTTACAAGGCAACAATCTCACTTTTAAATAAGTCTGTTGAGTTTGTTAATAACAATAAAAAACTACGAGTTCATACAACAATGGATTGCATAATATGTCAAAGTTTAATTAGATTGATGTTACTTATGTCAAACACAAGCTCCCTTTTATGTTCAGTTATAATGTACACATAGAAGCAACAAGATTTACCATAAATGTTTCACATGTTTCCTTTGAGCATCTATGCGAACAAGAAACATTGACATGAATACATGTTTCCCATTCTTGGTGAACCAGTAAAGAATCTCAACGTAATGAATATTTTTAATATAATATCATAGTTTAAAACTTAGTATATACCATTAATATATATATCTTTGAAATATTTTTTTTCATGCAAACACACAAATAAATACAATCTCTTTTTATATTTTATCATACAATGAGAAAGAAATTTTATCTAATCCACACTCAACTTATCAAAGTCCAAATTGTTGGCAAAGTTGTCTGTTAAGCCCATTTTTCAAATATTTCTTGGAATTCATATGACTAATTAGAAAGCCTACATGCCTTGTGTGGATATTAATTCATCAATATTGTAGCTAAGAAACAACTACATTTATGTATATGTTTCAATGCGTAAAACCAAATGTTGCACATCTACAAGGGATCAAGCATTAATTCATGTAGATATTAATCACAATTTAACATCAAATTTAGGTGATATTTTTCTTCCCACAAGGTAGTGATTTTTATTTTCTTTTTATCTCTTTCTCTACATATTGCATACTTCATGGATATATTATTATATTATTTTTTGGATGATAAAATTTATTTTTTCATGAATATTGTCAAGAGCGATTCATCTCATCTTCCTTACTAAAATGAGAACCTTACATCATGTGCTAACACAAATGTGATAAACAAATTGTTCTCTCTCCTATCTTGTACACTTTTTCTCTCATCAATTAGATCTTTTACTCAAACTAATTCTAATTCAATGGTTTGATGCTGGGGGGACTCCAATTTACTCATATCAATGTTCAATTTTATTAAACATGACTTTAGTTTGTACTTTTGAACTAAGCATCAGTCCTTAAAATGCCACCATCTTGAAAGATTTATTGAACCTCATAAATGTGATCAATGAATATCATATTATAGAGATCTAAGTACAAATCCAATGACGCAAAAATCACCTCAATCAGACCTTAGAATAAAAAATTATGATATATCAAAGAAGTACTATTTTTCACAAGATTTAATTTTAGATTTAAACCATGTTGGCCCCAAGTAGTCGCAACCCAACCGCTTGCCCTATTTGGGTAGGTGGGTGCAACACCTCACCACCATTGGATCATCCATGGATGATGGTAGACTTGTCCATCCAACACCTCTCTTTCATCCCCTTCGTTGTCTCGTACTACAGCAGTTGCTACAACGTACCACTTTGTGACTGCCTTTAGGCTTCAACCTTGATGATTTCGAGCAATTGGAACCTGCATCAAACATGCCCCAACTTCCCCTTTATTTTCCCCTTATTTTCACCTCACTTCGCAAGCCCTCCTTCTTTTCATCTACTCTTCATTCTTAGCTAACCCTATCCACCACCTAGTTGAGTTTTGGGTGTTCCCACTCTACAACAGCTCACCCATGTCTATGTGTTGATGTGACATTGTAGGGTCAGGTACTACCTCTCCAACACCTCGGTTGGCCACCTCAACAATTGGAATTTCTCATGCAGGTTGCTCTAGAGAGCTCAAGTTACCATAACACCACGATGTATGGGTGTAGTTGACGTAGGCTCAGCCTGGAGGAAGGAGCCATTGTTGTCCGTCAATTTGAAATCCAACTGCCTTGAGGGCGTCCCCGCTTCCCCACTCACATGCCTCAGTGATTGATCAGTCAAAGTTGGAACTAGATCCTGAAGAAGCAAATAGGCCACATCCACATCAGCGTGGGACCTGTGTCCCTTCCCTCTCTACTCCACAGCCGATGTGGGCATGAATCACAGTCACCAAATGGGTAAGCAAGGGGTGAGATCATCCAATAAATGCAATGAATATTAAAGTAAACCCCCCAAACCTTAAGTTTTAATTCAAGTTTTCAAAAAATGCATAACTTCCACATCATAAGGCTAGAATATGTGAATCTATAAGACAATTTCATCAGCTTGATGAGATCAACACTTTGGGATTATTTGTAGGACAAATTCAAATGTTGGTTTCTCTATTTTGCTAATGATGTGATCTGTGACCATTTTTTTACCATGGTTCATGCTTTATTATGATTAAATTATGGATATTGTTGCTCAATCTGCCACCATATCATCAAAATTGTGTCTTCTATGTACTATTAAAATAATTAGGGTCTTGATAACCCCTTTTTGCTCTTGGTGACATTAAATGCATGTGTTGTTGCTTTGAACATTAGATATGAGTTTTTCCCTAACTTGCTATGTTTTGAAACTAAAGTGAACTCTGGCTCACGCTAACTTGGGAAATAGTAGCTTTATGCTAACATGTGGTGCATATATCCACCCTTGTCTTCTTTTTGATATGTTTGTCTTTATGGCACCTAATGATCTAAATGTACAATTTCTATGTGAATGAATGGTTATAATTGGATGTCTTACAACCTTTATGAATGTCTTGCTGATGTTAATAGGAGAGGGAATGCTACACACTCTCTTGTGTTATGGACGATTACTGGATCTGCTCACTTCATTTGGCAAGAGTGGAACAAAAGAAAGCATGGTGCTCAAGGAACTGATAATCTTAGGCTTTTTACTATTATCGAGAAGGAACTTAAGACCCTTTACAATTTGTATGAAGATAAGCTACCCATAATCTTTCCTATTGTAATTAGGAATTGGCAACTATAACAAAAAGCTCATCTCATAGTGCTTGATTGCTTTCTTAGTATGTCATGTAAGCTATAAGTCGTTTGTAGCTTGAACTATATTATACTTGATTCAAATGCTATGTTTCACCTAGTTGATGCATCACACTATATTATATCCTTCAAATTAGTGACCTTGTGATGTTTGGTTACCTCAAAGACAATGATCAACTATCCTACTCTATGGTGGGGTTTCTAAACCTAATTCGCTTTGTGTGACCTGTGTGACTTGTATTATGCTCATATGATCTATTTCTTCACGTGGATTTTATCTTATGATTTCCCTTCTAAACTCAGGGGTTTCCATAATCTTAATGAACCCTTTCTATGTGCATGGTTCACCTAAGTCACATGTGGAATCTATAAGCTAGGTATGTTGGAATGTTGAATATGATGATGACGTTCATGAGACTAGACCTAGGTGACCATCCACCCATTTTTTAGATTGCTAATTTTGTCATTACCTTTCTTATCTTAACCATCATCTATGCTTGGTCCTCAATGTTGGATGAATCTTGACTATGTTTACCCTTTTATGAGTCTTATGACCTAGTTACGTACATAAGTGGCATGAATCTTCAAATGTTCATATATAGTGGATGAAACATCAAAATGATATGAAACTTGAACCCCTCCCCTTGGTGTTGACCTGTAAATCAGTAAAAGACCATCTAATGTACGAATAAGCAAACTTAAACCTAAATTGGCCAAACCCTATAAATGGAACTAATTAGGATTAATGATTGAAATGTAATGTAAGTATCAATCTTATGCTTAACTAGGTGTTGCTTGAGATATATATGGTCAAGGATATGTTATGAATCTCAAAATTGATGTTTGTCTCATGTTGTTGTTTCATAAATCATAAACATTATATAGAAATTGCATTATACAAACCTTGTAAACCTACTTTCTCTTGGGATAAGGACACAAGCTAGGCATCCTAGTTGAGTTGTCAATATAGGGAAAACCATGTTGATAAAATGGGTAGCTCTAGGAGATGGCCAAGAGGTCCCTTATGTAGAAAACAGTTAGCTAATCTTGACCACCCTTACAGATTATTTTTTATGGGAAGTAGTCAAAGGACTTATGATATGTGATGTTGTTGGTATAATGGGAGTAAAATGATATACAACACGTGATCTCACATTGCTAAATAGTTAACATGTTTATTCTTGTTTCTCTACTTCTACAACTATTTTCAAATTATGCAAAGCTTATGTATATGTACTTTTAGCCCTGTACTCAACATATCATGTGTTGACCTATCTTGTTTTATGTATTTTATAGGTTCAAATATGGATAGAAGTTGATGGGCTTGGTGAGATATGTCAGGTGTAATTTTTGTAAGATTCCTAGTGTACATGAACATACTTGTACAATTTGACTCTTGCATATGTAATTGAAATATTGTAATAAAATAATGTTGATAAATATATTTTGTTGAATGTTGGGATTATGTTGGTGCTTTGTCTTTTTATCTACTCATGTATGCTAAGCTTTTATGCTTCCACATTTGCACATTGAAATTACCATGCTAGGGACGAACGCCTAAGTCCTATCACCATTGACTTTGTAGTCATTTGGAGTTAGGATTTGGGTAATAAATAGTTTTGTTACAACAACTGCATACATTCATATTAGAATATGTAATGGGTAATAGTTAGTGATGGATTGCTCTTTTACAGCATCCTAACCTTATGTTGTATACATGAAATTTCTATAATTGAATTTTTTTTTGGAATACACATGTGGTGTCATGTGCATCCCTAGACTCATAGAAGTCAATGTGTGTGGCAAGTCTTAGGTGAGACACAATGGCCATCACCTCATTTATTAAAGTTATTTTTATATGGAATACCCATTTCATGTAGGTAAACATGGACCTTATTATTTAAAAATAGAATTATCTCCATTCTTGGTTGTGGTTGAGAGGACATTGTTGTTCACCTTTTTTTGAATTATATTTACTATGTTTACTCTTTTTCCATAAGTCTACTTTTTTTGTTCATGTGTTCAGAATTGACCTTTAACACATCCTATCTCTTTTTCTTTAAGTAGGCATTCAATATAGGAATACTTTATGTTTTATTTTTGTAAAATCTGAATATATACCATCTTATATGGTTATATAACCTATGGTAGGTCATCTACCAAAGGTGAAGGATATTAGGTGTCAAGTATGGCATCAAGCTACTTTTTTTTACCTAGAAACATACATGGCACAAAACAACCTACTTGTCACCCAACATTGTACTTTTACAAGAAAGTGTCTCTCCATGCAATATCTACTTGCAATCCAAATACCTTCTTAAGACCATGAGAACATTCATTTGCATCGAACTACCTACATGTTTATTTACATCTACTAGTTTCATAATTACACAAAAATCATATTACTATTTAGTAGATGACTATTTTATATTGATGTAGATAAATATTTACATTGTTTTAAATATATTATTTTGGTATTAAAAATCATTGACACCTAAAACATTATTCAGAAACTAGAGGGTATATGCCATAAAAGTGTAATTTGACGTGTAAAGAAGCCTTGACCATCCTATCTAAATAGAAAAACACCCCAAATAGGAACCATGGAGAGCTTTACTTCCTTGCAAACAGTTAGTGGTTGGACTCATTGCCACATCCATCTTGGGACTTAAAGGTATATATGAAGCATCATTTACATTCCCCTCAGTATCTGGAAGATGATGTAGGCCTATTATAGGTAGGAAAATGAGATTTTTGTAATATCCCATAGTTTTTATGCACATAGATCCCCTAATTTTTGATAAAGGAACATGGATAAGGAGGGTGAAGATGGATGAAACAACCACCCTTTTAGACCTCTCACGTGCCATGATGTTCTGGGGATGGTTTGGTAGATTGTCTCACCTAGATGTGCAATCTTCATCTACCCCTTGGGGACCTCCAACTGGGGTTCCTTCTCCTCTCCTCTAAGCTTCTATTCTTCCTTACTCTTCCATCATTCTTCCTACCATTTTGTCCCTTCCAATCTTAGTGGTTCTCTACTCTTGATCAAGGGATCTACATAGGGAAACATCACATAGTTTTCACCTTATAGTGCCTCTTCGTTGTGGATCACAAAACTAGGGTGGCTTAACTCTTACCACTTCAATGTGTGGTTTCCTTACCTTCACTCAACCTTACTTCTTCTTTTCCTAAGTTTTGGCACTAGATCCAACATACCCTTCTGATTTTCTATGAGAAATGATTGCAGGGAACCTATCTTGGTTGTATGGTGCATTGTAGTTGGGAGACAAAAGGTGGCTACAAGGTTAGAATTGATGGAATCATTAATCAATGAAACACTTCTCTTCTTCCTAGATTTAGACTAGACACTGCATAATAAGAATAGCAATGTGGGTATTCCCAACAAAATGGATGAAATTACCATCTTAAAATTATATATAACAGTTGGTATAGTTTGGTTATACGTGATGTTGATCAAATACATCCATACATGGCTCAATTCTGATTCTCCTTGCTATACGATTGTACACAAAAAATGTCTTATATCTCCCATTGGTTGCAGTCTTTGGCCTTCTAATTGTCATTTATATGATAGTCACATAAAGAGGAAGGATTTTGGACACATATAAAAAATAATGATTGTAAACATATTCTTGAAAAATCTATTTGGAGGATGCATAAAGAAATTTTTTGTGAGATTCACAACAATCACCATATTTGAACATGTTAGTCACCATTTGGTAGAGTACAATAGTTTAAAGTGGCACCCCATTTATTTTCTACCAGTTTCTACATGAATGCCAATAGGTTAACTATAATAGTTGCAATCAAATGGTAGAAAAAACTCAATTTTACAAACTTAATGTTTTAATTAGAGTTTGACCTCAATCATCTAGAATTTTAGTCCCACCAATGGGTTTACGAATGTTGCATTGGGTCTTAGAAAATTTATAATATTGCATTGGGTCTTAGAAAA
Source organism: Alisma plantago-aquatica (assembly GCA_963693085.1). NCBI lineage: Eukaryota > Viridiplantae > Streptophyta > Magnoliopsida > Alismatales > Alismataceae > Alisma > Alisma plantago-aquatica. The sequence continues at coordinate 28,748,887 of OY856411.1, forward strand.
TTTTTAATATTGCATTGGGTCTTAGAAAATTTTTAAAGTAGATGTTATAGAAAAAACAATATGAACCAAATCTTGTTAGTGAGTAGTTTTAATATAGTTACTTATTTAAAGCTTCTGAAATTTACAAGTTTTTGAGCATGTACTATGATGTATGGTGGTTAATGTGGGAAAGAATGTTTACATTAAACATAAATGGATTCTAGCATATGGTTGTCTTTTTCTTTAACAACTTTCATCAATAATATGTCATTCTTAGCATTGAAGTTAAAGGTACTATTATAATGATGGAAACATAGTTATTTTTTCAAATTTAATGCATTGTTTTCACTTATATGTTTGCTAAGAAACAAACATTTTCGTATATATCAAAAACATTTTTTTATTTCCAGTTGCATTACCATCGACTTTTGAAAATGGAGTAGAGAACTCATAGCAATTGGAGTTTCTTGGTAAAAATTATCTTGAGGATGGAGTTGTTGTAATATTATTCCTTACACTTCATAGAAAGAAGACATTGGAAAAGAAGGTTGTGACTTGTATGAAGTTATGTAGATAATTTCTTTTACATTGTTTATGTAAGTATTTGAACATGCTCTTGCATCATTGTCATTTGATACTATTAACATAAATGATAACATGCATACTCATGACATCTGCCAAGTGAATATATTCACAAAGTGGACCTGACAAAATATGGTGTTTGCATGTTGTGCATGGATTAGCAATTATTATATTATCTTAAACATGAGACAAGATAAATTCTTTTGACTTTGCTTCTCTAGTAAATAATATTTCTCCATATTTTACAATGAAGTGGATAATTGATCTGAATCAAATTGCACATCCAAAAGGAGAAGACCTAGAATAATTAGACATTCAATTTCGTAACAGGGCATGTTGTAGTAAATTAGAATTGAACAAAGGAACAAGGGTGGTAAGCATCAAGATCCCTTAAGCCTTGGCTTAGTTAGAGCAAATGAAAGATAAAGTAACATATGTATTCCTTACAAAATGATGATTCTCCAACATGCATGAAATAAACAAGTAAAGTAAAATGAAAGTTAATACAAAAGAGTAAGAATATTATAGGATTAGAAAATAATGATGGAAGGAAACTTGGATTGGATTTAACCATTTAAGATCTCTCACCAACAATCAATACTAACACCCATCATTTACACATAACAAGTTTATAAGAATCATTATAAGTGTCTATTCCCTCCTCTCTCAAGCTTAGGATAGAGCTAGAGTATAAGATTGTCTCTTTCTTGAGATGCCAAACAAACAATCAAAATGCAAAAATATGATCACTAGCTTAAACATTCAAACATTCTTATGCATTCATGCAACTCCATAACTCTTAGATATAGGTGAATACTACTCCTTTGAGATATTAACAATCAAACAACACAACATGTTATCTAAGCATGCAAGTGAATAATTAAGAACTAGCATATGGCCTAGATAAACATTGATAAGAGCATGTATTCAATGGATATAAGTATTTAGATGTTGGGAGGGACTTAGTGTATACTCCCAACCCAAGTTAGATGACTATCCACTCATGGTGGTGAGTGACAATGTTTAGTTAAAAGTACAACGTGACATGGAGATGGAAATGGAAGAAGGTGAATAGGTAAGAGAAGTAGACAAACGATACAACCCAAACAAGTCAAGGTCAACAGAGTCCTCATCTCTGAACCCGGTGATGGTGTTGAATATGTACGACTCCATGTTCCTCCTTCCCTCAAAGAGGGATACATGAATTCTTTATGGGAAATGGAGGTACACTGACCTTCGAGCACTCGTCCTTACGATGCAAAAAATTGATGGCTAGGGAAGGAATTTGATGGCAAGATAGCACTATAGCAACACTTCATTCTAAACCTACAACTACGATAGGAAGTGACCAACCCTTCTTCAATAGTATGGAGTCATGTTTTTATATCCCATGGTGCGGGACTCAAGGTGCTCGTATGTGTGCTTTGTTTTTGCCCCAAGCCTTCTAAGCACGTTCCTTGGGTCATGCACTTAACTAACTAACTGGCTAATGTGCACAACTCCACCATCAGTAGGAAATGGCATAAACAAACCATTGGTTGATTCCTCTTGTCTGCCTGGCCTTTGGTTGGCATTAGAGGGAACTCTATCGAAAGACCTGAGCTCAATGATCCTTCAGAAGATAGGTCTCTAGGTGAGTCATCAAAAGATGGTAGGTCTTAGGGCATCGATCGATGACCGATATAGTCATGTATGCTAAGCGTCAGAAGGCAAGGCAGCGGTTTCTTTTAATTGACTACCTCATATAACCATCATAAGGTTGTCTATGTGACCTTCTAGTGACGCGAGGACCAATGAATGTCTGGAATCTTGCCTTTTGATGCTAAGGCAATATAGCCAACATCCGATGGCTGGTTAGACATTGGTGTTTCTAGATGGAGGAACATAGCTATCAATTGTGGGAACCCATTGTGTGTCATATTGGTGGACTCATGACCTGATGGTTCAGTTGGCGCATTAATAGTAGTTAAATTACAACCATTGATTTTTGAAATTGATGGGAATTATGTCCAAAGGTTAGAACCATCATTTGATGAATTTCCAACATGCAAATGAGTAGTTAATCCTGAATGAAGGCATAAGTGGTAATAATGAACAAAATGTGAGAAAGTTAAAGAAAGTCAATATAATGGAAGGAAATTAGGGAAAACTAGGGAATACATATCCACAAATTGGATGTTATCAACTCCCCCAAACTTAGAATCTAGATTATCATCAAGCTAATAAATACAATCAAGGCATAAAACAAATGTAAATGGATTTATTGGTTTAGTATTTTTCATGTGTCTAACCATGTTCTTATGTCATTCCTACATAAAGATATCTATGTGACTTCTAAGTTTTCATACTATACTCCCAGGTTTCATTCTCTTACATCCATAGTTTCACATGGGTTTCTCCTTTGCAATTCACTTTGATCCTTGTTTCCTATCAGTACTCGTGCATGGTACTTGCTAGGGGTAGCTTTCACACCCAACTTTTTTTTTGTAGACTCTAACTAGATGTGTTGTGATGGGCTTAGGCTATTGTGTAATCTATCCTCCTTGGGGTCCCTTAACCATGAGTATTGTTGTAATAACAGTGTTACTCAACTATTAGTTCTCATATAATTTTGAGGTGGTTATTTTATTTCCCCTTGGAAGACAGGTGGGTGATGATTTTGGCTTCAAGCCTTGCTTCCATGCGCAGAATATCCACATTCATGAGTGCGATCATACACTGGTCTGAACGAGCCCTTCAACATCTTTTTGGACATAACACTCATGATTTCACTCATGCTCAACTTTTATTCTTACTCACAAGACTTAAGTCATTTGACTTTTTAGGGAAAGTGGGATGCAAAGCCTCTTTTGTTACAAATTAAGGAATTAGAACTAGAAGGGGTATTTGTTCCCATTTCATAATATGTTTGCACTTTTTGACCTATACTAGGAGGCTAAGGTGATTGATCGGGAGTGTAGCAGATTATGACCTCCTGGTTTTAGAGAAATTACATAGATTAGTAGTGTTCTACTTCTACCTGCAATGTCTTGAGATAACAATTGTGTAAATACATGATTTTTTATAGTTTTTTTAAGTGAACTAATATTCTAAAACATCATTATTGATATGTTAATGCTAAGAAGTAGCTTGAAGACAAGAATATCTTAGATTGGAGTGAAGATGATACCCTGAATAATTGGATTCAAAAAATTTCAAAAATATAATTATTTTTCCTTCATGGTAAAATATATCAACATAAGATATGTACAACTCAAAATTTTGAGCACAAAATGTTGGAAAAATAAGGAAGTAAATTATAGAGTTTAAAGAAATTGGGCATGTAGACGTACCTAGTTCGACTATTCTAAACCCCCAAAAAGTTATTATACACCATGTCCTTAGGGTGTCAAAGAGTGAGGTTGAGTGCGAATAGGTGGGTTAATGCTACAAACTTGTCATTACCCAATCTGAGGTTAGGAGATCCAAAGCATATGTCCCTTGAAGGTGATGGTAGTAATCTTCTTCTTCGTAAAACTCCACCTTCTTATCAAATGTTTTTAACATTTACATTTAGAATAAGACATTGAAACCATAGTCAATTTTAAGCCATGTGCTTGTTGTGGGCTTGTGTGATAGAACTATGGTTTTCAAATTTCATGTCTTCATTTTGAATTTCTTTGCCATGTGTCTTGATTAGCTCAACAATGTGTAGCCACCTGGGCAACCTTTTGTTCAGTTTCACTGGTAGTCATTTCATGATATGTAGTTCTTTCCGTGCTAAACATGGCATCTGAGTTATTGTCTAATATTGTTGTTTTGGGATTTGTATTGATCGACAGAAGTGTCCAATGGCCATTGTAGAAAATAGGTACAAATATTAGGGGTGTAATTTTGTACTTTAGGCTCTCTATAAGTCTCTAGATCTCTCCATATTCATTCTTCAGGTTTATGTCCCCTACTATCTCATTGAAGGCCATGTATATGTCTTCGAGAACATCAGCTAGAAACTATCATGATGTTTACCATCATATATCCTCCAACTGTTAGTATCTCATGGAGGTTTGGTTTTAGGACTTTGACATTGACTCTACCAAAAATTGTGATGATTTCATATTCACTTGGTTTTAGCTACCATGATGAAATTTGGACCCTCTAGAGATACCCAATGGCACACATCAATGTTGAAGTTATTGAATGTGGGCTGTATCAGATCTATTGATGTTGGTTTTGGTGCAGCTTCTTCTACAAATGGGTTGTATCTTCTTCGTTTTTGCCAAATCTGTAACATCCCAGGATTTGAGGCCTCAGTTAAAATGATCTTAAAAGGACTGATTGGACTCCCCATATCACCAAGGTGCACCTCCTTTTCTGGGAGCCCATCACTAAAGAACTCCATAGTTAAGCTTGCTCAGCTTGGAGTAGTACTAGGATGGGTGACCAGTTGGGAAGTTGACCCAGCTTGCGCGTGAGTGAGGATAAAGCACGTAGTTAAGGCTAGTGGTGGTCTGTGGGGCCAGTCATCATTCCTAAAACTCTACTAGAGCCTACGGTAGTGGGCCCAAGCGTTACAAATGGTATCAAACCCAACTCCCCTCTAGTAGGTGGGGCCCACATGGGCCTGTGGCGTGCCAGTCTTTGAGTCGTGCAGTCCACAAATGTTGGAAAGGTCTATCCGATTAGATGGAGCCACTTGTGGGTTGGTAGTGTCCAGGCATGTTGGAAAGGGCTATCTGAGTTGATGGAGCCACCCTTGCATTAGTAACTGTGATCAGGAGCTGGGTGTACATGGGACATCTGGGTCTGAACTGAAATGGGGATAGATTATGAGGCCACATACTTGTGCCTTGACAAGGACGTCAAGAGTCTAAGTGGTGGAGATTGTAACATCTAAGGATTTGAGGCCTCAGATAAAATGATCTTAAAAGGAATGATTGGACTACCCATATCACCAAGGTACACCTCCTTTTCTGGGAGCCCATCACTAAAGAACTCCATAGTTAAGCATGCTCAGCTTGGAGTAGTACTAGGATGGGTGACCAATCAGGAAGTTGACCCCGGCTTGCACGTGAGTGAGGATAAAGTACGTAGTTAAGGCTAGTGGTGGTCTGTGGGCCAGTCGTCTTTCTTGAAACTCTACTAGAGCCTAGGGCAGTGGGCCCAGGCATTACAAACTCCTTGTTCTATCTCATGTTCTATGATTTCTTTGTGAGGTGGGGAAGTGTCTCTTATAGATTCATGTGTAGTTGCAGGTGTAATAGGATGTTGTACAAGGGTGTCTTTCTCCTATTCAACATTTCACTTCACAACCATCTTATCATTTTTTGCTTTGTGTAAGGGTTGGGAGGGTGGGATATTTGCATCTGTGGGAGGAGATGTTGGTAAATTTTGTTTGGAGGGAAGATCCATAGGATTATATTTAAGGTATTTTAGTTTTTTCAATTATTCCCTCCATAGATTTTTTTGGAAGGGGTATCAATGACTAAACCCTCCAAGGAATGTATTTCATGCGTTGGTCATAGAAAAATTGTCTGTCAAGGATGATTTCCATAAAATATTTTCCTCTCCATGCTTGGAATCCTCATTTATGATATGTTCAATGGAGGATTCCCCTATTTACTACTTGTATCATCCTGATTACAATAAAAACAATGTCCCGTGAGTAGATGTTAATGTCCACTAATGTCGATGCATATCTCTTTCCAATTTGGATTGTACTAGTTGTGCACCCCTTGTATTAAATGATATAGGTGTGTGGGGATTTCTTGAGTCAGCCTCAACTCCTCCTTTTTGAAGACCACCCTTCCACACAACATGTCTTTTACATTTCAATTGTTAGAAATGACCCACTGAGTGGAAATATCTTCCACGATCACCATCTAATGGTTGAAATCTTTGAATGGGAGCATCACTACTTGTTGTTTTCTTATTCTTTGTAGAGAATTTTGCAACTCTTTAACTAAGGGATCTTTATAATTTTCCATGTATGACTAAGCCAAATTAAATGTGGCATTGAAGACTGGTCCCTCTTTGTCTCTGTACATATAGTCCTCAATAATTTTATCATAGAAAACTTTAAAGAATGTTGTATTGATTGATACCTTGTGTTTGAGGGTCATGCTCATGTCTGTTCTAGTCAATGAGTATCAATCATTCTTGTATAATACATCCTTACTTGGCTTTCTGTCATATAGTATATTTGTCGGGATGTGTATGTCTTGGAATGCCATCCCTAATACATAAGTCATATCCATGTCTTTCATTTTACATGGTATTGATTGAGGCCTTGCTAGAATTGATGTCTCTGTTGATGGTGGCTCATGGTAGACTGGGATATCAGGTTTGGTTAGATCCTTGTTGAGCATATGGCATGTTCCACTCATCTTCATCAAGAATTTTCGTTTTTATATCCACTTTAAAAGGATTACAGTGAATGCCTTTCTCTGTCAATTCATTCAAAAAGATTTGGTTGACAAGATCTTCATAATCTATGAGAGGGATGGAACATTTTAGTCAAAAAGTGGAAACAAGCCATTCATAAAGTCCTCGATTGTTTATCCTATCTCCTCCCTTGACTTTGTTAATTCAGGAGCGATGCCATTTTTTTCGATTGCTTCAACATCCTAGGGGTGCTAAGCCATTCTGGTTCGATTGGGAACTATGGTATTCCTTGCCCTTGCATTTCTTTTTCATTGACTTGATAGTATAATTCTATAACGAGACAGGAAAGTTAGTATAATAATCTCCCCTAGAGGGAACCTCTATTGTGACAACCTCAATCTTTTCTCTCTATAACTATACCCTTTTTCTTACTCTCTGTGAACGAAATTTACACCATCAAGTTAAATACCATAGTATGATTGTGGTGATGCTCTATTTGGGTGACATAAATGATTAATAGCACAATGAATGACTTTAATATGCACTTTTGAACTAAGAATCATTATTTTATATGAAACCTTCTTGAATCTAATTTTTTATCCTCATCACTATTATCTTTTCACTCTACAATGCATTTCATGTTATAGAGGATTAAATTATCTTTCCAATGGCACAAAAATCACCCTGATCATATCTTCCAGTCAAAAGTCATGCTAAGCCAAAGTTATGATTTGTTTTGTTGATTTATTTGAGTTTTAAAGCATGTTGAGCCCAATCTGGGCATGCGTCCCAACTAGGAGGGCTCCCCGCTTTCTAGTTCCACAATCCATACCCTTTTTATATGGACAATACTAACTCAAAAAGCCACACATCCCATGATTTGAACTTGTCATCCCGCTGGCCAAAGATTGAGGATGGATCGAACAGTTAATGTTTTATCTCCTACTTCCGTCCATGGATTAGAGAAGGTGGTGTTGCAATCACCTACCACCCCCGTTGGCTCCAACCCAACCCTTTTTTGGCACCCTCTTTCACTTTTTTAACCTTAGCTTTACTTCCTACTTTGGTTCTTTACCTTCTCCCCTCTTTTTCATGCACAACAACCCCCTCCACATCTTCTTCTCCTCCTTAGGTTTTCCATGGCATCTTGGGCGTTTCCTCTCTAGACCCTCCCATGCTGGTTTGATCTCACCATTGACCCCACAAGATCTCTCCATGGTCATCCAACATCCTCCGTTGGCCCTGTGATCCGCAGAGCTTGTTGAGACCCTTACTCCGATGATGGTGCCTCCACACCTGGGGCTTGTATTGGAAGACTCCCGGCACAGGAGAGATTAGCTGAGGCCACTGATCTTTGGGACCATGATGATCCTTGTCACTTCAAGCGTTAGATCTGGCCAAAAACGGATGATGGGTGAACTGCCCCCAACGATATCGCACAGCTGTGAGTGAGCCTCCACCGTGATCAACCTGCAAAAGCAATGACCGATGACCACCAATGTCTACAAGTGACTCCTCATCACACCCAAAGATGGCAAGCAGTGACACATCCACCCACAGGTGAGGTATCTGCGCACATCTGCTCTGACCATTGGATGGAGGATCCATAGTCTGCTTCCATCAACAAATTATTCTTGGTAACGCCCTTGGTCAGAACCTTAGTCTTTTGATACAAATGTTCTAAAAATGAGATTTCCCATCTTATAAGGACAAATATAGAAAGATTATTGACCAAATTGATCCTTTTGAAAAGATCTCCAACCTAGACATGGTTCCATAACCTGAATATGCTTCTAATTACCCTATTCTGCCTAAAATGTGAGCTTTAACTATGATTGATCTCATTTAATGTATGTTGACGATAAAACTTGGATCCTTATTTCTTAATCTACCCTATGATCCTAAAATCAGTAGCTTTGTAAAGTTTTCACCTTAATGGAGGTCCTAATCATTCTATTGCCCATGAATGTCCTTTATTGTGCTAATATGACTTGTTTGGACCTTAATGATGTACTTTTCTCTACTAATGTCAATCTTGCTTCCTAACGATACCAAATGCCCAATTAGGCTGGAAGATAGTAACTAAAACCTCTCCATGATGCAATTGTCATCACATAAATCCCCATTTTTTACTATGGTTCCTCTATATGACATGCATGAATGTGATCTATGTATGGAAATGATTGGTTATACCCTAGTCATATGGGGCCTTGGGCCTATATGATGCATAAATCTATTTTAGATCTTTCAAATCAGTAATTCTTGATGCTTGGTGATATGGGTTCCTATGATTAACCCCCATGCTCTATAGTGGTGGTTGTAACATTAGTTTTCCTTATGAGACATACATGACTAGGTTTGGGGTTCTTGTACCAAAATGCTTATATGACTCATTTTCTATTGTCTTCCTCTCTCTAATCAGAGTACACTCAAACCCCTAGACCCCTTGATACGGATGTACCACCTAATTCTTATGTTGTTCCCAAATTATTTTAGAAACCAATGTATGATTGAATGTTGGTACTAATGTTGATGTTTGATGCCTAGACCCTAATAGACATCCACCTATTTTTTAATGTGATTCTTATGCCCTATCTTGCTGATATAAACTAATGTATTTTCCTAAATCATGTCTTGATGATTTATGAACATGGTTTCTCTATTATGAGTCCTTTGACCCTCAAGTGCAAGTATGTGAGTTGCATCTTGTAATATCCATATAGAATGTACGAAACCTTAAAATGTCTTGAAACTTGAGCCACACCTTCATGATGTACCCTAAATCAATATAAGGTCATTAAACTTGTAATTAACCCATTTTCAACCTAACTTGGCCAAAACCCTAAAATGGAACTAGTTAGGGTTAATGATGAGAATCTAATACATGTATGTAATCTTATTGTTAATCAGGTGTGGCTTGTTGGCTAGATGATCTAGGATAAGTTAAGTTAATAATCTCGAAATTAGGTCTGGGTTTTAAATAGTGATATGACTATGGCTTCCTTACTTGCAAACTGATATGTATGTATGCTCGTTTACTTGCTCAAATACTACCATGTAGTATTCTAGTATTGTACTCGATGCTTATCTCGTCTTGTTGTTTTATAGCTCGAACACATAATATAGAAATCCATTATACAAATGTGAAATAGGGTTTTGCTCAATGAGTTTGGTTACTAAGGTCCCTAAGTATAAAAGTGTTAGCTAATCTTGAGCACCCTTTTGGATCCTTCCGATGGGAAGTTGATCAAAGGCCTTATGGTGCATGATATTGTTGGTATAATTGAGTAAAACAACATAAAATATGGGTGCCCATTATACTAAGTACTTAACTTGTTCACTGATGGTTGATTACTTCTTGAAATCTTTTCAAATTATGACAATCTTATGCATATGTATCTTTTAGCCCTATACTCAACACCTCGTGTGCTTGACCCTTATTTTTCATCTATTTTATAGGTTCAGAGATGGCTAGAATTTGAGGGCTTCGTGAGCTATGTCAGGTGTAATTTTTTTAGATCCCTAGTATCCATGAATGTACCAATAAAATTATACTCTTGAACTTATAATTGAAATCTTCTAACAAATAGTGTTGCTTAATAATTATTGTTGAATGTTGAGATTATGGTTGGTAATTTTATCTTGTTATCTATTCGTGTATGCCAAGCTTTACGCTTCTACATTCACACTTTGATAATACCATGCTAGGAATGGGTGTCTATGTCCTAGCTCCATCGACTTTTTGGTCATTTGGAGTTAGGATTTGGGTAACAAATGATTCCCATTATAGATGGTATCAGAGCATGAATAATAACTACACAAAACATGACTCACATAAAACACAAACTGAACTCACCTTACATCTCAACTCTAGAAACTTAATGAGTTTTCCTTTGTGGACTAAGATGACTTATCCTATAGGTTAGAACCGAGATGTTCTAGAAATAGGTGTAGACTTGTGTAACCCCCTAGAATCCTTCTTTTATCCTCCTTTTTTCTTGTAATATGGGTTGTAGTTTTAGGAGGGTGAGAAAAGGGAGTTACTATTACCAACCTAGACGTATGTACTGGGCATGTGCTTAGTGTAGCTACATAGGTTTTAACCAAGTTCTTTCTAGTTCTCTACATGTCATGGTACTAGACTACCCAATGAGTGTGTTAACTTGTTTTGGTTGTATTTTTATTCAAATGGAGTATGGTGGTTTTCATCGCCTATTTCAACATTGGATAAAACATAGTTCTAGTATTAGTATATGTACATATGAAAAATGTTACCACACACAGAAAGGTAGTGAGTATCCATTTAACCTAAGAGAAAGAGATGTAACATCAAATCTATATGAGAGAGTTTAGATGATAGTTGTATACTCTAGAGTTGTCTAGTGCCACAGTAAAGGTTAGACTATTAAGTACCCTAGATAACCAACATTGATGATGATGATAATGATGAAGATGATCATAATGGTGATAATGATGATGATGATAATGATGATAATGATGACAATGATGATGGTGTTGATGTAATGTTGTGAGATGTTTCAAGATGATTCATTTTATGTTTGATGATATGAGAAGAGTTTGACCATGCAATCCTATCTAGATTTATCACCATGTATGGTACATATGACTTAGTGGATGTGCTAAACATAGCTAGTGGCTTGACATGCTTGCTTGTTCCTAGTCTTCTATATGATGTGTAAGTTATGGTTCAGGAACAACATAGGACTCAATATCTTTACAAATAAGGACCTCAAGCATGGGATATATAAAAAGGGTGACCTCTTGATATGAGTCAAACTTCCACAAGAGAAGGTCAGAGTACCTAAACTCTAAAATATTGGAATTCTTGAAAAATATGAATGATGAAATACATGACGATGACTCCCTAGAAAAATTTCTACTAAGTAGATGAATTGAGTCACCTAGTGTGTAGTTCCCTTAAAATGTTGAACCCTATATTTCCTATGAAAAGATCTAACCCTAGAGATGGAGGCATCTGTATATATGATTTTTTCTATATAGGTGAGGGAGATATCCCTAGACCCTAAGATGATGTTCATGGTTTTATGTGAAGGAATCTAGTGGTTGCCCTCGTTTGGTATGTTGGGTAAAAGTTTGGTATGGGTAGATGTTGGTGGTTGGGATGTTTTTGCTGGACAAATATAGGTCTTAGCTTGAGTGGGTTGTGCTTGCAAAGCTCTTTCTTGATACACGTGAGATAATTAAAAAACCTCGATGTTGATGATCATGGTGTCCCTCATATGATTAATGATACATGAGATAATCTCACTTAAGTTTTTTTTGTTAAGAAAAAACTTATGGTGCTTTTTTTCATTTTTTTGTGGTGGTGGTGTGTACAATGCTTCCATTACTCAAAGTGGGGCAACATGAAAAAAGAAAAACATATAACTATACATGTGTGAGAACCTACTAATATTATACATTCTCATAAGCTAGACCTAATATGAAATCATACCTCATCCAAAATATGTAGATTTGAAATAACGAACATGATATGATGATGCCTCGAGATGTTAGCTTGAATGGTCAGGAATACAATGAATAATTTCTTACGTGAAAATGAAAAGTGATTAACTCAATATGACAATGCTCTTGGGGTCTTAACTCAAGTAAACATGATGAATATATTGCTTAATTTCATATCAAAACTGAGAAATGATGAACATTATTTGGGTCAGTTGGTCCAATTTTGAGGGATAACTAAAACAAGCACAAAAACTAGTATAATGATGAAATATACATGTTCAATGATAATCTCATTCTAAAGTCATGATAAAGAGTGGGTTCATTTGAAAAATTGATAACATAGGATTTGACAACACCCCTTGAGCATGTATAAATACATGAAACCTAATAGGATAGGGATAAGACACCAAGCGACATGTATGATTTGGATGACTACACCCTTGATGATGATAGCCTATGTGTGCAACCCATGATGGTGGCTGAGTTGAAAACCTAGGGGATGGTAAATAGCATATGATGGATATTGACTTTGACTCTTAACTATGATCTTAGATGAATTTCAAGGATGAAATTTCTTGTAAGGAGGGAAGGATGTGACAACCTCGATTTTCTCTATGTGACTATACCCTTTTTCTTACTCTATGTGAACTAAATCTACTGAAATAAGATAAATACCATTGTGTGTGTGATGATACTCTATTTGGGTGACATTAACGTTGAATAAAAAAATGAGTGAGTTTAATATAGACTTTGAACTTAGCATCATGGTTTAATACATAACATTCTTGAATATAATTTTTGATCCTCATCACTATGATATTTTCACTCTACACTATATTCCCTATTATAGAGGATTCAATTATATTTCCAAAGCACAAGAATCACCCTGATCAGATCTTAAAATCAAAGGTTACGATAAACCAATGGTGTGCTTTGTTTTGTTGATTTATTTGAGTTTTAGATCCTTTTGGGCCCATAATGGGCACACGACCCAATTGGGAGGGCGGCCCCCTTGCCCAATCAACAATCCCAACCTTTTTCAAGTGACCAGTACTAACTCGCTAATCACACATCCCATGATCTGAACCCTTCACCCTGCTGGCCACAAATTGAGTATGGATCCAACGCTTAATGTTTTATCGCCTACCTCTATACATGCATCAACAAAGGTGGTGCTACAACCACCTAACACCCCTTTTGCACCAACCCAACCCTTGTTTTGCACCCACTTTCACTCTTTTTAACATCCGTTTTACTTCCTCTTTTGGTTCTTTCCCTTCTCCCCACTTTTCCGTGCACAAAAATCCCCTCCACATATTCTACTTCTCCTCAAGTTTTCCATGGTTCCACCACCAACCGCTAGGTTGGCAGTTTCCTCTATTGACCCTCCCAGACTGGCTTCAACTTGCCATTGACCCCATGAGGTCTCATCGAGTTCATCTGACATCCTCCCCTGGCTCTACGACTTGCTGCGCTTATTGAGCCCCTTGCTCTAGTGATGGCACCGATGCGCCTGGTGCTTGTTCTCAAAGCAACATGACATAGGAGAGATGAGCCTAGGACTATGATCACTAGGTCCACAATGATCCCAGTTAGTTCAGCCATGGGATCTGGCCAGCAACACGTGATAGGAGAACCACCTCCAACGGTGTTGCATGACTGCGAACATGCCTCCACTGTGATCAACCTGCAAAAGTGATGACTAATGACCACCAACATCTACAAACAACTCCCCATCACACTCGGTGACAGACAGTGGTGTGGCATTCACTTGTGGGTGAGGTCTCTATGAAAATCTTCTCTGACCATTGTATCGAGGATCCATAGTCCACTTCCATCAACAAATGATTCTTGGTAACTCCCTTGGTCTTAACCTTAGACTTTTCATGCAAATGTTCCAAAAATGATATCTCTCAACTCCTAAGGCCAAATATAGAAATATTATGTACCAAATTGATCCTCTAGAAAAGATCTACAACCTGAACATAGTTCCATAACCTGAATATGCTTCTAATTCCCCTATTTTTCATAAAATGTAACCTTTTGACTATGATTGATCTCATTTAATGTATGTTGATGATAGTACTTGGATCCTTTTTGCTTAATCTACCCTGTGATCCTTAAATAAGTAGCTTTGTAACATTTTGACCCTAATGGAAGTCTTAGTCATCCTATTGCCCATGAATGAATTGTTTGGACCTTAATGATGTACTTTGCTCTACTAATGCCAAACTTGCTTCCTAATTATACCAAATGCCAAATCATCCTAGAAGATAGTAATGAAAACCCCTCCATGATGCAATGGTCACACATAAATCCCCCTTTTTTACTATGGTTGATATATATGATACTTAATGCATGAATGTGATCTATGTATGGAAATGATTGGTTATGTCATAGTCATATGGTGCCTTGGACCTATGTGATGCATAAATCTATTTTAGATCTCTGAAATCAGTATTTTTGATGCTTAATGATATGGATGCCTATGATCAGCCCCCTTTCTCTTTGGTGGTGGTTGTAACCCTAGTTTTTCCTTATGAGACATATGTGACTTGGTTTGGAGTTCTTGTGCCTAAGTGCTTCCTTTTCTATTATCTTCCTCTCTATAATCACAATATACTCAAACCCCTAGACCCCTTGATATGAATGTACCACGAACTCTTATGTTGAACCCAAATGATTTAGGAAACCAATGTGATGGTTACATGTATGATTGAATGTTTGTACCTCATGTTGGTTGTTTGATTCCTAGAACCTAATAGACATCCACCTATTCTTAAATGTGATGTGTATGCCCTATCTTTCTGATATAAACTCATGTATTTTACTAAATCATGTCTTTATTATTTATGATCATGGTTTCTCTATTATGAATCTTTTGACCCTCAAGTTCATGTAAGTGAGTTGAATCTTGTAATATCCATATAGAATGAACAAAACCTCAAAATTTCTTGAAGATTGAACCACACCTTCATGATGTACCATAAATCAATATAAGGTTATCAAACATTTAGTTAACCCAAATTCAACCTAACTCGACCAAAACCCTAAAATGGAAGTAGTTAGGGTTAATTATGAGAATCTAATACATGAATGTAATATTGTTATTAATCAGGTGTGGCTTGTTGGATAGATGATTAAGAATAAGTTAAGTTAAGAATCTCTAAATTAGGTACGAGCTTTAAATAGTTATATGAATATATCTTCCTTTCTTGCAAACATATATGTATGTATGCTTGTTTACTTGCTCAAATATTCCATGTAGTATGCTAGTATTGTACGAGATGCTTGTCTCATCTTGTTGTTTTATAACTTGTACACATAATATAGAACTCCATTATACAAATGTTAAAACAAGGTTTTGCTCAATGACTTTGGTTATTGAGGTCCCTCACATATAAAAGGTTTAGCTAATCTTGAGCACCCTTATGGATCCTTCCAATGGGAATTTGATCAAGGGCCTTATTGTAATGCTTGGGCCCATGACCCTAGACTCTAGTAGAGTTTGAGGAATGATGATTGGCCCCATAGACCACCAATAGCCTTAACTGTGTGCTTTATCCTCATGTGGGAATGATGATTGGCCCCACAGACCACCACTAGCCTTAGATGCATGCTTTATCCTCACTCACACGCAAGCCAGGGTCAACTTTCTAACTGGTCACCCATCCTAGTACTACTCCAAGCTGAGCACACTTAACTATGGAGTTCTTTAGAGATGGGCTCCCAGAAAAGGAGGTGCACCTTGGTGGTATGGGTAGTCCAATCATTCTTTATAAGATCATTTTATCTGAGGCCTAAAATCCTGGAGCATTACACTTATGATACATGATATTGTTGGTATAATTAGAGTAAAATGACATAAAATATGGCCCCATTTTTCACGTACTTAACCTATTTATTCATGATCATTTTCTTCTTGAAATCTTTTCAAATTATGCTAAGCTTATGTATATGTATCCTTTATCCCTTTACTTAGAACCTCATGTGCTTGACACTCCTTGTTTCACATATTTTAGAAGTTCAGAGATATCTAGAAATTGATGGGCTTGGCGAGCTATGCTAGGTTTACTTGTTGTAGATTCCTAGTATCTATGAGCAGACTGGTAAAGTTGTACTCTTGAACATGTAATTGAAAGCTTGTAATAGACATTGTTACTTAATGATACTTGTTGAATGTTGATATTATGATTGGTGATTTTATCTTGTTATTTATTAATGTATGATAATTCATATGCTTTCACATTCACACTTTGATAATACAATGCTAGGGATGGATGCCTAGGTTTTATAAACATTGACTTTATAGTCATTTAGAGTTAGGATTTTGGTAACAAACTATTCTGTGACATCTGCATTCTTGGTAGAGTTCTCTTGGACGTTGCATAGAAGATAGTTTTGTTGTGGCTTTTTGTGCCAAAAATGTTTTAGTGCGATTGATGCCCAATTTTGCAGACACTAAATCTACTTGTATTTGTACATGTTTCTCTACTTCGAGTGAGATGGCTACCTCCACATTGGTGCCCTTTAGTCTTTTGGATGATGACTTGTCATGGGAAGATGATGATTTCAACACCTCCTTTTAATTCCTCTCCTTAGTGCGTAGTTGCTCCTTCTCTTTCTCTAATTATTCTTTCTCTTGACTTAGTAGAGATACCTATTTGTTCATACCTACAAGGGCCTCAATGATCTGCAACTATTTTGTAGCTAGTAGTTGCATCTATTGTAGAAACTAAGTAATGGGTATGTATTGGTTGTATTTCTCTCAACCTGTGAAGTTAGTGATAACATATTTGATGTTAAATTAAAAATATTCATGGTAGAGTAAGAAACAATCCCACAATGGTTGTCTATTACTTTCCCAGCTTCCATGACCTTGGTTGCGGTAGAGGAGCATCACGATTGCTCTTCACATTTTGAGCTTCCCTCCTACTCAGGATCCTACTCTTAAATGGAGTTGTCATTTCGTCTTCTTCTTAGTAAGCTTTGTTCAAGCTCTTTCGCTGATGAAGAGGGGTCTTTTCTAGAAATTTCGGTTTTTTCCTTCTCCCTTTGAACTTCCATTTCTTTTTTCATTGATGCTTCTTCATCGACACCCCCTCAACCGACTGGTTTCTCAGTAGGGATGTTGCTTTTGTCTACTTTTATCGTAGTGTGGCGTGATGTCACACTTTCTTCTACAGAAGGTGCCCTTGTCTCTTAATGTTCTAGTTGGGCACTGGATGATATTTTTGTTAGTTCTTCTAGAATGGTGGTGGCTAGGGTAGTCATGGGTTGAGCCACCTCTTCTTCTATTATTATTACCTCAGGTGCATGGGTTTTATTCTTTTTAGGCTTTGTTGTAGTCTTTTAAGGAAATCTGATTGTGAGCTTCTTTTGTGATGGTATAGTAGGTTTGTGTATTATCTGCTCAATTTGTCTCTCTACAAGAAATCGGTCACTTATCTATGGTAGGGATTTGGACCCTAACTGCATTTCTTAACTGTCCTCATTTTTTAACACCTACTTATTGCATTTGTAAGTACTCATTTTAGACAGGGGGATGAACTCTTTTGACCTTTTAAATATGTAAAATTACTTCTCTTTATTCCTTTTTAAGAAATTTATGGATGTCAAATATTGGGCATCCACTAGTCCTTCCTCCTAGTCTTAGTGAAATTTTTCAGTTCTTGGAGTGGCCAAGTAGATGAGCAATGTATGTTATTAGACCCCCCCCCCTACAGAAGTCTTGACACCCTTCTTGTCCCATTGCTACTACCAATATGTCAATTATTTTCACCCTATGCTAACTAGTTTCTTCTTTACAATACTCCACAATATGTGGAGGTCCATTTATGTTACATTCCCAGTATCTGACCTACAAAATAGGATGATGGCAAAAATCTTGAGTATAACTAGCATTTAGGTGAAGAAAATTTGGGTTTCCTTTGATTTCTTGGAGCTAAATTGGTACTCCTTCCTCAACCTTTTCAAGGTATGGTTGGTTAGAAGTTATCGAGTGTTTCTATCCATTCTGGATTTTTTGGTTGCTTCAGCTTGCTCATGTGCATTAATGAAGATAAAATTTAGCCATTTTTATGTCAAAATTTAGTCTTTCTTAACTATCCTAACGTCCAATTTAAAGCTTCCCCTACCCTCTTTTGTTTTCTCTTCTTGTACTGGTAACCTCCTCAAAGATGGCATGAATTGAAGTGTATATTCATCGTAGGAGGCATGATTGTTGAAACAAATTTTATATAGCTCAACCTCAATCTGATGTTCTTTCACCCATTGATAGATTTCTAATTTACCTAGGGTGTTGACGTCCCCAAACTTCATTGCCATAAATGCTTTTTTGCCCGATATATGGTCCCAAATCTTAGCATACTCATCATCCCTTGGGACAAAATAGTTATTAGGACGTGGTATGTAGATGAAATTGGTAACATGGGGATTGTTCCTAATAGGTGTCTCAATAGTAGTTGTCACTACCCATTCTTGGGCTATTATTTTTTCTTTAGTTTCCTCTTTCTCAGATACATTAGCCACCTTTTAGTATTTTCCCTTTGGGGAGATGTTCAATCGTTCCCTTTTTTTAGGGTTTCCACAATAAACTGAGGACGTAAATTAGGAAGTTTTAGTTCCCTTTGACTCCTTACAGTTGGAGGTCTCCTCAAGGATTGGTTCCTCTTGTTGGTTTATTTTGTTTGCATTCAATCTATCTTTTATACTGGCTAGGGTGGGCCCCAATGGATTATGATGTATTCTATAGCCTCATCCTTCCGTTTCTCCATCCTATCAATCTCTTCCTTGCTAGGTGTTTCCTTGATTCTACTTATCTCACTCACTTATAGACAATTAGCTCTTTACCTATATTTCCTACCATTTAGTCTTAGTTGCAATGTAGATATATTTATATATCTCATGAAAATGTTTAGACCATTATGTAAATTGGAAGAAATAGGAAGAAGTTAGTGAAATTGAATTCTAAGGAGGTAGAAAAATCGACAAATTTTAGGTCCAGGTAAGTAGGGCATCTACTGATGGTAGGTTGTCTACCAATGTGTCTATAAACTAATGGGTTATGTAGGTCATGAGGTATGAGTTTCGATGCCACCTACCAAAGATTCATGCCTATTATTTTTTCATGAGAATTAATGGTGAGAAAAGGTGGCCTTCTAAAGGCTAGATGCCTTTCAATGGTTAGCAAGAAGGTGATAGTCATAAAAATTGATGGTTTACAAAATGTGACCTTTTACGATGGTTAAACACCTTCTAGTAGGAGGTGTCTCCTAAAAAATTTATGGTTAAAGAGGGTTGAAGAGTGAGTTCCACCAATTATATCAATCAATGGTAGAGGGGGAGAGGGTAAGAGAACATGAAAAATGAAGACAAGAAAAACTCAGTGATCGCCTTTTGAAGGTAGTAGTTTTCTCCAAGAAAAGTGAGATGAAACCAAAGTAGATAAAAAAAAGAGAAGGAAAGGAGTAACCAGTTGTCAGCAACGTCCTTCACTCCACTATTCATCAACAATGGAGTCTCCATTGCTGGTTCGCTACCTCTAGCACGTTGTTGGTTGGGTGCTCCTATGTTGGTCAAGTCACACTATTGTAGATCGTCACTTATAACTTTGACACTGATGCTTCATCGACGCTAGGAAGGTGCATGAGGGTAACTTTGTCTTTTTATGGAGAAGGTTGAAGATGACTATTGTGGACCGAAGAAGGAAAAATGATGGTGCTAAACCCTTCTTCTTTCAATGGTATTAGGTGGCTCAGGGTTTTCTTTTTATAAGAAACCTAAATTCCACTTGTATAATGGTATTGTACAAGTGTTAGGCCCTCACCTTTTTATAGTGTCTAGTTTAAGATTATATGGGCCCCACATGGCCGTCGGTAGGGAGCACAATGCCATCTAATGGTTATGCAGTGGTGTACCTTCTGATGGTTGCATAGTATTCACCTTATGATGGGAGGGCAGTTCTCTTGCCTTCTGATGGGGGTGGTAGTTTCCTACCTTCAAGTTATTTCATGGTATTCACCTTCTAATAGAGGGCGGTTCTCTTTCCTTCTAATGGGGGTGGTAGTTGCCTACCTTTAGGTGGGTTGTCTGTGCCTTACAATGGCTATACTAGACACTTGCCTTCCGATGGTAAGGAGGAATCGTTGATCCGATGGATGGTGTGGTGACCTTCTGATGGGTTGTGTTGTCTCCTTGTTGAGACTTGGTGGCTTTACTAGCTATGCCAAACTTGATTGACAGCTCATGCTTGATCTTTTGATGGATCTAGTAACTGGTCATTGATGGTAGTACAAGCGAGTCCACCAGATTAAGTACCTTCAATATATAGACCAATTTTAGATTTTTTTTCACTTTATTCTCTGTACACTAAAATTATGAATAATAAAGTAGAAAAATCCAGAGAATAAAGTTATGGATGCCTATAAAATAATCAAACTGGAATATCTTAATGCAATGTTAAGAAAATTTAGGTAGACATGCATTGGTCCTACTTTTAGAACAAGGATCATAATTATGTCTTAGTTATATACTACTTGTATTCCTTTCATATTCATGATCAATTTTCATATATAACTTGTCTTGATCGGAGCTACAAATAATTATTTATGATTTAAACACGGTTATTAGATTTCATCCAATCAGGAAACTCCACCTCAACGTAGCGAGTAATATCAATGCCAACTGTGGGGTCGGGCCTGAGCCAACTAACTCTTGCCAAAAGGGCAAGTTGTGCCCATGTGGCTGGATTGAAGGAAAAGCATCAAAGGACAATAATTTCCTTACCTTTCTAAATTGACCCCAGGGGTATGGGGAAATTTTC
This sequence comes from Alisma plantago-aquatica, assembly GCA_963693085.1. Classification (NCBI taxonomy): domain Eukaryota; kingdom Viridiplantae; phylum Streptophyta; class Magnoliopsida; order Alismatales; family Alismataceae; genus Alisma; species Alisma plantago-aquatica. The sequence continues at coordinate 28,770,119 of OY856411.1, forward strand.
CCCACTTGGTCGTCTCCTTCCTTGCAACAGGGCTGGAGAAGGTGACTGGGTGAGTCAATAGATCACTTGACTTCACACCTCTATCCACTAGGGATTCACATGATGATGTATGGATGCTCGCAAGATCGAATGGGAGATTCATAGGGATTAAAATCATGAGGCATCTTCTCATTGTTCCATCATTTACGAGCAACTTCCTCTTCTGGTGGGGTACCCTACCGAAGAACAAGAAGAAATAGAGAGGGGGTTATGTGAGGACAGTGTATAGATGTCAGGCATGTTCCTCACTTTCTTGTGAAGGAATCTACCATCTCAGGATCAGCAGATATGGGTTGGGGTGAGTTTCCTTGTGTGGTGGAGTATGGTGGTGTGGTGCTCGGAGAAATGGGGTGTTAGGAGTAGAGCATCTTTTTGAATCGAGAAGATGTTGCTCGAGTTCTCTGATCTCAGTCAAACCCAAATTTGGGATTTATATAGACTAAGGGGAAAAGTCGAGGGTGCCCTAGGAAAAGTGAAGAATTCTTAATAGTGGGGGAAGGAAACTTAGTCCTTAAAGCATGGATTTCGTTCCTCTAAGGGTTCTCCCAATTCGGGTTTGTATGGGAAAAACATTGGCATTGTTGTTTCATGATTAAACACAGTGTGAAGGGAGACCACCCCAATGCAGGTTCTGTCTTGGCAACTACCTCCTTTCCTTAGAGGACTCAGGGTAGGGAACTACTATCAGATAGTCATTCCTTGATCCAAGGGTTAAGAGAGGCATGACTCACCACTGGGTTGTAGGATAATATATCACTAAAGTCATAATCATTTATTTCCTTTCCAAATCTAAATCTCATTATATTTATTGAATGAGACCATTTCTCCTTCACAAATTTCCGTAGGCCTCTAGGATTATCTTTTTTCTATAAACATGGATGGTAAGTCACTAGAAACTTTCCCAGACTTCATCTAATTTTTGAGATTAGTTGGAATACTTTAAATAGACGAATCTTACTTCTTTAGAAAATCCTTCAATTGATTACCCACACCAAATGCGAAGCCCTTTTTCTCTCAAATTGTATAATTCTCTTCTTTTCATTATTATTTCCAAGTATTCCAAAAGTCATATAGAGATAACACTATTTGATGCCTCAAATATTGTGTTTCCATTCATGGTTAGATAATTTCTCCTTTGATTATATAAATTACACATTATCTTATTTTCCTTTGGAAACTTGCATATTATCTCATATTTCAGTTGTCTAATAATTGACCAAGATATTATTATTAATTTATGCATGAAATCCTTTAACTTGTGGCACAAGGACCTATTTGCAAGGCAAATAGTCTCTTGGGACTCTCTTGATCCTTGGGTTGCACCCATGTTAGAAGGTGGATACCTTTATTATTCTATCAACTATAATTTCAGAATTTGCTTATCCAATCAGGTCTTATATTTATGTGTTTCAAATTTCAAAAAATTGAGGATATAACATTTACCCCTCCTTAAAAGGAATTTTGTCCCCAAAATTCATTCCCAATAAGGTTAAGGTGAATTATTACTCAACTTAATTTCACAACTTTGCTTAGATTTTCTTTAATCACATTTATTGATGTGCAAACTCCATTTATTATTTCTTAGATCGGTACCTTAATATCAGGGTATGTTCACATCCTTAGTTTTTACATGATACAATCTTCCAGTAATTACATGTTTAGTAGTGATCTCAATTTCACTTGGTGACTATCCTTTCACCTAGGTTCTCAACCTATTATTCATTTATTTTCTAATAAAGGTGAGGTAACACATGTAACCCTAGACCATGCCATTGAAACTTAGCTTAAGGTATTCATTCTCGTAAGTCAATTTTAAGCATAACATATGTCTACCCAATATTTGTCTCAGATAATGAGATGAAATAAGCACTTCACGGTAGCCCAAATACAAAGTTCATTCCATTCCAAGAATACAGATGGTGTACCCTCACATTATCTCAAAATTTCACATTTTAAGTTGAATCATTCTCAACATGTCTCTAAACCATACCTACTTTTTAATTCCACAAATATTTTTGTATTTCATGAAGTCAAGTGCCTTTCTCACTCTTGAGTTTGTGCATAACTCCTTTTAAGATTTCATTATTTCATGACTTCTTGTATCCTTTATATTTACACCACATGTCATTAGCCTTAGTCATCTCCTCAAGGTCTCTAGGGGTACAAGTACCTTTGGGATGATCCCCTCTTGTCCTCATGGACCTTATGCATATATGGAGTGCCTCTCACATTTACCCATTGGCCTCATGGACCCATGAAGGTGGCCAATCTCCTGATCCATCACCCTCAAGTGGCATGGATGTCTATCTCTTGAATCCACGATGTTATGCATTTAGGACACGATCAATTCCTAATCATATGTACCTTTAATCCTCCTTACTTGAATTTTGGATTGAATTAGGTCTCTACCCTTCCTAGGGCTCATCAAGATATCACAACTGAGCACATTATTTTCTTATGTAATTCTTTAATCTGAATTTCCTACATCTCTTGGGGTACATATTATTTAATTTGTCCATTCATTGGGCTCATGGAGACCATCCCTTCCTGGGATTGGTCTTTCATAGAGGTCTTCCTTTCCCAACTTTACCTATTAGTGACCCTCCTTTCTCATCATAGACACTAGTCATTGCAATCACTTCCTCTAATATTGGCCTTCCTTTCCTGGCTTGGCCTATCAGTGACATTTCTATCCTGACTTGATCACGAGTCATTGCAATGGCCTCCTCAGATATTGTACTTCCTTTCCTGTCTTGGCATTTTGGTTACCTTTCTATCCTGACTTGATTACTAGTTATTGTAATGACTTCCTCTTATATCAACCTTCCTTTTGCGGCTTGGACTATCGGTGACCTTCCTATCCTTGCTTGATTACCAGTCATTACAATGACTTTCTTTTCTTTATCAACCTTCTAATCACATCATGGCCTATTATTGACCATCCTATCCCAGTTTGGTTACTTAATTTCATCCACTTTCTTACTGACTTTCATTGTGGCCTTCATAGATGTCATGCATGGGTTCAAAGAATGTATGTTCTTTCATATTTTGTATACTTAGTCCCTCACACTTTAGGTGACATTTAAGGTTACCCCAATCCTTAAACTGATTAGAAAACTTACTCTTTTAGGGAATTTCCTTACCTAGGGTGTCTTATCATCTCATAAGAGGAGTTTAAGCTCTATAACCAAAACCTGACCACACATGTTTAGAGTTTTGCCACCCCCATAGGTCCTTTTCCCACTTGTGGGTTCACCCACCACAGGTCAGGCCACCAACCTTAGATTTTGAATTTCATGTAACCATTGATAGCTTATGTTTCTTAAAACCTTCCAATCATGCATAAATTTCTCTGCACACATGCATGGAATACTAGGTCACCTAACTCAATTTTATTTTTCTTATTCCTTTTCACCCTAATTAGGGTTCATATGGGTAGACTCCCATTTCTCAGTAATAGGATTTTGGGTTTGGGTTAGAGACTAAACCCTACCTCTTGAGGTTTCTATGTCCCTAGACCCACTAAGGTTTTCCTAAACACCCTAGTAGGGTTTAATTTTCTAGGAAAAACCCATACGACATTATTCTTTACTTTATCATTATTTCCACATTACATGTGCATTAATTGGTAGAGGATGCCTTAATCCTACTTCATCTCAAAAACCCTGACTTCAGATGAGGAGGGGAGTATCTTTTAGGGTTTACAAAGCAAGAGAATGAGAATCAGATCAAATTAGAGATGAGAAGACTTAGAGGAAACAATACTTCAAGCAAACCCTAGGTTCTATCCAGGCATGTAACATTATGGCTAAGGGAGTCCACGAATATCAACTTAATGGTGCGAAAGAAAATATTGCCAACCCCCAAAGCCATGACCCCTTCTAGGCACCATTACCATCTGGTCATGCCTTAGTAAGTCTCCTTATATTTCTACTGATTACTTGAAATTATACACTATTAAATATTATTTGAAAAATCTAGGGCTCTAATACAAAATGTAACGACATCACTTTTAAACATCACCTAATCAAGGAAAGACCCAAAATATTGAGAGAAATTACCTAAAATTCCCAAGTATCTAGATTTAACCAAATAACAAATAATAGTAAATAATTTCCATTAATTCAAATATTATTTAGAACATGCTCCTCTAAGGTGTTACATGAATTTATATCATAAAAAATGTACATATGAGAAGAAGTAACTATCGAATCCTCCTTTTTCTATCTTTAATTCCTTCAAGTAGATTTCATCTGATACATCGTATCTTATAATTGTATTGTATTCCATTTACCTGAAATGGCATGAAACAAAGCACATATCACCATATAAAAATATAATGTGTACATGGGATGCATGCAAAAGTGAGCAAGTAAATAACAACATATAATCACTCAACTACTTGAAAATAAGAACTGATATTTTCTTTGCATATTCGAACCCATACTTGATGTTAAATCATGCATCTTGTGCATCATCCCTCGATGCATGTCATCCTGAGGTTCAGAATATGATATCTTTATTTATGTTATACTCGTAGTGGCATTTTAATTGTATAGAATGTAAATAAACACTCAACAATTTATTTCAACAATCCTTAAGAAATCTTTGGAAAACACTGATAAACTATATTGCAGGTAGTCATAATCATAACCACCTACCTCAATGGTTAACCATGCAGATCATGCAATCTATACTTCCAGTCAACTAATCAAAGCAATTCAACATTAAATCTGCATGTATCTAAATCCTAATGTGTCACCATCATATTAATCAGATTAAATCCTACTCGAGTCCTAGTCTAGGGTTTAGAGTCATGTTCAGGTTTGGGTAAAGAATAAGGGTAAAAATAAGTTATTTCCTTACATTTTAAACATTAGGTGACACCTAATTACCATACATGACATATCCATTCATTATGATCACTTAGATTCACTTACGTTCATTAACAACATAGCAACTGATGACCTTTAACCCTAATACATCATATGAATGATTATTCACTTTAGAAACCCTAATTATCACCACTATGATTATGATCAAGTAAGATTAGCATTATATTCAAAAATAACATATAGCATCCCAAAATAACTGAATTTACTATGTTAAACATCATAATAAAAAAACTAGATATATAAATATGCATTGGTACTAATTTATTAGGATCAAAATTATGTATCAATTATATTTTATTTGTGTTCCTCTCATTTTTCATGATCAATTTTCATATATAACTGGTTGTGATCAGAGCTACCAATAATTAGTTCTGATTTACACAAGGTTATTAGATTTCTGCCAATCAAGAAATGTCAACTCAACATGGTGAGTAATATGCATACCAGTTGTGGGGTCGGGCCCGAGCCAATCAGATCTTGCCAAAAGAAAAGTCATGCCTGTATATACGGGTTTAAGGAAAAGCAACAAAGGACGATAATGTCCTTACCTTTCTAAATCAACCCCAGGGGTATGGGAGACTTTTACCGACCTGGTTGCTTCCTTCCTTACAATGAGGCTGGAGTAGGTGATTGGGCAAGTCATTAGATCTATTGAATTTTCACCTCTATCCATCATAGATTTGTGTGATGATTTTGGGATGCTCACAAGCTTGAATGCTCAAGCCCAGGGATAAAAATGGTGAGGCCACTACTCGTCGTTTCCTCATCGAGGAGCAATTTTTCTTGTGGTGGGGGGGGCACTCTACCAGAGAAGGAGCAGAAATAGAGAGGGGGTCATGAGTTGAGGGTTTAAGGCTATCAGGCATGTTCCTCACCATCTCAAAAAGACATCCACCATCTTAGGATCATAGGATATGGATTGGGGTGAGATCCCTCATTTATTGGAGTATGGAGGTGTCATCACCGGGAAAAAGGGGTATTAGCAGTAGCGCGGGGTTTTGGGTAGAGAAGTTTTCATTCAAGTTCAATGATCTCAGTTGAACCCAAAAGTTGGGATTTATATAGACTGTGGGGAAAAGTCAAGGGTGATTAAGGAAGAGTGAAGAGTGCTTACAATGGGGGGGAAGAAACTTAGCCATTAAAGAATGAATTTCTTTCCCCTAAGGGGTCTCCTTGTTTGGTTTAGTATGACAAAACATTGATGTTGTTATTTTTTGATGGAACACAGTGTGATGGGAAATCACCCTAGTGTAGACTCTAGCTTGGCACCCGCTTGCTTTCCTCAGATTACTCAAGTTAGGAGACATTGTTCAAACTGTCGATCCCCAATCCAATGGTAAAGAGGGGTGTCATGCACCACAATATTGCAGGATATATATCACTAAATTCAGAATCATTTATTCCCTTTCCTAGTCTAAATCTCATTAAATTATTGCAAAGATGCCCCTTCTCCTTTACAAATTTCTCTAAGCCTCTAGTAATATCCTTTTTCTATGAAACTTGTTGGTTAAGTCGTTAACATCTTTCCCAAGCTTTATCTAATTTTTGCAATTAGTTGGAATAAGATATATAGTTGAATCTTTTTCGTTTGAAAAATACCAAAATTGATTACCCACATCACATGGAATGCTCTTTTTCTATCAAATTAAATAATTATCTTCTTTCCATTATTGTTTCCAAGTATGTCAAAAGTTAGACTAAGATAACACTATTTGATACCAAGATAACACTACTTGATGCCTCAAACATTGTGTTGCTTTTCATGGCTAGATAACAAATCATTTAATTATCTAAATTAGACATTATCTGATTTTCCCTTAGAAACTTGCATATTATCTCATATTTCAAATTTCTAACAATTCACCAAGCTATTAATATTTATTTATGTACGAAATACTTTAACTTGTTTCACAGGGACCTATTTGCAAGGAAAATAGTCTCTTGGGTCTCTCTTGAGACATGGGTTGCACCCATGTCAGAAGGTGGATAACTTTATTATTATATCAATATAATTTTGGAACTTACTTATCAAATCAAGTCTTATATTTATTTATTTCAAATTTACCAAAATTTGAGGATATAACAACACATACATGTGATTATTTGAACAGGATAGTCCAATAAAATCTAGATTGTAAAATGTTAGGGATGGTTTTGTCTCCTCCAGGTGCTCTCCATAAGACAAAGAATGAAACTGATACATGATTTTTGGTACCTCTTATTCTATAATACAACAATGATATATCATCACATTTCTTGAAAAGGAGAGTGTCATCCCAATAGTAGCTCTTCAAGTCTAAAAACAACTTCTTCTTTTCATTATAGGTTATATCATGTGACAATTGTTGGCATGTCAGGTAATTACAGATATCGATAAACCAAGGAGTAGTAGGTTCGATTGTATTTTCCATCATTAGATCTTTATTGGTTAATTGTCATTAAATGAAGGTGGGTTGTCATCCGTTACAACAATTTGGGATAAGTTGTTAGCCACAATTTTCTTCATTATTTTTTTATCGACAATATCATGATCAAACACTTGTAGAAGGAGTGCCCATCTTTGGCGTCTTAGTTCTGTATCATTCTTCTGAATTAGATACTTCATAGTACCATGGTCAGTATACACTATCACCTTTGTTCCAATAAGATAAGACCTGAACTTGTCCAAAGCGTAGACTATTACTAGCATCTCTTTTTCATTTTTGGTGTCATTTCCTGAGTTTTATCTAGGGTCTTTCTTGCATAGTAATAACGTGGGACTTTTATCCTTCTTTTGACTAAGAACCACCCCTATTGCATAATTACTCACATCACACATTAATTTAAAGGTTAGTTTCCTGAATGGAGATAGGATGATTGGTGCAGTAGTTAGCACATTCTGTAAGGTTTCAAAATCTTTCAAACATTCATCATTGAAATCAAACAAAACATCTTTGACAATAAGGTTTTATAAAGCCATAGCAATTTTGGAGAAGTCTTTAATGAATCTCCTATAATATCTAATGTGTCCAAGAAAGCTCCGTACACCACTTATAGGTTTAGGGGGTGGGAGTTTAGAGATAGCTTCTACCATGCTCAAATCCACTTCAATTCCTTTTTTAGAGACTTTTTGACCTTGTACGATTCCTTCTTGTACCATAAAGTAACACTTCTCCCAATTTAAGTGTAGTTTTTTTTCTTCATAATGTATAAAAACTTGAGATATATTAATTATGCAACTATCAAAGTTAGTTCTATAATCAGAAAAGGCATCCATTAACACCTTCATGATGTCTTCTAGGAAGTCCACAAACATAGAAATCATGCAGTGTTCGAACATTGTTGATGTGTTGCAAAGACTAAATGACATTTTCCTAAACACATACATCCCATAGATGATGATTAAGGTTGTCTTATAATGTCATACGAATGTATGGGAACTCAGTTGAATCCTAAGTACCCATTAAGAAAACAAAAATATGCATGATGAATTAAATGTTTGAGAACTTGGTCAATAAAGGGTAGGAGAAAGTGATCTTTCTTCATCACTACATTCAATTTCCAATAATCTATTCACATTCTTGAACATGTGACTGTTGTAGTCACAACTTCATCACCCATTTACTTCCTTAACGACATACCCCCTTTCTTGGATACTACATGGATAGGGCTAACTCAATTGCTGCCATTGATTAGATAAATAATCCTAGCATATCAAAGTTTGATAATTTCCTATTTAATGACGTATTTTAAGTTCTGATTTAGCTTCCTTTGAGGTTGAGTAAGAGGTTTTTCATTCCCTTCTAGATGGATTTTGTGCATGCATTCGACTGAACTCAATCCTTCAATATCTTCTGCAGAATATCCTATCGCCTTCCTCCTTATCTTGAGTTCATTTATTAGTTTTTTCCTATTGATCCTCTGTCAAAGAGGGGTTTATAATGACTGTATTTCCCTCCTCACTCTCAAGAAACTTGTACTTTAGGTCTCCAGGGAGCTTCTCTAGTTCTACCTTAGGTTTTGGAGCTTCTTTCTCTTCAAAAGTTTGTTCTAGCAAAGTATATTTCATAGTTCCTATGATTCTATCATCGTCATGACTATAATCATCTTCTGGTCGGTTCAAACAATCTAATGTTCCAACCACCTCTAGATCTTCTTTGGAAGGACTAGGGTTGTTAAGAGCTCTCATTAGTGGGTCGACCACAACTTTCTGTTCTTGAACTTCTTATGGAATTGGTTACAAATGTCTATGAAGTAGACCAAATCAAAAAAGTAGGACCCCCTCATGGAGTTCTGTACACAGAAGTTAATATGGTCGTACTATTCTTCCTAACAATTGGGAACATCTTCCACTATTCTAATAGGACTTTTGAAAGAATTGCCCACTATTTGGATTCACATCTCAATTTTGACCATGTCTGTAAAGTCTAGCCTTTGGGATAACATTAGTGTAATAAGATTGATTCTCGCTCTAAATCAACTAACTCTTGTTTTACCATATTATCCCACATTAAATGGGATATTCAAATCTCAAGGTTTTTTTTTAATGAGTTGGCATCTTTCCTTGTCCAAAAGATCTAGCAATCTTAGCTAGTCTGGAAATTTCAACCTCATATCCATGCCTTGTCTTCGCTATAAGAACTTTGAACTTCACATAAATTAGATTCTCTTCAATGCCATCTAGAAAAGGAATGTCTAGATGCAACTTTTCATACCTCTTTTCAGGTGAGCCTTAATTAACTTATACAAGAAAGGTATCCTTGGTGCAGAGGGGTCCCTTATGTCTTCTTTAGTAGAATCAAGCTTTTATCCCTTCAGTGACTTCTTTTCTTTACATTTTTTGTTGGACTTAACTTTCACAAATATTACTTCAATTTCTGGTTCTTCATTTCTCAAGTCATCTTTAGGTAAGGACTCAATGTTGGGAATACTATTTTTAGTATCTTTTTTTGGTCATCTCTTCCACGATTTTACTTGATCTAAGAGTGGCCATCTTTGTAGTTTCAACATTGAAAGGGATCTTCCCTTGTGGATTCATTATCAGCTTAGATAGTTGTGCAAGTTGTTGATCAATTTTCCATTCATTGTAGAAAACATATGTGAGTAGTTAATTCATTGTTAAATTATATCCAGAATTTCCATTGAAAAACATTTTCTTACTTTATTAAATTATTATATAATCGATAATGATGGATTTTCACTTAACAATGCCTAGTGTGCATCTTAATATTGTGTAACATTCATGTCCATACCTTTTTGGGAATAACAAAAAATGAAAGTTCCATGACATAACTAATACAAATGTTTATACAAATATACCAAAAAAGATTAGTCAAATGTAATTTGTTATATTTAATATATATATTCAAGTGAAATGACATCGTCATATAGTACTTTGTCAAAAAAATTATCCAAATATCATTGTTAATAGGAGACCCTATTGAAATAATGACATGTGTCATTACACAATATATGATTACTCTTGCTTTAAATTTTGGTAAAGAAATATTTAATAAAGAATACACAAAAGTGGATGATCAATGAGATGACAGTGATGTATATTCTTGGATAACTAGCATAAGCTATGTTGCATAGATGTTGACCCAATTTAGTTAAGTAGAGTATAGCCCATCTTGATTGTGGGTGGTATTCTGTTGTTCTTAGAAGCTCCTTGTGAAGGAGACAATGATAAAATGTGGAAGATAATATTTAGTTTTAAATGACATTCTTCTTAAGCCTCTAACGTCTATAGTCCACGTGATCTTGTTTTTCAACTAGTAGTCAACTATGTGTCGGCATTTTTTTCTTTGTTTTCTAACTCATTATTATGTAGGGTTGTTTTGATTCTTCACACTTCAGGGACATAAACCAACTTGAAGCTATGAATCCTATGCCATTATAGACCCACATGGGTTATTAGAAACCATGCAACGTCAACATGCTAGTTCACTTCTATTAAGATTTTGAACAAGAGAATAAAAGATGAGTTCGACGGAAGAACAAGATGAGAATAAAAGAACTATCATGAAACCAAAACACATGATTTATGTGGTTTGGTCAGATGACCTACGCCATGGGAGGGGGTGAGATTTCCACTATATCAGAGAAAGATTACAAGGAAGAGCACTCCCAAACAAGGTAGAGTACACCCTGAGTACGGTTGGTGTCGTCTAAACAGAATACATGATGATTACAAACCCTAACCAGGGCATATATATTTATAGGTGTAGAACCATAATCAGATTCCTATTTGAATCATAAATAGATCGTACCATACTACAGGGGCTTCACCCCCCCCCACACCCCTTAATCAGGTCAGCGAAGACCCACTTAATTTTGGGACTAGATCTACAATTAGATCAGCATATTTCTTCGAAGCACATAACAATTTCCACCTTGACTCCAAGTTTGTGGCTCTCTGAGAAAGAATAATGGTAGATCTCACTCCTCCTCCAGCCCATTAGGGTGTCACTACAGGATGTGTAGATTAACCAAGTCCATACAATGTCTCAACTTGGAAACTGGCAACAGCTTTGTCATCATATTAGTAGGATTTTCTTTACTTGCAATCTTATTCACCACAATCTTCCCCGGCACTATCACCCCTCTAATGAAGTGAAACTTGACACCGATGTACTTTGTCCTTTCATGAAACATCTGATCTTTTATAAGGTAAATTGCACTTTGACTATCATAGTATATGACCATTGTCTTCTCAAGAATACAAAATTCAGCACAGAATCCTCTAAGCCAAGTAGATTCTTTTATGATCTCTGTCAATGCCATGTACTCAACTTCAGTAGTAGACACTGCAACAATAGGTTGTAATGCAAATCATAGCATACATGATACTATCAACTGCACTAGAATAGGGAACACGAGACATGTAGCTTTCATCCTCTTCAGATTGTGCTAACTCAGTAGATAAGAGCTTTTTGAACTGATCATCTAAAGGGATAGATATAGGATATGCATCAAACATAGAGAACCATTGTAGAACTTTCTTCACATATTTCTCCTAAGTGAGAAATAACCTTCCATCTTTGTGGAATCTAATAATTTCAATCCCCAGAACATTCTTTGTTGCTCCCAAATCTTTCATTTAAAATTCACTACTAAGTAACTACTTGAGACTGTAGATTTCAGAAGTATCTCTTGCTGCAATCAACATTTCATCAACATAGAGCAAGAGACAAATAAGATACTCATCATAAAGTTTCTCTAAGTAGACACAAATTTCATATCTGCTCCTAGAATATCCATGATTGACCATCAAAGAATCAAATCTATGACACCACTGGCATGGGGATTGCTTAAAGACATAAAGAGACTTCTTCAGTATACACATGTGATCCTTCTTTACAGTAGAAACATAACCTTTAGGTTGCTACAAGTAGATCTTTTCCTCTAAATCACCATGGAGGAATGTGTTATTCACATCAAGTTCCTCAATATCTAAATCAAATCTAGCAACTAATTACAACAGAAATCTGATGGAGGTGTGTTTGACAATAGGAGAGAAAACATCATTGTAATATATACTTTCCACCTGACTGTAGCTTTTTGCAACTAACTGCGCTTTGTACCTTGCAGTAGTATCTCTAAGACTAGCTTCCTTCCTTTTTAATACCCATTTGCATGCAACAATCTTCTTTCCAGTAGGAAGATTTTCAAACACGCAAGTTTTGTTCCTTTGAAGAGACTCCATCTCTTCCTTCATAGCTACAATCCACATGGAAGAATCCAGATTATACACAACATCAACATAGGTAGATAGTTCACTAGAATCATTTGTTTCTTTAGTGGTAGCTAAGGCATATGCAACAACATAATCTGAATGCCTAGCAGGTGGCCTGATCTGTCTTCTTCGTCTCCCAGAAGCAATGATATATATCTATTCTTCAGGAGTGTCATCTTCACCATCATCTGGATTCTTTTGTGTAACAATAGGAGGTGTCGGGTTGTGTGCACTGACTTCCATCTTCACCTGCATTGTGGAACTCTGAGAACCTATAACAGGAGAATTATCACCATCTTATTTTGCAGAAAACATGAAAGACTCATCAAAAGTGACATTTATTTTAATTAATAACTTTGATGAGTTTGGTTCAGTGCACTAGAATTTGTATGCCTTGACACCATCATCATAACCCAGAAAAATTCACTACTTTGCTCTAGGTTCAAGCTTTCCTTCATTTGAATAGACATATGCAGGACAACCAAAAATATGTCAATTTGAATATTTTTTAGGATGACCAAACCAAACCTATTTTGGAGTTTTGAAACCAAGTGGAGTAGAAGGAGAATGGTTGACAAGATAAGTTGATGTAGAAATGTCTTCTACCCAAAAATATTTGGTAAGACCTTCACTGATCAGTACGCAACGTGCACACTCTAGAAGAGTTTTGTTCATACGTTCTGCACCACCATTTTACTAAGGTGTATGCCTAACTGTGTGGTGTCTTGTAATGCCTTCATCTTGACAAAACTCATTGAATTTAGAAGAATGAAACTCCATGCCATTATATGTTCTTAGTGTCTTGATGCTTCTTCCTATTTTCTTTTCAATAAGCATATTCCACTTCTTAAATTGATCAAAAGCATAAGATTTATGCGTCAAAAAAACACCCAAATGTTCCTTGAGAAATCATCAATGAAAGTAAGCATGTATCTAGAACCACCCTTGGATGGAACTTGAGAAGGACCCCAGATGTCTGAATGAATACAATCAACAACTCCCTTTGTAGTGTGATCCACAATAGAAAAGCTGACCTTTTTCTACTTGCCCATAACACAGTGCTCACAGAAGTCTAACTTTCCTGTAGTGACATCTCTAAGGATTCCTCTCCTGCATAGTAATTAAAGACCTTTATGGCTCATGTATCTGAGTCGCATATGTCACAATCTGATGGCATCCAAATCTGAAGTGGATGAGGAATAAACAATAGCAGCTTCATCGGTTACAGTTTCACCAATCAATTTATAAATGTTTCTAGTTTTACATACTCTCTTTATTAGAACATCATCTCCTTTGATAATAGACAATATTCCATTCTTAGCATGGTGTGGAAAACCGTTAGCTGCAAGTAAGCCAAGATATATGAGATTTTTCTAGAGACCTTGAATATGATGGATATTTGAGATAGTTCAGATGACTCCATCAAACATCTTGATACGGATTGACCCAATACCAATAGTCTTAGAAGTGCTACCATTTGTCATGCTTACAATGACTCCATAAAAGTTCTCATAAGAATAAAAAATATCTCTATGTGGACAAATATGATGTGAGCAGCCAGAGTCCAAAATCTAAGAAGTTTGAAAATTTACAGATGAGGAAGAAGATGATGAATCCATAAGAGCATAAATTGGATCTTCCCGTACAACATTAGCATCTACAGGTTGTTCTTGTTTTTCGCTCTCCCTCTTCTTCTTGTTCTGTAACTTGTAATATTCATCAACGATGTGTCTAGTCTTCTTACAATATTTACATACCTTCTTGGAATTTGACTTAGATATGTGGGCTTCCTTCTTGTTATTTCCCTTTTCCTTTGTTTGGCCCCTCAACATAAGAGCCTCTGATTGACTCCCGCTAGAAGAAGAAATTAAATCTTTATCAACCATGGTCTTTGACAGTAATGAGGATATAACATCCTCCACCTTGATTGAAGATTTTCCATACTGAATAGCTTCACAAAATTTCTTGTATGAGGAGGGCAAAGAACATAACATAATAATGGCTTTATCTTCATCATTGAGTTGAATATCTATGTTTTCCATATCCATAATCATAGAAGTAAACTCATCTATGTGATCATGAACATAACTACCTTCCACCATACATAATCGGTAGAGATGCTGCTTATGATAGAGTTTGGTTTGGAGATGGTTTGGAGAGACTTCATCATATAGAGCTCTTTGAGTTTCTTCCAAAATCTTGCAATAATAGTTTCCTTGGCAACTTCAACTAAAACCATATAGTCCAAGGATACCTAGATGGCGGTAAGAGCCTTCTGGTCCATCACCTTCTTTACTGTGTCCTTCATAGTGGCTGACATCTTCTCGATCCCTTCCAGAGCCTTAGAGAATCCTTGTTGAACAAGTACACCACACATCGTGATTTGATAGGGATGTAAATAGACATGGGTGTACCCACATACCGTAAAACCCATACCCTCTAAATCTATCATGGGTATAAATTTTTATAACCACATAACCGCTTACCCTTTATACCCATTTATCTGCCTCTCAATGGGTAAGGTTTTGGTTATGTAAGTACCCATACCCTGTATACCCATACACCCATTTAAATATATTCTATATTACATTAGAATGTAATAATGCATATTTTATCACTAAAATTTTGCAAGTATAAGTACCTTAAGATAGTAAAATTTTATATCAAAATGTAGTGATCCATATTCACCAATGTGAAAGCAAGCAAAAATGATGTATGAGATCAATCATTGACTTTATTATTCTATTAGTATTGTAGTCGAACTCTATAATATTCACCAAAAGAGCCAATAATCGTCATTCTTTTTTTTATATTTTGATTTAGATGTAACATGTTACGCATGGTTGTCCATTATTTACTTATCAACTACTATATTCACACTAAATAGAATGCATTTGAGGTCATACTAGTATAAGTATCTCCTAATTAGTTTGGTGTTTATTGTACCTAAAGTTTATGGTGTGTTACTGTAGCAAGTCTATTTATATCCATATACCCATTTACCCATCCAATACCCAGCATTTATGTGGTTATAGGTATGATGTGGGTATACATTTTAGAAAAGTGGGTATATACCCATACCCGTACCCGCTTAACTAAACAATTATAGTTATGTATATGACCATAACCGCACCATACCCTACCCATTTACATCCCTATGATCTTCCATAGTCCAAAATTGATTTTGCGATCAAACTTCTTGATCTTGTATAGACTCGTCATCATTCTAATCTCAAACCTCACTCTGATACCACTTTGTTAAGATTTTGAATGAGAGAATACGATGAGTTTGGAAGAAGAACAAGACGAGAATAAAAGAATGATCACACAACCAAAACACAGGATATACGTGGTTCGGTCAGATGACCTACTCCATGGGAGGGGGCGAGATTTCCACTATATCAGAGAAAGATTACAAGAAGGAGTTCTCTCGAAAGAGGTAGAGTACACATAAATAGAGAAAGATTACAAGAAAACATGAACTCCTCATTTGTTTCTACATGTTTTGCACCTTTCTTAAGCTATATATTTATATTATTACATAGACTAAATATCAGAAAACATGATAGGAAGATAAAAATGAGTGATAAAAGAAAGGTGCAAAACATAATTATATAAATGTAAACTAACACGTCCATGCTTATGCGTGCAACTAAAGAATAACTTGGGAGGTATTATAGTGGGAGAGATAATTAATAAAGGGCTAATTAAATATCTCCAATTTTTAATCAAATTGAAAATAATCAAAAGTGTTTTGACAAATTCAAATTTTATTCTTGTAGATAAATGGAAAACACACAACCATTGCAATTGGTCCTTATGAAGGAAAAACGAAATGAGAAATACTTTGATAATCGGTTTTAGGATATTGATAAGTGTTATCTCTATTCCTAAAACACCAGTTCCTATGGAATCCTCTCCATGTATGACTAAGGCTGAAATGGATGCTTACTTTGAAGCATGCCAATGATGCCATAGATATCAAATACCTTATGTTGAGCTATATGAACTATGTGCTACATGAATAACATCAAAGGTATAATGCTTCTAAGGCATTGTTTAAGTGCAAACTGACAAAGGGAGACCCATTAGAGTCCCATGTGCTCAATATAATTAGGCATACGGAACATCTAGAAAGATTGGGATTTCCTTTAGGTCAAGAATTGGCCACAAATATGATTATGCTATCATTTCTTAAATCACATCGCCATTTTTTTAAGTATTATGAGTTGTGTAACATGGCTAAACTATTTTCTAAGTTGCTTAACATGTTGATATATGTCAAATCACAAATGAAGGATAAATTTGTGAAGGGGATCGACAAAATAGAGTCCAAGGACAAAGGCAAGGCCAAGAAGTGTTCTAAGTCTGAACTGAAGTCCAAGTCTACTACACTCAAAATAAGGAGAAGGATGGATTAGATATCTATACTTTTGGTACATACGTAATTGAGATTAACTTCATTGATTCTTCAACTTTGGTACTAGACACTGGATGTGGATCACACATTTTCTCAATTATCAAGGATCTAAAATGAAATAGACCTTTATCGAATGATGAAATTTGAACTATGTGTTGCTAATGGAGCAACATTTCATGCCAAAGTAGTTGGAACCTATGAGTTATCTCTAGGAAGTGGGCTTGTAGTAGAGTTAGAAAATTCCATTAATAGGAACATCATATATGTATCTTGTTTGGACAAGAATGGATTTGAATTTCACATAAAGAATGGTTGATGTTCTATTAGAAAGATGAGATCTTTCATGACAGTGCCCCAATGTCTTATGGTCTATACTTAATGGATCTAGAGACAAGTGTGTACAACATAAATACCAAAAGACATAAACTGAACAACTCAAACCAAACATAACTTTGGCATTGCTATTTGGGGGACATAAATGAGAAACGCATATCTAGACTCCATAAAGATTGTTATCTAGACTATATTGATTTCGAATCAATAGAAACATGTGAGTCTTGTTTGTTGAGTAAGATGACAAAGACTCCCTTTATTGGTAACAATGAGAGGGTATTGATCTATTAGGACTCATACATACTAATGTATGTGACCCTTTAAGAACAATTTCTAGGGGTGGGTGTTCGTATTTCATTACCTTTACCGATGACTTCAGTAGATATGGTAATGTTTACCTGATGAAACATAATTCAGAATCCCTTGAAACCTTCAAGGATTTCACGAATGAAGTACAAAACCAACTTGGAAAAAGTATTAAGGAACTTCATTTTGATCGAGGTGGAGAATACTCAAGTCAAAAGTTTGAGGACCTTCTGCGAGCCTGTGGTATCATATCACAATGGAATCCACCTAAAACACCACAATATAATGGTGTATCGAAAAGAAGGAATCACACATTTCTATATAGGGTGTGATTAATTATGAGTTTTGTTGATCTTCCAACTTCCTTCTGGGGTTACACTCTAGAAATCACAACATTTACACTTAACTACATATGATCAAAATCAGTTCAAAAGAAACAATATGAGAATGGGAAGCATCCCAAAATGTATTTTATGAGGATTTGGGGATGTGAAGCTTATGTGAGGAAAATGTTTCTTGAAAGGATTATCCCTAGATATGGTAAATGTTATTTTCTTGGATATCCCAAGGAAACCCATGGATACTACTTGTATAACTGAACTAACAAAAAGTATATGCTTCCAGAGTTGTTGCATTCCTAGGAAAGGAATTTATTTCAAAAGGAAGAAATGGGCAGAAAATATAACTCAAATATGTTCAAGACCAATAATAAAATATTAAACCTAAAGAAGTATAGGAGGAACCAGGAGACTCCCAAGTTGTTGTGGAATCTCAAGCTCCTCATGTAACACAAGGACCTCATAGATCTAGTAGGACACAACTTAATCCTGAAAGATTTTGTTATCTTGTGACTTAATAAGGTCGTGAGATGGCCATAGATGATGAGCCAAAAACCTATATAGAAGCTACTAAGGGACTAGAGTATGTGAAATGGCTTGAGGTGGAGATATCTGAGATGGATTCCATGTACACCAACAAGGAATGGGCCTTGGTGGATCCACCTGAAGGGGTAAAACTCATTGGGTGTAAGTGGGTCTTCAAGAAAAAGACTGACACGGATGGTAAGGTACAAACCTATAAGGGAATATCAGTTGTAAAGGGTTTTAGACAAGTTCAAGGTGTTGACTATGATGAAACCTTTTCTCCAGATACCATGGTTAAGTCCATCATGATCATGCTTGCCATTGTAGCTTATCATGACTATGAGATTTTATAGATGGATGTTAAAACTGCATTCTTTAATGGGAATCTTCTTGAGGATATGTACATGACACAATGTGAGCATTTTAAAAATGAAAAGGATGCAAATAAATTTTATAATCTATAAAAGTCAATCTATGGATTGAAATAAGAATCTCAAAGTTGGAATCCTCATTTTGACAAGACAAACATAGAGTTTGGCTTTACTCAAATGAATGTGAACCTTGTATGTAAAAGAAGATTAGTGGAATCATAATATTATTCCTCATATTGTATGTAGATGCCATACTATTGATGGGGAATGACACTTTCTTTATAGATGGTAAATAATTGGTTGGGAAGTGCATTCTCTATGAAGGACTTAGGTGAAGAATACTATATCTTGGGAATCAATATCTATAGAGATAGATCTAGAAGGCTTCTATGACTAAGTCAGAGCACATATATTGACAAAGTGTTGAAGAGGTTCAACATGGAGAACTCAAAGTGAGTAAACCTATCCATGTGTCATGGTGTCAGCATCTCTAGAGCTCAGTGTCCTGATTCTTGTGAATAAAGGGAACACATGAGTAATATTCCATATGCATATGGAATTGGAACTATCATTTACACAATATTATGTACTCATTTAGACATCTCGTATGGTTTGAGAATGACGAGTAGATATTAGTCAGGTCCCGATGAGAGTCACTGGATAGTAGTGAAGAACATCCTTAAGTACTTTAGAAGAACTAAGGACTAGTTCCTTATCTACTGTAGTGAGGAAGAGTTTGTGGTAAAGGGTTACACCGATGTAAGCTTCCAAACTGACAAAGTTTATTATCGATCACAATAAGGATTCATTTTTTCCTCAACAATGGAGTTGTGACCTAGAAGAGTCCAAGATAGAAAAAATTGCATACCTTACAACAAAGGTTGAATGTGTTGTTGCATCGAATGCAACACATGATGTTGTTTGGATCAAGAAGGTCATCTCAGAATTTGGGGCAGTTCTGAGCATTAGCAACACAATTTAGCTATATTGCGACAATACTGGAGCTATTCCACAAGCTAAGGAACATAGATCACATCAGCGTTCAAGCATATACTAAAGCGGTTCCATCTCACATGAGAGACTGTACAATGAGAAGATGTGAAGATTTGCAAAGTACCTAGTGAGAATAATGTGGCTAACCCCTTGTCTAAAGCACTTTCACAGCAGAAGCATAATGGTTATGTTAGATCACTTGGGATTAAATTCATGGGTGATTGGCTATAATTACAAGCGGAAGTTTGTTGGTATGTATGCCCATAGAGCCAATCATATAATTATTGTAATGGCATATTTTTTAAATGATTTGATTAAATAATAAATCCAATCTTCCTATTTTTTCTATTTTAGTTAGTTATGAGATAATGATGTAACATAATGAATGTCTAAAGAATGATTTTACTCAATGATGTATGTCTTCGGGTTGAGGAACTAAACAATGAGATCATGCAGATGTCAAGAGTATATATACATTCTTGTCATGTCCCTAGTAAGTTATTATTGTGGAAACAAAATAGACAATAGTAATACACAAGACTAGAGTGTGTATTGGTTGAGGACATAATCACATCAGTCATGATATGTCATATCAAACCAATCACATAGATACTTTCTAAAGAATAACGTATCAGACAGAACCAGCTTAAGAGTGATAAATGGAAACCATGATTGGTAGTAAAAATCATCTCTTATAGTGACCTAAAGTTACTACACTCATCACATGTATTTTAGTGTACTTTGACATCATCCACCATAACCTTGAATGGGAGTTTCCATGAAGGTGATGATTGGATGCATTCTGACACATGGGAATGATTGTGAGTGATGTAGATGGGATTTGTCAATCCTACAAGAGTATGATATCATGGCCTCTTGGATAGTGAGATGACACACATAAACCGTACGTGCAAACGCAAGTATACATATCAATGTAATATAGGCCTTGTGAAGCCCGAGTCGAACTCAGGGAGACGTGAATTTTAGTAGACTACTACTAACTGGTTGCGATCAGCTAAACCGATTAAAAGAGTTTGAGAGTTGATTGAAAAACAAAATAAAATAAAATAAAACAAAGCAATCGATTAAATGTTTAGTTTAATCAATTTAAATGGGAATCTTTAGGATTGTGGTTTCACCGTAGGTTCTCGCTATACTAATTTCTACACAATTATCCTAATTCATCTCCTATTCCGGATAGTGGCCTGTAGTCAGAATTGCTCTCTTTCGCGATACAATTCACTACCTAAATCTAGGTCAGTTCCACGGTAGTAGTAATCTATACCCTAAATTAGGTGCATGAGAAACAAACTCTGGGTTTCCACCATTAACCATACATCGCCTTGTTCAAGGAATTTATTAGTTAATGTGATATTCGTCTCTTTTCAACCATTAATTCTCCTTTCAAAGTAATTAAAGGCATTAGATTATCATTAAGGTGATCAATCATAATGATATAATGGAGAAAACGAAATCATACCATGAAATTGAGAAACAAATTATGATAAACTATGTAAAAAATATCATACAACGATTACCCGAGCTACTCCCGGTCCTAAAGACAAAGGGGATTAGCCCCGCATGGTTGACAATGGAAAATACATAGGAGTAGAGAAGAAAAACATGGGAAACATGGAGCAAACTCGTATAACCCCTGATACAAAGGTGTTCCTGGAGATCCTCCTCGAGAAACATGCGTTTTGCAGTCTTCTGACAGCAAAATTGCCCGTCGAAGGTGCCCAGATCGCTCGGTTGATGGCCTTCGTCTCTTGTCTCCTCTCTCTCTCCTTCTTAGATTTTGTACAACACAATATGAGATCCCCCCTAGGGCCGTACGTGCTCTTCTTAGGTCATAGGACCACTTTACGACACCAAAAAAGCTCAACCGTCAGATTAAAACGCTCCGTTTTAGTGCAGAAAATCGCCAGATCCCGACGCTGTCGATACCATTGACACCCAGGTCGATGGTATCGACCATGATATAGGTATTTCCTTACAAAATCGCATTTTGGGGTTGCTTTCTGATGAAATGTCGATACTATCGACACCGGGGTCGATAGTATCGACTCTGGACAATGCAAAAGTGCCTGAAAAAGTGTCGAAACATGTGTATAAGTCCGGGGATTATATAAAATCATATAAATATGAAAAAAGAAGTATAATTTTATGCAAAAGGATTTTAAATGCTAACTATAGTGAATTATGCAAATATAATCAAGAAAATGACAAATACATGCATAAAACAGATATAAAATAAGCCTATAAAAGTGACTCAAAACCCATGCATCAAACTCCCCTAAGCTTAAACATTGCTCATCCTCGAGGAACAAAACTTTGGATCTGGTTGAGATAAGTCAGCAATAGGACATAAATACATGAACTGAATCTACATCATCCCCACTTTCTTTCCACAAACCGGCCCTCATTGACCACTGAACACTAACTGCCATCTAGGCGACCAAAGACCTATGTAAAAGATGTTCGCCCCCCAATCAATGAAACACTATCAATTAAAGTAGTTAATATGATAAACATGCATCTAGGTGGTTGTGGATGCAAGCACATAATAGTCAATCATGCAATACAAAAATGTATGACCTATCATGATGCAAAATGCAAGTGAAAATGTCCTAATGCTATATTTTTGGTGGAATGATGCATGCACTTTCATTCCATCTCAAGGTGAGATGGAATATCTAAAAAACTACACCATGTGTTTATTCTTCTTAGTATGTAAGTGAGAACAGGTTCCTTTCTCCCTCTCATTCCTACTTATTTCTCAATTCTTTTTTTTTCTTCTCCTTTTTTCAATTTTTTTCAATTTTTGAAGCCTTTATTTTCATAGATGACAATGAATTATTTGTCGGGATCACTTCTTGTTACATAACTTATACATTTCAAGCATTCTATTTGGAGGGTATGGATCACACTCACCACCTTTAATGTTTTAGAAGACATAAGATGCATGATGTAGTATATGCTAAAAAAATTGTGAATGTAGCTACAAAATGACAGTTATGCAATTAAATGACACACACCTAAGGATAATGTGCATGTATAACTACTCTATCCTTTTTTTTCATTTTCATGCAAAAAATATGTGAAAATAGATATAATGAAAGACCTATCTACATGAGATGCAATCAAAAAGTGAAAGACAGTAATGTGCCCCCATTTCTTATGGTGGAGTGTGAATGATATTGCGGTGGATCAGATCACAAGACTAATTGACAGAACCTTCCGAAAATATCATATGTCCCTCACTAAAGACCTATGTACAGGGTAACTGAAGGATTTCTCTCTTAAACTTTAGTCTAAAGTCACGTTAGCATTTGGTCGGTTTGGGCTCAAACATCCTTGTCGATCACTTTTCCTTGGACAATAAAGATGGTCATTCATGTCCCCGTGTCCTGAAGCTGACTCACCCAAGCACTTCCTCAGTTATGCAACTCAATTACTAGCAAGAATAAGCTAAGAAAGTTCTCGATATGCTCATTTTTTATGTGCACACAAGCCAAGAGTAAAACTTGCAATTGAAACCATGCATTTATTGCTCCACAGATTACACTAGATAGATGTGGATCCTACAAAAGCAGTAAACCTAGAAATAAAAACAACTAATATTTCAAAAATAAAAGAAACATGAATAAGTAAGTAAAAACAAAGATAGAGGGATATTCCAACACCCCCCCATAAGCTTGAATATGAATATGGCCTCATAGTCAACATTCCCACTTAATAGGTGGAACAACGGTACCGTTCGCTTTGAAGTGTGGTGAAGAAGGATGGTTAGATGCTCAAGTGGACCAAGGGATGCTTGCTATATCCCTCCTTTTTTTGGCCCACTTTTGTTTCTTAGTGGTTCTAAGACGTGACTTGCTTCATCCTTCTTCGCTCTGCAAAAAACAGTGTGAAAAAATCACATTTCGATACCTTTTTTGACCTATTTTATGTAGTTGTCCTACAGGTGTCGATACCATCGACCCAGACTCAACAATTTTGTTGAATCGATGCATCTAAAATCCTAGGAACTCAAAAGTGTCGATACTATCGACCCTAGGGTCGATGGTATCGAGTTTACTGTAACCAATTTTTCTGAAAATCTTCAGGAATTTCGATACTATCGACCCGAGGGTCAATAGTATCGACTCTTGCTCAGCGTTTACTGCTCCAAACTTGATACTATCAAAATGGGTGTCGATAGTATCGACCTTAAAGTTCTTCACACTTCAAAACATGAGTTAGGGTACCATTTTTACAAAAATTATCAAAACTTAAGAAAAAACTAAGTACATAAACATAAAAGAACATAACCAAACATAAAAATGAACCTAAAGTTGGGTTGCCTCCCAACAAGCGCCCTTATTTAATGTCCTAGGCTTGACATAAGGATACCTTTAACATGGGTTGTCAAGGGATGTCTCTAATGATTCATTTGGCAATTTGAATTTAACTCTATCATCACCAATCCCAAGTGTCAAGTAACCTCGCCCAATGGTAGCGATTACATGAGTCGTAGCTTGGAACGACCTTCCCAATAGCATCTCACCTCCTTCCAACTAATGCATCTCCATGACCACAAAGTCAACAGGGAAGATGAATTTGTCGACCTTGACTAGCACATCCTCGCATATACCTTGTGGCTTCACAATGGATCCATCCGCCAACTCAATTGTCATGGAAGTTTGTGTTGGGTTCTTCAATCCCAACTTTTGAAAAGTGGCAAGTGGCATAAGATTAATGCTTGCCCCTGAGTCACACTGTGCTTGTGGAAAATGTTGGCCACCTATGGAACATGGGATGTAGAAACATCTTGGATCTTTCCTCTTCCTTGGTAGCCATCCTTGGATTATAGAACTCACTTTTTCATCAACACACACAACATCTATATCTTTGATATGTCGTTTCTTGTTGATGATGTCTTTCATGAATCTTCCATATGAAGGAATTTTCTCTATCACCTCCACTAGTGGAATGTTAATGTGGAGCTTCCGAAACATCTCCAAGAACTTCTTGTAGTGCATATGCTATTTCTTTGGCCTCAGACTATCCGGGAAAGGCACGTTTGGGTCCTTCGCTCGCTTGTGTCGTGGCACATATGGAACTTTAGGGGTCTCCTCCCCTAAGCTTTCTTCAACGCCACCTTCTACGATAGGATTTGACACATCATCCGTGGATGGCATGACTTGTGGCTTCTTCTCCTTATTGATAGTGGGTGCTCCACTATGAAGTAAAGCTTTCACCTACTCTTCTGACATAGGAGTCTTTTCAGAAATCTGAGATGTGGGCACGATAGTAGTGGAATCTTGGTGGGATTTTCTGAACAAGAAATATCCGCCTGGTAGACCATATAAGTTGCGGGGGTATGGTACACTGGATTTAGCCTCCGTGTCAAAATGCATTTTGCCCTTTTCATGGACCTCCCCCATCGGTGGCTCTGTCTGTTTAATGACTGATATGTACTTCACTTGATGATGTACTCGAGAAGCCTCTGCATTCCCAGCTAGTCCTTATTGATTTTGATGTTTCATGGTTGCCACTTCATTAGCAATTTGGGCCACAGTCGTCTCAAGTGCCCTCATCTACGCTCCATGACTTTGCAACGTCTGCCCAAATTTATTCAACATCTCGCCCTGAGACTGTAACTGCTTACCGAACATATTCATCAACTCTTGATTCTGTTTCACCACCTGGCTAAGCAATTCATTGTTCTTTTCCTATAGGCTAGGCTGCAGTTTTTGAAATTTTTGTTCCTTCCTCCAATCATAATTGTTATTTCTATATCCCTATTGATGCATATACTTTGCATGTGCTTCATCATCAGAGCCATTATCCTCTTTCTCTAGGAGCTTCTTGGCTATAAGATCCATCTTTTCATTAAGCGCTTTGATGGCCTTTGCTTCATGTGTCACGCCAACCTGCTCTGGTGCATCTCTTTCACCCCAAAACTGCTTCTTTGCAATATTCTTCAAAATTTCCCAGCACCTCGTACCTTTGTTGTTCAAGAAGAACCCCGAGCCTACTGAATCCAAATTGCTTCTGTCATGCTCATTGAGAGCAAAATAGAAAATTTTAACCTGTTTTTCCTTATCTAGCCCGTGATGTGGGCACTTTCTCAACATGATATGGAAGAGCTCCCATGTCTCAGAATAGGTCTCATCGGCCTTCTAGCTGAAGTTGTGGATCTTTCGCACAAGATCTTTTGTCTTCTCAGGTGGAAAGAACCTCTCGAAAAATACCTCAACCATGTGATCCCACGATTCCACATACTCATCATCAAGATTATGTAGTCATTCTCCTGCATTTCCCGCCAGAGAATTGGGAAATAACTTCAAGTAAAGTGTCTCTTGCGGGAACCAGTCAATCTTTATCATATCGCAATTTTCCATGAACGTGTTGATGTGGGTCATCGGATCTTCATTCTTCATCCCATGGAATGCATTATATTTGACTAAATTAATTAGCCCTGGATCAATTTTGTAGGTAGGAATGTTGATGGCCTGCCTCTTGATTGGCCCCTTAGATGTAGAGGAGGAAGAAGCCTTGATCTTCTCCCAGATCGTCTGCTCCTCATTTGCTGCTCCATCACCCATTATTACTTTACTAGTACCTGAAATTTCAAATGGTAGTGTATGAACCAGTACTAATGATTAAAACAATGAATAAGATTTGTAATTCAATTCAAAAGACTAAAAGATAAAATATAGGAATTAAAAGTGGCCTAGTGTGGCCGCTCGCAGCACTCGTAGTGCTAAAATTCACTATTTCCCTAGCAACGGCGCCAAAAACTTGACAAGCGTAAACCGTGTGTGCAAACGCAAGTATACGTATCAATGTAATATAGGCCGTGTGAGGCCCTAGTCGAACTCAGGGAAACGTGAATTTTAGTAGACTACTACTAACTGGTTGCGATCAGCTAAACCGATTAAAATAGTTTGAGAGTTGATTGAAAAAGAAAATAAAAGAAAAGAAAACAAAGAAATCGATTAAATGTTTAGTTTAATCAATTTAAATAGGAATCTTTAGGATTGTGGTTTCACCGCAGGTTCTCGCTGTACTAATTTCTACACAATTATCCTAATTTGTCTCTTATTCCGGATAGTGGCCTGTAGTCAGAATTGCTTGCTTTCGCGATACAATTCACTACCTAAATCTAGGTTGGTTCCACGGTAGTAGTAACCTATACCCAAAATTAGGTGCATGAGAAACAAACTCTGGGTTTCCACCATTAACCGTACATCGCCTTGTTCAAGGAATTTATTAGTTAATGTGATATTCATCTCTTTTCAACCATTAATTCTTCTTTCAAAGTAATTAAAGGAATTAGATTATCATTAAGGTGATCAATCATAATGATATAATGGAGAAAACAAAATCATACCATGAAATTGAGAGACAAATTATGATAAATTATGTAAAAAATATCATACAGCGATTACCCGGGCTACTCCCGGTCCTAAAGACAAAGGGGATTAGCCCCTCATGGTTGACAATGGAAAATACATAGGAGTGGACAAGAAAAACATGAGAAACATGGAGCAAACTCATGTAACCCCTGATACAAAGGTGTTCTTGGAGATCCTCCTCTAGAAACGTGCGTTTTGCAGTCTTCCAACAGCAAAATCGGCCGTTGGAGATGCCCGGATCGCTCAGTTGATGGCCTTCGTCTCTCATCTCCTCTCTCTCTCTCTCCTTCTTGGATGTTTTTCAACACAATATGAGATCCCCCCTAGGGCCTTCCGTGCTCTTCTTAGGTCATA
Source organism: Alisma plantago-aquatica (assembly GCA_963693085.1). Lineage (NCBI taxonomy): Eukaryota > Viridiplantae > Streptophyta > Magnoliopsida > Alismatales > Alismataceae > Alisma > Alisma plantago-aquatica. The sequence continues at coordinate 28,797,816 of OY856411.1, forward strand.
AGACCACTTTACGGCACCGAAGAAGCTCAACTGTCGAATTAAAATGCTCCGTTTTAGTGCAGAAAATCGCCAGATCCCGACGTTGTCGATACCATGGACACCCAAGTCGATGGTATCGACCATGATACAGGTATTACCTTCCAAAATTGCATTTTGGGGTTGCTTTATGATGAAATGTCGATACTATCGACACCAGGGTCGATAGTATCGACTCTGGACAATGCAAAAGTGCCTGAAAAAGTGTTGAAACATGTGTATAAGTCCAGGGATTATATAAAATCATATAAATATGATAAAAGAAGAAGCATTTGATGCAAAAGGAGTTTAAAGGCCAACTATAGTGAATTATGCAAATATAATCAAGAAAATGACAAATACATGCATAAAATAGATATAAAATAAGCCTATAAAAGTGACTCAAAACCCATACATCAAACTCCCCTAAGCTTAAACATTGCTCATCCTTGAGCAACAAAACTTTGGATCTGGTTGAGATAAGTCAGCAATAGGACATAAATACATGAAATGAATCTACATCATCCCCACTTTCTTTCCAAAAATCGGCCCTCATTGACCACTGAACACTAACTGCCATCTAGGCGACCAAAGACCTATGTAAAAGATGTTCGTCCCCCAATCAATGAAACACTATCAATTAAATTAGTTAATATGATAAAATCATCTGGTCCATACTTGATGCATCTTGTTATCTCCTATCTACATTGCTCATTTCCTAACTACCATCTAAATGGAAGCAGATCTCCTTATATTAATGAATGAGGAGAATATCATGGGTGGCCTACCAATTAGAGAAACATGTGGATGGGATAGGTGGTTGTGGAAGAGATAAAAGCACATAATAGTCAATCATGCAATACAAAAATTAATGACCTATCATGATACAAAATACAAATGAAAATGTCCTAATGCTATATTTTTGGTGGAATGATGCATGCACTTTCATTCCATCTCAAGGTGAGATGGAATATCTGAAAAAACTACACCATGTGCTTATTCTTCTTAGTATGTAAGTGAGAACATGTTCCTTTCTCCCTCTCATTCCTACTTACTTCTCAATTCTTTTTTTTTCTTCTCTTTTTTTCAATTTTTTTAAGCCCTTATTTTCATAGATGACAATGAATTATTTGTCGGGCTCACTTCTTGTTACATAACTTATACATTTGAAGCATTCTATTTGGAGGGTATGGATCACGCTCACCACCTTTAATGTTTCAGAAGACATAAGATGCATGATGTAGTATATGCTCAAAAAAATTGTGAATGCAGCTACAAAATGACAGTTATGCAATTAAATGACACGCACCTAAGGATAATGTGCATGTATAACTACTCTATCCTTTTTTTTCATTTTCATGCAAAAAATATGTGAAAATAGATATAATTAAAGATCTATCTACATGATATGCAATCAAAAAGCGAAAGACAGTAATGTGCCCCCATTTCTTATGGTGGAGTGTGAATGAAATTACGGTGGATCAGATCATAAGACTAATTGACAGAACCTTCCAAAAATATCATACGTCCCTCTCTAAAGACCTATGTACAGGGTAACTGAAGGATTTCTCTCTTAAACTTTAGTCTAAAGTCACATTAGCATTTGGTCGGTTTGGGCTCAAACATCCTTGTCGATCACTTTTCCTTGGACAATAAAGATGGTCATTCATGTCCCCGTGTCCTGAAGCTGACTCACCCAAGCACTTCCTCAGTTATGCAACTCAATTACTAACAAGAATAAGCTCAAAAAGTTCTCAATATGCTCATTTTTTATGTGCACACAACCCAAGAGTAAACTTGCAATTGAAACCATGCATTTATTGCTCCACAGATTACACTAGATAGATGTGGATCCTACAAAAGCAGTAAACCTAGAAATAAAAACAACTAATATTTCAAAAATAAAAGCAACATGAATAAGTAAGTAAAAACTAAGATAGAGGGATGTTCCAACACCCCCCATAAGCTTGAATATGACTATGGCCTCATAGTCAACATTCTCACTTAAGAGGTGGAACAACGGTACCGTTCACTTTGAAGTGTGGTGAAGAAGGATGGTTAGATGCTCAAGTGGACCAAGTGATGCTTGCTATCTCCCTCCTTTTTGTGGCCCACTTTTGTGTCTTAGTGGTTCTAAGACGTGACTTGCTTCATCCTTCTTCTCTCTACAAAAAACGGTGCGAACAAATCTCATTTCGATACCTTTTTCGACCTGTTTTATGTAGTTGTCCTACAGGTGTCGATACCATCAACCCAGACTCAACAATTTTGTTAAATCGACACATCTAAAAGTCTAGGAACTCAAAAGTGTCGATACTATCGACCCTAGGGTCGATGGTACCAATTTTTCTGAAAATCTTTAGGAATCTCGATACTATCGACCCTAGACTCAATAGTATCGACTCTTGCTCAGAGTTTACTACTCCAAACTCGATACTATCAACATGGGTGTCGATAGTATCGACCTTAAAGTTCTTCACACTTCAAAACACGAGTTAGGGTACCACTTTTACAAAAATTATCAAAACCTAAGCAAAACCTAAGTACATAAACATAAAAGAACATAACCAAGCATACAAATGAACCTAAAGTTGGGTTCTCTCCCAACAAGCGCCCTTATTTAATGTCCTAGGCTTGACATAAGGATACCTTTAACCTGGGTTTTCAAGGGATGTCTCTAATGATTCACTTAGCAATTTGAATTTAACTCTATCATCACCAATCCCAAGTGTCAAGTAACCTTGCCCAATGGCAGCGATTACATCAGCCGTAGCTTGGAATGGCTTTCCCAATAACATCTCACCTCCTTCCAACTCATTAATGTCCATGACCACAAAGTCAACAGGGAAGATGAATTTTTCGACCTTGACTAGCACATCCTCGCATATACCTTGTGGCTTCACAATGGATCCATCCACCAACTCAATTGTCATAGAAGTTTGTGTTGGCTTCTTCAATCCCAACTTTTGAAAAGTGGCAAGTGGCATAAGATTAATGCTTGCCCCTAAGTCACACTGTGCTTGTAGAAAATGTTGGCCACCTATGGAACATGGGATGTAGAAACATCCTGGATCTGTCCTCTTCCTTGGTAGCTATCCTTGGATTATAGAACTCACTTTTTCATCAACACACACAACATTTGTATCTTTGATCCGTCGTTTCTTGTTGATGATATCTTTCATGAATCTTCCATATGAAGGAATTTTCTCTATCGCCTCCACTAGTGGAATGTTAATGTGGAGCTTCCGAAACATCTCCAAGAACTTCTTGTAGTGCCTATGCTCTTTCTTCGGCCTCAGACTATCCGGGAAAGGCATGTTTGGGTCCTTCGCTCGCTTGTGTGGTGGCACATATGGAACTTTAGGGGTCTCCTCCCCTAAGCTTGCTTCAATGCCACCTTCTAGGATAGGATTTGACACATCATCTGCAGATGGCATGACTTGTAGCTGCTTCTCCTTATTGATAGTGGTTGCTCCACTAGGAATTAAAGCTTTCACCTACTCTTCTGACATAGGAGTCTTTTCAGATATCTGAGATGTGGGCACGGTAGTAATGGAATCTTGGTGGGATTTTCTGAACAGGAAATATCTTCCTGGTAGTCCATATAAGCTGCGGGGGTATGGTACACTGGATTTATCCTCCGTGTCAAAATGCATTTTGCCCTTTTCATGGACCTCCCCCATCAGTGGCTATGTTTGTTTAATCACAGATATGTACTTCACTTGATGATGTACTCGAGAAGCCTCTGCATTCCCAGCTGGTCCTTGTTGATTTTGATGTTTCATGGTTGCCACTTCATTAGCAATTTGGGCCACAGTCATCTCCAGTGCCCTCATCTGCGCTCCATGACTTTGCAACATATACCCAAATTTATTCAACATCTAGCCCTGAGACTGTAACTGCTTACCAAACATACTCATAAATTCTTGATTCTGTTTCACCACCTGGCTAGTCAATTCATTATTTTTTTCCTCTAGGCTAGGCTTCTGTTTCTGAAAATTTTGTTCCTTCCTCCAATCATAATTGTTATTTCTATATCCCTATTGTTGCATATACTTTGCATGTGCTTTATCATCAGACCCATTGTCCTCTTTCTCTAGGATCTTCTTGGCTATAAGATCCATCTTGTCATTAAGTGCTTTGATGTCCTTTGCTTCATGTGTCACACCAACCTGCTCCGGTGCATCTCTTTCACCCCAGAACTGCTTCTTTGCCATATTCTTCAAAATTTCCCAGCACCTCATACCTTTATTGTTCAAGAAGAACCCCGAGCCTGCAGAATCCAAATTGCTTCTGGCATGCTCATTGAGAGCAAAATAGAAAATTTTAACCTATTTTTCCTTATCTAGCCCATGATGTGGGCACTTTCTCAACATGATCTGGAAGCACTCCCATGTCTCAGAATAGGTCTCACCGTACTTCTGGCTGAAGTTGTGGATCTTTCACACAAGATCATTTGTCTTCTCAAGCGGAAAGAACCTCTCGAAAAATACCTCAACCATGTGATCCCACGATTCCACATACTCATCATCAAGATTATGTAGCCATTCTCGTGCATTTCCCGCCAGAGAACTGGGAAATAACTTCAAGTAAAGTGTCTCTTGCGGGAACCTGTCAATCTTTATCATATCGCAATTTTCCACGAACGTGCTGATGAGGGTCACCGGATCTTCATTCTTCATCCCATAGAATGCATTAGATTTGACTAAATTAATTAGCCATGGATCAATTTTGTAGTTAGGAATGTTGATGGCCTGCCTCTTGATTGGTCCCTTAGATGCAGAGGAGGAAGAAGCCTTGATCTTCTCCCAGATCATTTGCTCCTCATTTGTTGCTCCGTCACCCATTATTACTTTACTAGTACCTGAAATTTCAAATGGTAGTGTATGAACCGGTACTAATAATTAAAATAATGAATAAGATTTGCAATTCAGTTCAAAATATTAAAAGAAAAAATATAGGAATTAAAAGTGGCCTAGTGTGGCCGCTCGCAGCACTCGTAGTGCTAAAAGTCATTGTTTCCTTGGCAATGGCGCCAAAAACTTGACAAGTGTAAACTGTGCGTGCAAACGCAAGTATATGTATCTATGTAATATAAACCTTGTGAGGCCCGAGTCGAACTCAGGGAAATGTGAATTTTAGTAGACTACTACTAACTGGTTGCAATCAGCTAAACCGATTAAAAGATTTTGAGAGTTGATTGAAAAATAAAATAAAATAAAATAAAAAACAAAGCAATCGATTAAATGTTTAGTTTAATCAATGTAAATGGGAATCTTTAGGGTTGTGGTTTCACCGCAGGTTCTCGCTGTACTAATTTCTACGCAATTATCCTAATTCGTCTCCTATTTCGGATAGTGGCCTGTAGTCAGAATTTCTCGCTTTTGCGATACAATTCACTACCTAAATCTAGGTCAGTTCCACGGTAGTAGTAACCTATACCCTAAATTAGGTGCATGAGAAAAAAACCCTGGGTTTCCACCATTAATCGTACATCGCCTTGTTCAAGGAATTTATTAGTTAATGTGATATTCGTCTCTTTTCAACCGTTAGTTATTCTTTCAAAGTAATTAAAGGCATTATATTATCATTAAGGTGATCAATCATAATGATAGAATGGAGAAAAAGAAATCATACCACGAAATTGAGAGACAAATTATGATAAACTATGTAAAAAATATCATACAGCAATTACTCGGGCTACTCCTGGTCCTAAAGACAAAGGGGATTAGCCCCACATGGTTGACAATGGAAAACACATAGGAGTAGAGAATAAAAACATGGGAAACATGGAGCAAACTCGTGTAACCCCTGATACAAAGGTGTTCCTGGAGATCCTCCTCGTGAAACGTGCATTTTGCAGTCTTCCGGCAGCAAAATCGCCTGTCGGAGGTGCCTGGATCGCTCAGTTGATGGCCTTCATCTCTCATATCCTCTCTCTCTCTCTCTCCTTCTTCGATGTTGTGCAACACAATATGAGATCCCCCTAGGGCCGGCCGTGCTCTTCTTAGGTCATAGGACCACTTTATGGCACCGAAAAAGCTCAACCGTCGGATTAAAACACTACGTTTTAGTGTAGAAAATCGCCAGATCCCGACGCTGTCGATATCATCGACACCCAGGTCGATGGTATCGACCATGATATAGGTATTTCCTTACAAAATTGCATTTTGGGTTTTCTTTCTGATGAAATGTCGATACTATCAACACCAGGGTCGATAGTATCAACTCTAGACAATGCAAAAGTGCCTGAAAAAGTGTCAAAACATGTGTATAAGTCTGGGGATTATATAAAATCATATAAATATGATAAAATAAGTATAATTTGATCCAAAAGGAGTTTAAAGGCCAACTATAGTGAATCATGAAAATATAATCAAGAAAATGACAAATACATGCATAAAATAGATATAAAATAAGCCTATAAAAGTGACTCAAAACCCATGCATCATGAGACTAAGAAATGAATGGCCATGCACATGTGATTCAATATGTGATATTGAGCTTATATATATCCTAGACATGCTCTAGTTCGGTGAATAGAGATTGAATGTTGAAGAGGATGACCATTCCATGTCTCAAGTTCAATTTGGATATTAGTGACAAAGGAACTATACAAACACTGCAACACCAGTGATAGTTTGTTGGTTGAATTTGTTCTCCAACTTTCTATTTACTTGGGTAGCAATGATATGCTACTAAATACAACTCATTGCTTGTGATGTTACAAATTAGTTATGGACATTCATTGCCAATGTAATATGGAACCTATAGGGTCACACACTTCAAATACACTTGGAATAGGAGTTTGTTCATTACTGATGTTTAACTTGATTAATAAAGTGTTTAGGTGTGAAATTTAAACAACAATTGATTGATTTAACTCTAAATTGATCGGCTCAAGTGTTGAACCAATCAGTTGGGGTGCCAGGTTGATTGGAAATTGCATTTGTTGAGTTCTAGATGAACCATGGTATGAACTGACCGATTCATAGAGTGAACCGATTGGCTCAAGGTCATCAAATGACCGGTTCATGCCATGAATTGGATCAAGGATTAGTGATGATGTCATGTTGTGCATTAATTGAATTCAAATTTCCAATACAATTTTGATTGGGGAACATGATGAAATGATTAGTTCAAGGTTTGAACTGATTGGCTCACATGCCAACTAATCAGTTCAACTATAAACCAACTGAATCGCCGCTCGTTGGTTGCAAAAATTTGTGAAATTTTGGTCCCTTCCACTCCCGCATAGACTGAGAACATTTTCACAGACCCTCCTATAAATAGAGGGATACTGGGGGCTTCCTAGACACAACATCAATTGCTATGAAAATCCTTGTCTTCTCTAGTTGTGGTAACCATGAGAACCTGAGCAAGTCCTACCTAATAAAGGGAGGGGATAGCAAGGGAGAACAATTGTGGGAGTATAAGTTGGTTCTATCACACCAACGTGAAGGGACAACTCTTTCCTATTCATTCTTCTAGAATGATAGGAGTTTGAGGTGGTCTGTGTGGACTACCATAGAGGCAAGGATGTTGTTTCCTGCCGCTAGGAGGACAACATAAAGCTTTAATTCATTGTGATTGACCATGAGCTGTTGTAGAGGCTATTCGAGTGCAACTTGAAGAAAGGTGCATACTATGATGAGGAGATTGTCGCTAGACTTGCTCCAGGACCAGGTATATCCTCAAAATTCATCTTCCAATTATATAGTTATTGACACAATCTACTATAATAAGGTGAATAAGGAAGTTGAATTTTTGTTTATGCATCATATTCTACTGCCATATTTCCCTAAAGTGATCACTGTGTTTAGTTATTTTTCCATGATCCACTAAATATAATTAATCTAATTTACTCATTTCAAGTTAAAATTAACATCTTACTGAACTTGTTATGATATTGATGCTTGTATTTGTATGTAAGAGTCCCTATGCTTTACTATATCTACTTATTTGGGCTTTTCATTCCCTACAACTGCTATGTTTGGTTTTTGTTATAATACTTTGAAAATCATGAAACATAATCATATTTGTCCATTTTAAGGAGTGGGACTCAAGAGGGCGTACACTACAAAATTAAATAAAAGTCATCATAAAACACAAACATGCATAAATTTCTCACAATTCAATGAATATTTTTTAGTGGTTATCATACAAACCAAAGTATAGTAGTGGAATAATAAATCATGACTATATTCAGTTTAACAAGATTACATATTAATATCCAATGGGGGCATAGACAAAGGCAAAACCTTAAAGATCTTCACAGAGGGATACCCAACATATTTCAAATCTATCTCCCAGAGTCATCTCCACTAATCTAGGTCCATGTCTTCCTTTCATGCCAATCATATACTTGTCCTAAAGGTCTAGAAGCATACCCCACAAAGAAGACATGTGGAAGTTATCAATATAAAAGTAGGTGTGTGCATATTAATAGGGATTGAGCAACACTTGGTAGAAATATAACAAAAATATCAAGGCTTCCCATTCAAAAGAAAAGTACTATCCAAGTTTATATCAAAAGAATATGAATTTCAACAAGATAAAAATCATCAATTACACTTGCCATTAATCGAAAATATAAATATGTCACAAAGAACAAATGCAGAACTTAAGGCACATAACCTATCAACAACACTATTCAATCAACATGCACTTGAGATAAACATAACACAGTAAAATAGATTATAATCAATGGTGGAAATGGCATATAACTCATAACTTGATAAAGACACATAACCAAATTCCCCAATATATAAGTTGGGCACAAAACCTGCGTATGGTTCACATAATAGTTGGTAAGTATGCCCTGAGAGCCAATCATATGATGATTGCAAAGGCATATTATGTAAAGGATTTGATTAATAATGAAAAAAACAATCTTTCAATTCAATTTTGATTCACTCAATTATGATATAATAAGGAACATAATGAAAGTATAACAAATGACAATTACTTAATGAGATATGTCTTCAAGTACATGACTTGGTAGAATGAGATGATATAGATGTTAAGAGTATGTACATTCTAAAGGTGTCTGTGGTTGGATGTTATTGTGGAAGGAAAATAGACAACAATAACACATTAGAGTAGAGTGTGAATTGGTAGATGACAGAATCTAATCAGTTATTATATGGTAATATAAAACAAAGCACATAGATACATGTTAGAGAACAATGTATCAGACAGACCCACCTTGAGAGTGTGACATGGAAACCATATGTATTAAGTCATAGTCATTTCTCATAGTGAAGATGGTGATTGTGATTCTTAGAATAGAGGTTACTACACTCATCACATGTCATTCGGTATACTTTGACATCATCAAATGTTACCCTAAAACATGAATTCCCATAAAGGTGATGATTGAGTAGTTGTGGCACATGGGGATAGACTGTGAGTGAAGTAGATGGCATTTGTCCCTCCTACTGGAGTTTAATATTTATGGTCACTTGATTAGAGTGACTGATAAACACAGGTCCATGCACATCTGAATCAATATATGATATTGAGGTCACATATATCTCATATAGTCTTCACTTGGATCTAGAAACATGGGTTGAACATTGACAAGATTATGCTTCCAATCCTAGAGCTCATTTTGGATATCAGAGGAAAATGAATTATATAATTATTGCAACACCTTACACAAATTGTAGTTTGAAGTTTTTCTCCAACTTTCCATTCACTTCGGTAGCAATGATGTGTGACTAGATACATCTCTTTGCTTGTGATGTCACAAGGTAATTGTAGTCATTCACTACCAATGTGATATGGGACCTATAGGGTCACACACATAGGAACGAACCTAGAAGAGGAAATTATCATGAATAATAATTGAAATAATTACTAAAGCATTTAGGTATTCAATTCAAGCAACAAATCAGCTAATTGGATTTCCAACCGATCCGCTGAAGTGTTGAGACATCCGTTTGGAGTGCCATGCTATTGAAAATTGAATTGGAAAAGTTCTTCCCAAACAGAGGGGCGAATCGACCGGTTCACTTTCTAATCTGAATGGCTTGGCTCGATTCACAAACCAATTAGTTGGATGAGTGAGATGACTATCTCATGTGAGAGAGACTACTTAGTTGGTTAAGAAATTCAATTGCATGAAGGATTAGTGTTGATGTCATGTTGTGCATTAATTGGATTTGAATTGCCAACACTACTACAGAACCTACCTTTAGTGTCGGTTATTTAAAGCCTTTAGTGTCGGTTTCTGAGCGACACCTATGTGGGCGACACTAAAAGCTCACCCATTAGGCGTCAGTTCCAAAACCGATGCCCAAACTCTTCGTGCGCCACTCAAAACACGCCATCATGGCACTATAGATGTCGGTTATTAGATACGAAACCGACGCCCAAACCCTTCGCGCTACAGAAAGGGCGCCATCATGGGCACTATCAGTGTCGGTTTTTTACAAATAACCGACGACATATATCTTCACGCAACAGGATAGGCGTCGGTTATTAGCTAATAACTGACGCCATATAGCTCCCAACATGGCCGTGCTGGACAGCACGGCCGTGGTGTTAAGGAAATAGACGTCGGTTTCTATTAAAAACCAACATTGTAACTATTTGGCGTCGATTTTATACAAATAACCGACGCCTATTGTTTTGTTTTTTTTTGTCAGTCTGCAGACCTGCTGTGGCTGGTTGCAGGATGAGAAACATGTTCAGTTCAGTTATGAACTGCAGGTTTTACGACATCCATTGATATCAGCCGACAACAGGCCACAAACCTACAAAATTAACAACAAAAATATTCACACATGCATTTAGCAATGCAACCTACAGTTCCATTTTATTTTCACACATTTAGAAACATTCATGTAGCTAGCAATCTGTAGTTCCATTCATTCACATTCACACATGTAGAAATATTCATATAGCAACCAACACTTTCATTCATTTTCACTCAAACACATGTAGAAACATCCAGACATGTAGAAACATTCACACATATATTATAATTCAGAAATTCATTTACAAAATATCATTGTTTAGTCATTATTCGCTATCAGGATCCCAATTATATTTTAAAGCCCCCACTATTTGTATGGCTTTTTCCCATTCTTCTCTTACTTCATTTAATTCTCCCAGTAGTCGGTAACCTGTTTTAGCAGGTGGTATTGTCACCTTTGTCCCACTATATATGTACTAAGCTAGTGTGGTATGTAAATTCGGCACTGCTGTTGTTATGCACTATATATGTGTTAGTCTGTCATGTTGTTATATGAATCTGAAGCACTTGTGTGTGCTGCGCTTTATGTATTGTATCTGTATCCTGCTTCTCTTCATTGGGGCTTCTTCCTGCATATCCTGCATAGCTATGCCATGGCCGTCCTGCATAGCCTTCTTCCTATATTTATTTTTCAAAGAGAATACAACCAAAAATTATTAGTGTAGAGTTAGTGAAATACTGATCAATGTCTAGAATTGGAATAGATCAAGAACCTACTCTCAGCATCGCGTATGTAATCTCGGGTGAGATTGGTCCTATAGTTCTTTAGCACCCTCCCACAATGTTTAGCATTTGTATTAACTAGAAGATAATGAAACATCAAATCAGAAAATGATATCGATATTAAAAAATTAAACATTTAGCTTCAATAAAAAAATATAAACATGCATGCCTCTAAAATTGTGATCTTTTATCAATTAACAATCCTTCATTGTGATCTCCGCGCACATATAAGTCATCATTAGCTTCAATATTTTCTGGAGTTGGCAACCCAACTGAGAATGGACTGGAGTCATCATATTTATCATAGTACTCTTCTTCATCTATAGGATCTTCAATGAACTGTCTTTTACCATGAAGAACAACCGACCATTTATCATTTGCAGGATCATCGATATAAAATACTTGTTTCGCCTGTGATGCCAATATGAATGGTTCAGCCTTCTCGCCAATCTTTTCAAAGTTCACTAAAGTGAAACCCAATTCATCCACTATAACTCCTTTGGTGTTATCAACCCAATTACATTTGAAGAGCGGAATTCTGAAATCTATGTAGTGAAATTCCCATATCTCTTCAATGACACCGTAATATGACATTTTAGCTTCACGTGGACTCTTATCCTTTGCACTTGCAAAAAACATAGTCGATGCTTGAAGGGTGACCCCACTGTTTTGGACGACACTCTTATCATCTTGGCGCTTTGTGTAATATGTGAATCCATTAATGTCATACCCTTCATAAGACATAACAGTCAACTTTGGTTTAAAGGCGAGGCATTTGATAGTTTCAGTAATATCATCTGGTGTTTGAGATAGTTGATGTAAGACTTTATCTTCAAACCACTTAATAAAAGTCTTGTTATGCTCTCTAACAAGCCACATTGTATTGGCTCGAGGATATTGTCTTTTGATGAAATTGGTATGTTCCTCGATATAAACATTCACTTCGTCCATGTTGTGTAAAATATACAAATGACCTTGTTCCAACTGCTCACGGCTGATTACTTTCACACGTGATCCCAAAATTCCTTTGCCAAATAGCTCATCAATATTCTTGTCATTATCAGGAGTGTCATTACCACTGAGAAAGTCATTGCAGAAATCCATAACCTCTCTTGCCACATAACCTTCAATAATACTCCCTTTAGGCCGATAACGGTTTCGAACATCACCTTTAAAAACGCTCATGTATCGTTCAAAGGGATACATCCAATGCAAGAAAACCGGGCCCAAGATTTTCACTTCCCTAGTCAAGTGGACAACAAGATGTACCATGATATCAAAGAACGAAGGAGGGAAATACATCTCAAGCTGACATAGGGTAACAACCACTTCTCTTTGCAAATTATCGAGAGTCTCAGGGTCAATAACTTTGCTGCAGAGACTGTTGAAAAAGAAACAAAGTTTGGTGATTGCAAACCTTACATGCTTCGGAAATATAGATCGAATTGCCACGGGCAATATTTGTTGCATTAGAGTGTGACAATCATGAGATTTAAGTCCTATCAACTTCAGATCTTTCATTGATACCAATCTACGGATGTTGGATGAGTAACCATGTGGCACCTTAACATTTATCAAGCATTCACAAAAAGCTTTCTTCTCTTTTCTAGACAACGTGTAACATGCGGGAGGTAAGTATATTCTTTTACTACCCATTTCACGTATTTCTGTTAATTCTGACCTTATTCCCATTTCACGTAGGTCCAGTCTGGATTTTATCCCATCTTTAGTCTTACCTGGTATATTTAACAGAGTACCAATGATGCTATCACAGACATTTTTCTCAACGTGCATTACATCGATACAATGTCTCACTGTCAAAGAACTCCAATAAGGAAGATCCCAAAATATTGACTTCTTCTTGAATGAAGAATTGTCACTCAGTGTAGTACATTATCATCTCTTACCAAATTCATTGACAAAGTCTTTTATTCTTTCATAAACAACCTCCCCTGGTATAGGTTTAGGTGCACTGCGTTCCTCATTCAATCCATTGAATGCTTTGCGCTTCCTACGATACGGATGGAATTTTGGAAGAAACCTTCGATGATCGAGATATATATTCTTACCGCCATGTTTTAGTCTTGTTGAATCAGTGTTCTCTTCACATATAGGACACGCTTTAGCTCCTTTGACACTATATCCAGACAAATTCCCATATGCTGGAAAGTCATTAATAGTGCAAAACAACATAGCATGCAAATGAAATGTCTCTCTTCATGAAGCATCATAGGTCATCACACCTTCACCCCAGAGTTTCTTTAAGTCATCAATCAGAGGTTGAAGATAAACATCGATGTCATTTCCAGGTTGTTTAGGGCCCGATATCAACAACGACAACATTACGTACTTATTTTTCATACACAGCCAGGGAGGAAGATTGTATATAACAAGCATGATTGGCCAAGTGCTATGTTGGATGTTCAATGTCCCGTACGGATTCATCCCGTCTGTACAAAGCCCAAGTCTTAGATTCCTGACTTCTTCACCAAATTCAGGGTACAATACATCAATCTTCTTCCACTGTGGGGAATCATACGCATGTCGTAGGATCCCATCATTATTTTTCTTAACATCTGCATGCCACCTCAAATTCTTCGCATCTATCGGATTGGAAAACAAGCGTTGAAACCGTGATATTATAGGTAGATACCACATCACCTTGGCAGGAGAACCAGTTTTGGACTCCCCCGAAGTCGTCAATTTATACCGTGACGCACCACATTTTGGACAATCTTTCAAATCTGCATAGTCCTTTTGAAATAATACACAATCATTAGGGCATGCGTGTATCTTCTTGGCATCCATTCTCATTGGGCACAACAATTTCTTTACCTGGTATGTTGAGATTGGCAGCTCGTTTCCTTCAAGAAGCATTTCTTTCAACAAAGACAGCAATGACGTGAAGCTTTTGTCGCTCCATCTATTGTTAGATTTCAACTTATATAATCTCAACATAGCGTTAAGCTTCGTAAACTTAGTACAACCTGTGTATAACGGCATCTCAGCATCATGCACAATGTTTCTAAAAATGGGAGGTGGATCGGTGTGCTCTACCCCACAACTATCCAGCATCGCATCAACGATGTCTACTGGAACTGGTTCATTCACATCTACGTCATCGTAGGCAATTTCTTCTTCCACACAAGCACTGCTATCGACATCCACTGGTTTCGGGTTTGAAATCTCTCCATGCCAGTGCCATTCTGTATAGCCTTGTATAATCCCGTTGCACATGACATGAGTTTTGATTTCGTCACCAGTGTTGACTTTCAAGTTGTTACCGCAATGTCTACATGGACAGTAGAACCTATCTCCAGGTTGTTTCCTATATTCCTCGGAAAATTTAATGAACTGGTGAAGACTAGAAATAAACTCTGGGGTGCAGCGATTGCGAATGGACATCCATGATCTATCCATTCTATGATCAAAGAGAAAACAAGTATATATTAGGACAAGATTAGGGTCTAGGGTTAACAAATACATGTGATGTCATTATTATATATAATAAATGTGTACCACCTATCCATTCTTGAACACCTAATCTCACTAGTAAGTGTATAATGTGTATTGGGTTTTCAAGAAAATTTCGGCAGCATTTCCCCGCTGTTCTCCAAGTACATATGTACTTAGAGAACAAACGGGGAAATGCTGCCAAAATTTTCTTAAAAACCCAATACACATTATACACTTACATCCTAAGCAAGATTAGGAGTTCAAGAACAGTCCCAAACTGTGGACTATCCAAGATTTACTCCTAATGAGTAAATCTTGGACGGGTTTCTAGGCCAACAAATAATGTATTGTCATTCTTATACCTAAAATCCTAGTTCTTCAAGTTAGGGTGATTATTGATGTCTTTAAAAGCATGATTGGCAATTTAGGGAAAAGTTCATCATTTACATTCCAAGCATGTCACATGTGTGCATTACAGTTCATCATTAAGCAAGATATAAGCAAGTATGTCATATTGAAATAGACTAAACAATATGAGAAAATAGTAGTGTAATCATTCAAATGGGAACATTCGTGGGAACACACACTTCAGTTATAAGCATTCATGTAGCAACTTTCAGTTCCATTCATTAATCTCTTTTTACATCCACACACAGGGTGTACCCCTAAACAATAACTAAACAAAGGGGTTGGTGTACCCCTAAACATGTGCAGAATTAAAAAAACTATTAATACAGACAAGTCTAGATAGATAGACAACTAAATACTACACCAACATGGTCCCGCATCAATAACTTCTTTTTGATGATGAAGCTGTGTCACGAAGCTCCTCACTGTATTTATACGAATCTGAATTGACATGGGCCTCAGATTCAGATTCGTACGAGCTGATATGCGACGCCGTGCGCTCATACCGCAGTAGATGATCGGGGGTCTCACAGTTGCTGTTGGTTATCCAAACTTTGATGGAATTATGGCCAACTGGACGGAGAAAAAGCCTTTTGCAACGGACCACATGCATCTCTCCAATCCAATCACGCCAACCGGATTTTGATACAAGATTTCCTGCCAAATCATACTCAACCTCGATAACATGTGAATAATTGCCAAAAGTTATGGTCACTTTACCAGGCATGTAGTGTCTTCCTTTTAGAAAACGCCAATGTTTGGGTATGACCTATTGGTTTAAGGAACGATCATCTAGGATGATGTCCAATTGTTCTTCAATAGGGAACGTTAACATTGACATAGAGGCCCAGTTCATAGTGATTGTTATGGGTGGACAGAGACTGCACAATATTAGTATTAACAAAGTGTAAGTAGATATAACGATGTTATATATTTTCAGAAAAAGTTGTATAACATCAGTTAACCTTTTATTGCTTGTCATAACCAACTTTATTGTGGTAGACATGATAGCTTGAAAAGAAGTCTACAAATGTACTTAGAGAACAAACGAGGAAATGCTCCTAATGAGTAAATCTTGGACGGGTTTCTAGGTGCTTATTAAAATAGAACCATTATATGGAACTAATCCTACATTATACACATACTTTTCCTGAGTAAGATAATGTGCACTTCATTGAATTATTAAGATATGAATATATATAAGTTGTTTCTACCTACTTTGATGGGATTTTATAACATTCGAGTCTTCCATTTATAACATTAAGATCTGAATATATATAAGAATCCTATTTGATACACACGATTGAGAATCTTTCACGATACTAGGAAAATACACTAACTAGATATTCATTTAGGTGTTAGACATCAATATGTGTATGAGCCCTAATTAAAACTGATTCTCATAGGAAGTAAATAAATTTAAAAAAAAATGCCCAGCAGTAGGGCGGCACCTTGAGGGAAGACGAGAAGAGGAAGAAGAAGAAGGCAGGGCGGGCACCTTGAGGGAAGAGGAGCAGCGGCCGGAGCAAGTCCTACCAGCTTCCGGCGGCGAAGAGAGGAGCATCGGAGAGGGCGGCGAGGCTAGGAGACCTAGCTGCTACCGGCGATGGCAGAGAGGGAGGCCGGCGGGCGGGCAGGAACTGACTGCTTCTCGCTCGACGGCGACGAGCGGCGAGCACGGAGGAAGGAGTGGCGGCGACAGAGCACGACGGCGGAGCACGAACGGCAGGGAGCGGCGGCGGCGGCGGCAGGGAGAAAGAAATCACCGAAGCTAGGGAAATCGAGAACGAAATAGGGAAATGGGAAGAATCGTTTGGGCAGGGTGAGCTATTAAGTTGAAAATATGTGTCGGTTATTTAAAAAACCGACAACTAAACCAACAGTGTCGGTTCGTTTGCAACAACCGACGCCTATATTATATTATAGTCGTCGGTTTTTGATTAAACGACAACCGACAACTATTCCTATCTCTCGAATACCATTTAGTCGTCAATTATTTAGTTACGAACCGACGCAATATGTAAAATATTGGAGCCAATTTTTTTGCTGAAATTTTAGGTTTGGGGGTTGAGTTTAGGTGTCGGTTGTTTATTAGTTAACCGACACTTAATAAAAGCGGTACCCGTGTCTAGTCGACCTTCATGGGTTGGATGTCGGTTTCGGTTACAAACCGACACAGTAGGGTTTATGTGTCGGTTTTGGGTTTATGTGTCGATTTTTGTATACAACCGACACCTTGAAAACCGACTTTATAAGACATTTCTGTAGTAGTGCAAAACATATGCTATTGGGAAACATAGAGAAATGGCTAGTTCTCTATGTGAGTTGATCGTCACGCAGGTGAAGCAAGCAATTTGGTTGCCAATAAACCAATTCTACACTCACAGGTTGCACAAATTCATCATCTTTGGATCCCTTCCACTCCAACAATGACTAGGAACCCTGAACCTAACCCCTCAAATAAATAGAGGGGTATTGGAGGCTTCCCAACACACACAATTGAGAATCAATTGCTCTAACAATTGTTGTCTTCTCTAGTTGTGGTAACCAAGAGATCCCAAGTAAGTCCTACTTGACTAAAGAGGGATAACGAGGGAAAAAACAACTAAGGTTGTCATGGGAGAAAAGGTTGGTGGCTAGTACACCAATGGGCGGGAAAACTCCTTCCTATCCATTCTAGAAGGAGGACATGAGTTATGGGTGGTCCATGTGGACTTCCATAGAGGCAAGGTGGCCTTTACCCATCACTAGAAGGATGTCGTCAGCCTACAGTCCTTGGCATGATTGTAGGAGCTGCTACAGATGTTGTACTACTCTATTGTCTATGGTGAAGATCAGGTGTTGCACAGACACCTTCCAATGGCAACTAGAAGATAGTTGCATTGCAATGAATTTAGTCACTGGACTATCTCAAGGACTAGGTATAAACTCGTTAAACCATCTTTCCTACTTCATAGTTATTGACACAATTTTTCTATTTTGGGGAATATAGATAGATAACGTTTTTCCACTCCTTTACTCTATGCCTATATTTCCCAATAGTGGTATTAGATCCATTACAATTAACTATGTTTTGGGATAATCGATATGATCATATTTTTGGTTTTATTGCATACAATTTGAATACTTAAACTGCTTAATGCGCATATCCGATCAAAAATAACATATAATCCCAAACTTATATATATATATATATGAAATTTACATGTGTAGTGTGGTAATGGCCAATAACCCAAATATGTGTGTGTGGTTGAATGGTTCATTTTATTCATGTTTTATCACAATTTTCATACTGAGTCCCTACCTTCTTATTCCAAATGTAAATTTAATTCCATCCTACCCCTGCTCCTCTCAAAATGTAACTTGAGGTTTATGATTACCATGTAATAAGTTCGGTAGCAATAGGATAGTTTCTTTTTTTTTGCAATGACGAAGATGATGATCAACGTCTGTCGAGACGACTGATTGGAGCACCGAGAAGGGCTCACTGTAGGAGGTGGGAACCTACCGAATGGTGGGTCTAACTGACTATTTGGAAGGAGTCCAGACACTGGTTGGACAGAAGGCCATCCGATCATTTTAGGTGAACATACAACTGGCTAAGAGGTGAGACGATCATTCAAGGGTTGTACTGATCAACCCAGATTGGCAAGCACAAAACTACATCAACAATAGGTTATGCATGTGATGTGATCAAACCTAGGTTGTAGTAATTCCTTATGGCTCCAAGGAATTGTACTAGACATGGACATAACCATCAGTTTTGTTTTATATTGCATGTTTACATTGTGGGACATAGCATGTATATGATACATACTATATATGTGTGATGATTGGATAGAATATATGTGTATATGCATAAACTCCCTCAAATATAATATGAACTCTAAGATGCTTTCCAAAAGCGGGTCACATGAAAAACTTTATCAACCAAATGTGGGCACCCCAAGGATGGTGTACCATTTATCTCATGGAAGTGTGATGGTAATAGTGTGGTTGCCCCAAGGGTGGTGCACCTTTTGGGTCAGACTTAATTGGTGATTCTTAGAGCATCTATGACTCGAGGCATTCATATGATTATGGCAACAAGTTGCACATATCATCTATCACAGATTTGCATAAGATGCAACTGGAAAGAGTTTCTACCTTAATAGTTAATTGTGAATGCTGGTGTTGGTAGGGTAGAAATCGAACTATTTTGGATGTTGGATCATTAGAATATTGTATGTTGTAATATTCCAAATTGATATATGAGGGATATCAATTCGAATAAAATAGTGAGAGCGATGATTAATTAAAGACCTAATAAACATCATCAAATTTTATAATCAAATCTA
Organism: Alisma plantago-aquatica; assembly: GCA_963693085.1. Taxonomy (NCBI): domain Eukaryota; kingdom Viridiplantae; phylum Streptophyta; class Magnoliopsida; order Alismatales; family Alismataceae; genus Alisma; species Alisma plantago-aquatica. The sequence continues at coordinate 28,817,517 of OY856411.1, forward strand.
ATAGACTTTGACAAAATTGGAAATTCTTTGTAGAATCAAATTGTAATATACAACAACACCTTTTCTTTGTGATTAGTCATTGAGAAGGACAAGTTAAATGGGAACAACTTCTACAATATATATAGGAAACTGACAATTTTTCACACATAGGAGTGCAAGTTCTATGTCCTTGAGACACTAGTTCTAGATGAACCTCTTCCTAGGGCTAACAGAGATGCTTACAAGAAGTATACTAATGATGTCATGTAAGTCAAATGCCTAATGTTTTGCTCAATGAACTATGAGTTGCAAAGACAGTATGAGATCATGGAAGATATGGAGATGGTAACATGTCTCAGGAACATGTTCCAGGACCAGGCAAGATAAGAGAGATATGATATTTCAAAAGAACTGTTCAAATTTGACATGGCATAAGGAGATCAAGTCGGTCCTCATGTGCTCAAGCTCATTGGGTATGTGGAGAACCTCTCAAGACTAGGATTCCCCTTGGGTCAAGAGTTGGCCACTGATGTGATTCGGTAGTCTCTGCCAGAGTCATAAAGTAAGTTTGTCATGAACTACAACATGAATGACTTTGCCAAGCCATTGATAGAGTTATTGTCCATGTTGAGAATAACTAAGGAACAAATGAAGAAAGACAAACCAAAGTCTATGATGATGATCAACAAGACAAAGGGAAACTCTAAAGGTAAAGGAAAAGCTAATAAGAGTTCTACAATTAGCCTGAAGCCCAAGTCTTCTGACCTCAAGGAAAAAGGAAAAATAAACAAGGGAGACAAATGTCGTTGTTGCCACCAGTCTAGACACTAGAAAAGGAATTTCCCCATCTGGTTGGAGGAACTAATGAAGAAGAAGGAAGAATCGACGGCCTTTACGTCAGGTATAAATGTTACAAGATAATTATTAATTTACTTCTTCATCTTGGTATGTGAACTAGATGTAGATTTGACATACATTGATGTGCATGATCTGATAAGAAGTAAAGCCCTTACAAAAGGACAAAGATGAACTATGATGAGCAAGAGTTTCTAAAACCTAAGTCCACATTTAGAACTTATCTCAACCAACATGGCATAATACAGTTATAGAACTTCTATTTCAATATGTCAATAAATTGAAATGTTTTATTTCTTTCATCTTGTAAAGAAAAGGATGACTATGAATAAAATATTTGGTGTTCTATTTCAAAGATATTATCTTGTGTGGGTACACTACAAAATATCCTATGATATTAATGTTAATACCAAAAGGGATAATTAATAACTCATTCAATTAACAATATACAACATTATCATCTGGGGCACACATGTGAGTAATGCACATCGAGATGTTCACCTAGACTCTTTTGGTAATTGAACCAATGAGAGACGTGCAAGTATTAATTGTGGGAAATGTGATAAAGAATCCTTCATTAAAAGTAATGGGAGTATAATCATGCTATTAGAGCTTATATATGTTGATGTATGAAGATCTTATAGTATAAATGCCATGGATAGTTACCAAAACTTCATAGTATTTGTTGATGATATAATGATATGCAGTCAGAAAAATACAAACATAAGTCTCTTGAAGTGTTCAAAGAGATTATAAATGTAGTATAACTTTGATAAAAGTATTAATAAAACATTGATAAAAAGTTTAAGTACTTTTCTTCAAAAGTTTGAGATCCTTCTAGAAGATGGTGATAGTGTATCACAATCAATTTTAAACCTAATGATGTGTTAGAAAGAAAGAATCACATCAAGAGAGTCATGACATGATTATCATTTAATCCAATCTTCTAATTTCTTTAAAAGAAATGCGCTAAACACAAAAATGATGTACCATTTAAAATGGTTTATAAGATACCATATGAGATATCGAATAAGGGAATGTCTTGGTATGTCTTAAAGATTGTAACCTATACAAAGAAAGCAATATCTTAAAATGTTAATCCACAAACCATAATTGTTGAATACTACCTTGAATCCCAAATCCAATGAAAGAAGTGTTTTATTACTAGGATAACTGAGTTCCAAAAGAATTAGTCAGATTAAAAGGAGAACTTGAAAGGTTCTGTGATGGACTAGATTTCTAGTTTAATTTTGAGGACGAAATGTCTTTTAAGGTGTGTACGATGTCATGGAGTGGAACTTTGGAATCCTTAATTGTCCAATGACATAAGTGAATTTATGAATGTTGAGTTATCATAAGAGTTATAAGTGTTTTGGTAAAGTTTGAGTGTTGAGTGAGGTTGATATAATGACTAAGGTCCCTAAGTTCATTCCTTGTTGGGGTATTTAGTTAAATGGTCAAATAGTTGATTTTTGGCACCAAATTCGTGTAAAAGGTAGCTTGAGTGGTAAGGAAGCTATGGTTAAAATTTCTTGGCAATTTGAATATCCTAGAGGAAGTTATGAAGGTTTCAATATAGTGAAATAATGTGCATGGTTGATGATTTATAGAGATAAGTTGTACGTAAATGATGTATCACACACACACTTTGATCCTTGTTAGCTGTGTGATCTTATCCCTGGCCATTGATCTTTAATCTAGGGACCACGCCACCAGCTCTAAGGTGTCATAGATTCAGGCTAATGGGGGATCCATCTCAGACGCTAATATGGAATTGAACATTCAGGATTGCATCTTCAACCTAGCGGTTACACCTTGGTCCTATGTGGCGACCACACACATTGTCATTCCCTCTGATTGTGGCTTTAGAGTAGACCTCGTGTGAGAGAAGTTATAGTTCTTGAAGAAACATTTCCATAGATCGCTCAAGTCAGTGTTTTAGAGAGGGGTAGAGGGAGAACGAGCTCCCCTTTTCCTATAGCTCCCCACTACGGTGTACAGGTGGTAGCTGAAGGTGTAGGTTGGAGATAGAGTTGGGATCAGAGGAAGATGAGTAAGAAAGGAGGAAGTGTGAGATCAGCCGAGTCACTTGAGGGTGTTTTCGTTCCATGTCATAGAAGCACAGACGGCTGACGAAGGTCATCTTGCTGGAGAAGAAGATTGAGGCTGGTGGTGACCTATAGTTGTTCTCTTTGCAAACCGGGGCTATCAGTGAGTCTGTGAAGACATTGTGATGCCTTTTGGTGCTTTGTGTTGGATTTTGGAATGCTAGAGATAGTTTTCCTCTTCTACACCTCTACAATAGTCAGAAGTGGCGACGAGCTCACGGGGATGGAGATGTAGAGGTGCCAGGGAGTAGTAGAGGAGCCGTGGAGGACCTATAAGAGACTGCGAAGCTGATGGGGCCTTCAACATCATGTGAGGATCCATGAATTGGCTTCCATTACTCACCAGAGTTGGGTCAGGCGATGGCGCATGCAATGGGACAGGGAGCCATACAAGGTGACTCATGCGTGAAAATAACGTAGAATAGGGGAAGAGGAATATTGGGTCTACGCTAGTCAACCCACCAGGTTCAGGAGATGAGAACCGACTCTAGACCAAGTGAACCGTGACCCAGTGTGAGGTAGGAGTTGAGAGTCGTGCCCTTGATGGACCCATGGCAGCATGCCAATGGCCACAAAAGGTAAATAACTCAATAAATACCTAGTTCTTAGATAATTCTTAGAAAATAGCATAGTAATCTGAAAAATACAAATAAGGTATCAAAATTCTCAATAAAATGAGTAGAACATAGTAGAACAATAATATCATGCTTTTGATGCACTAATAATAGTGAGATCATGTAAGTTGTGAAATTCTTATTTTATTGATAATAATATCAAACGATGGTCTAAAATTGTGATAAGATGTCAGTGAATCCATAATCATGTCTATAATGCATCTGATGTCAGTGATTATGATGTTGATGCATGAAATTATGTAATTTTCTTTTATATGGCTAATTAGGGCTAATAACCCTAATAAATCTGTAATAATTACAAATATGCTCAAGAAATCCTGGAAATTACAGAGTAAGCTCATATCAATATATGAAACCTCAATTTTATTTATGAGATCATGATGATGCATAAAATTCATGTTATATGAAGATGACTCTTAATACATAAGATGTAACCCTATTTTGACTCATGAATGTGACATAATATTAATATGTTCACATAATGATGGAAAACATGGTTGTCAGTTAATGAGTAAATAATTTGGAATATGACATCAGTAAGATAATTTCAAGACAAGAATGCAAGTGATAATGAAAATATCCTAATGAGATAAAGTAAACCCTAAAAATGGATATAACTAGGGTTAAGATAATGAGAACTTGATGGTGATACATGGTCTTGTCTTAACCAGTGTGCGGCCAAGGATGTAGTTGACATCAGGAATATGTGTGATGATTAGGATGTCTCTTTTCAAGGTACGCCATTACCTCTTACTTGTGTTATTATACAATATGCTTGTGTTATATGTGTAGTAAAATAATTGGCATATGATATTGCATGAACTGATTGTTCTTGTATGATATGTTGCATGATTTTCTATACTTATTGATATGAACACATGAAACATATTATATCTATTACATTATATCTAAGCACTTCAAGTCTTTGGTAGTCAAGTACTTGAAAGTGATCCAACTCTTTGGTAGTATGATCACATTATGAAATGATCCAACTCTTTGGTAGTCGATCATCAAGCATTAATGCATTCAACCTTCGATGGTCAATGCATGAATGATATAATGGAAAATGAGCTTAAAATATGTGTTCTCTTTTGTTAATGATATATCTTTGTGAAAGTATATGCTTTTTCTTATATTTCTTTATAACTGCCAAGTATTAGTTTTATGTTATTTCCGAGCTTAATAATGAGAGGTATATAAAAAGATACATAGGCATGCTCAGTACAATATTCTTGAATATTGTGCTGACGTATACCACATGTAGTCTCATGTTTAGGTTGTGGTTATGCTCTTGAAGATCCAAGATAGTTGAGAGTTTTGTGGTGAGATGATGTACAAGTGGACATCTTGGCTTAAGATCTTGTTGTTTAGTGGTAGTACATGAATATGTATAAGTTTGTTGTTCAATATGTAATATCAATGTTGTAACAATTCATGTTGTAATTATATGTTGAATGGTGAACATGTTTTGTATGGTTTTATTATTGTTCATGTGCATATACTACTGACTATTTCCTTTTGACTTCTTCTGATTTTCTTCTTCTTAGCCTAGTGTGTGGGGTTTATATTGGAATTCTTGTTGTGGTGAGGGTTTCAATTTTGACGTCACACATCATATTAAGTTTTACAAAATTTGGGGACGTCACAGGTTCGAGGTCAACAAGGAGGTACAATGAGAACTAGTGACAATCACAAATTTTTGTGGAATCTCAAATTTGTCATGTAATACAAAACCTCATAGTTCTAGTAAAGAAAATATGAGATTGAAAGATTGTGAATCCAACAAATCAGATAGATCGGTCACAAAATGATGAGTCAACATATCAACTAGAAAATATTGAGAATCAAATATGAGAAATGGATATAGGCCATTATGAAGTCCATGCAAACTAACAAGGTACAACCTTGATAGTACTACCTGAATAGGTAAAACCCAAAAGGTGAAGTGGGATTTTTCATTTAAAAGACCTACATGGATAACATAAAAGATAAATTTGCTAAAAAGGTATTGAATTCAGTTCAAACTGTTGAACATGAAGAAATGTCGTAAAACAATTGCCATGCTTGTTGTTGCAGCAAAAATAGACTACGAGATTTGGCAAATGAAGCTTAAAAATTGGATTCCTTAAAAGGAATATCAGAAGGGATGTGTATGTAACACTGTCAAAATGTTTATAACTTCATTAATTCAAATAAAGTCTATAAGCAACAAGGCTCAATGTAAAGATTGAAATAAAAATCTTAGAGATGATATCTTTTGACTTTACTAGATAGTCAAAGAGTTTCATTTGAATCAAGAAAAGATGAATATGTGATTATAAAAGATTTAGTGGGAGAATATATGAATATTCCACATATTGATGGGGAACAACATCTCAATATATGATATTGAGATCTTGCATGGAAAACACCTTTAGCAATGAAGGATTAGGTGAAACATCCTATGTAATTGGGATTAAGATATATGAGAATGTTCGTGAAAGTTTCATGACTTATATATGAGCACATATAATAGAAAGTTATTGAGAAGTTCAAGAAAAGGATTCACTGAGAGAGAATTCAGATTAATCTCCCATGAACTCCATGTTCCAGTTCTTGTGAAGAATACCATGTGGTGTAGCAATGGATCTATCATGTATGTTATAAGTGTACTCATCCCATAATCTTATATGTATTGGATATGACAAGATATTAAATTCCAATAAGGGCTATTGGAATGTCATTTAAAAGTCATTCATTAGTACTTGTGAAGTACCTAAGGATAAGTTTCTAGAGCATAACAATAAGGAAGATTTGAGTGTAAAGGATTACACTAATGTAAGATTCAAGAATTACAAAAATGATTGCAATAACATATGTTATAAGTTGGAAAGGTTTTGAACTAAAAGCCCTTAAATCAATTGTACATTTGAAGTTGAATATCTCAGTGCTATGAAAACATGAATGGATACTATATGGATCTAGAAGTTCATATGGATGAACTTAAAGATGTTCCAACCATTCATGACACACTAGTGATACTATGAAAGCAATGTATCTACTTGTTAGTCAAGGAATGTCAGATAGCATATTATGAGAGTTCCGTCTCATACGAGAGATCATGAAATGAAGAGTCAAGGAACATGTAATGTAGAGACTAACACCAATGTGTTGCTAACCCCCTGGATTAGCACTTGTGCAATAGAAACATGATGGACATGTTTAGATCCTAAGGATGAGATCCGTGGGTGATTGGATCTAAGTGCAAGTGGAAGTTTGTTGGTATGTATGCCGCAAGATCCAATCATATGATGATTGTCAAGGCATATTACATAAATAATTTGATTAATAATGAAAAAGGAAATCTTCCAATTCATTTTTGATTCACTCTGTTATGAGATAATGTGGAAACATAATCAATGTCTAAAGTATGACAATTACTCAATGACGTATGTCTTCAAGTACGTGACTTGAAAGAATGAGATCACACAGATGTTAAGAGTATGTACATTCTCTATATGTTCCTAGTCATATGTTACTATAGAAGGCATATACACAAAAATAACACATAAGACTGGAATGTGAGTTGGTTGATGAAAAAATCTCAATAGTCATGAAATGGTGATATCAGGCCAAGCTCATAGAAACATGTTATAGAATTGTGTATCGGACAGACCCACCTTAAAAGTGTCACATGGAAACCATACTTACTAATTCATAGTCATCTCTCATAGTGAAGGTGGTGATTGTGATTCTTAGCCATGAGATCACTACCCTCATCACATGTCATTCGATGTACTTCTACATCATCAAGTGTAACCCTGAAACATGGATTCCCATAAAGGTGATGATTGGGTAGCTGTGACACATGGGGATAGAAAGTGAGTGATGTAGATGGGATATGTCCCTCCTACTAGAGTTTGATATTCATGGCCACTTGATTAGTGAGACTAAGAAACACATGTGCAAGCACATGTGAATCAATATATGATATTGAGGTCACATATATCTCATATAGTCTGCTTTTGGACCAAGAAACATGTATTGAACATTGATAGGTAGACTCTTCCATGCCTAGAGTTCATTTTAGATATCAGAGAAAAAGGAATTATATAATTACTAAAACACTTTACACATATTGTATGTTGAAGTTGTTCTCTCACATTTCATTCACTTGGGTAGCCGTGATGTGTGACGAGGCACCGCTCTTTGCTTGTGATGTCATGATCTAGTTATGGACATTCACTGCCAACGTGATATGGGACTGATTGGGTAACACACATACGAACCCACCTAGAAGGGGAGTTTATCGTGAATAATAATTGAACTAATTGCTAAAATGTGAAGTATTCAATTTGAGCAATAAATCAACTGATTAGACTACCAATTGATCGACTCAAATGTTGAGATGACCGTTTGGAAAGTCAGGATGATCACAAATTGAATTGGCAAAGTTCTTCCCAAATTGAAGATCGAACCGATCGGTTCACTCATCGAACTGACCGGTGCGGCTTGGGTCACCGATTGACCGGTTGGGTGTGTGAGATGACTATCTTGTGTGAGAGAGACTACTCAGTTCATGCAGAAATTTGATTGCAACAAGGATTACTATTGACATCATAGCGTGCATTAATTGGATTTGAATTTCCAAATCATATGTGATGGGGAAACATAGTGAAACGAACGATTCATTGTGTGTGTCAATCTTCTTGCATGCGAACCAACTAGTTTAGTTGCCAACTGACTGGTTAGGTGCTTACAGGTTGTGAAAATTCATGTTCTTCTAGTCCCTTCCAGTCTTACAACAATTGGAAACCCTAACTCTCACTCCTCTTATAAATAGAGGGGTGTGGGGGCTTCCCAACACAAACAATTAAGAATCAGTTGCTCTGACAATTTTTGTCATCTTTAGTTGTTGTATCCAAGAGATCCCAAGCAAGTCCTACCTAACTAGGGAGGGATAGTGAGGGAGAGAAAAAATGAGGATCATTATAGTGGGAGAGCACGTTGGTGACTAGTACACCAATGGGAGGGACAACTCTTTCATGTCCATTCTAGTAGGACGAAACAAGTTCTAGGTGGTTCGTGTGGACTTATATAGGTGATATGGCCTTTGCTATCGCTAGGAGGACATTGTCAGCCTGCAGTCCGTGAGGAGACTATAGGATCCGTTGTAGTCGTTGTTCCAGTCTACTTTCAATGGTGAAGACTAGGAGTTGCACGAACACCGTCCAAAAGTAACTAGAAGATAGTTGCACTACAACGAGTTGTAGTTTTTGGACTTGCTCTAGGACCAGATTTAAACTCATTAAACCATCTTTCCTATTTCACAGTTATTGATACAACCTTATTGTTCTAGGAAATACAAATGGATATTGATGTTGCCTTACTTTGCGCCTGCATTTCCCAACAATAACCTCCATCACAAAACATAAAGGGCACATAACCTCATAAAACCAAAGTACTTATACAACTCTAGGGATATTGAATCACAAAGCATACAACATGTATATGCAAGTGAAAGTAAAATCACAAAATTAGAATTAGTAATATTTCCGTCACATAAATTGACAATATGAAACATCCCCAAAATAGGGTAACATTAAGTTCTATTTCAAAAATAAGGAAAAACTTGATTCAATTCCATAATTAAGGTTTCGTCATGAAGAAAAGTACAATTTTAGATTCCTACATGAATTATTGATAGTTTAAGAATATTTGGAACTCAAAGTTATATTTGCAATGCTAAAATAGCATAAGAATGACAGTAGCATTCTCAGTTTTTGATGGCTGCTCGGAGCGTCAGAAGAGGAGGCGGGTGATCACATCTCCAAGCGCAACACAACCACCAAAGATTTGCTCCAAGCTAGACTGAGACAAGAGTGGTGGCTGCTCCCAAGGCCTGGAACTCCCTCTTCAAGGAGCCGGTAGGCAATGCAGCAACTAGAATCAATGAAGAACTAATCACCATTGATGATGACGAGATCATTATCCCACAAGAAGAGGTAGATTCCAATGCTTCTTAGTGGTCAAACACCCTCACAGGTTACATCGTGGGGTTTAGGCCTCACATCCCAATGCTACAGGAGCATCTCTGAAACACTTGGAAGCTGGCGGGCCAAATGGAGGTGATGGGGGTGAGCCAATGGCTGCTTCATAATCAAATTCCATGACCAAATAGACATGATCACAGCGCTAGAAGGAGGCCCTTGGTACATACATGACAAACCCATGATACTTAAGAAGTGGGAAAAAGGGGACACACTAGAGCAAGAAAAGCTCACAAATGTTCTTGTGTGGGTGAAGATCCATAACCTCCCATTGGAATTGGGGAGTGACACAATGCTAGCTCGAATTGCTACTTATCTCGGAAAGATGCAGTGCCTGGACAGACAGACGAAAGCACATAGGGTCCTAGAATATTCTTGACTGAATGTCATAATGAATGTAGACTCTACTTTCCCCACGGAAGTGATGCTTCGTACAAATACAGGAAATCCATACAAGGTACAGATTGAATATGAATGGTTGCCAAACCACTGTCCCCATTGTGGCACCTTTGGGAATGATTCAAAGTTGTGCAAAGAACCTACTGAAAAGAGTAAGGAAATGATCCAGGAGACAGTGTCTTAGCATCACACCCAAGTTTAGAAAAATACAAACACGACAGTGGAAAATGAAGGGGCACAAAGCTAGAACACCAATGTAGAAGAGCAAGCCACATTGGGCAGACAAGAGTAGGAGGTTCATGAAGTATTTTAGATACCCAAGAACAAATCACCATCAGCTAACAGAAGAGTAACTCAAAGCCATAACAATACAATTCAAAATAAATCTAGCAATCGGATCCAGCTACTAGATGGAGATGGGAGACAACCACAAACCCAGACCACTACCAATGATGTCGGGATGTCAGTAGCTGAGTGGGTTGCCCATGTCTGAACTTCCTACCATTCTAGCCTGGAACACCAGAGGTTTGTCCTTGTGGGGCAAACATAACGATGTTCGGGCTGAGATTAAAAAAGTGAAGGTTGACTTATTCTTTCTTCTCGAAATAAAAATAAAAAGAAAAAGGATTGCTAGAGAAGCTAGCAGGTTATGGCCTAACACATACTGGATTGAAAACTCCTAGTCGTGCAAGAAGGTTAGAATCCTAGTCCTTTGGGACAATGAATCTTATACTATTCAGACAAAGTATCAATCTAAGCAACTAGTACACTTCTCAATGGTGTGTGGTTCTGGTCCTATTGAGGTCATTGTGGTGTATGCTACAAATGATGACAATACCAGGTCTAAAATGTGGTTGGATCTGATTAACATCAGGAAACATATACACCACCCTTGGATAGTCATTGGGGACTTCAACGTCGTTCGAGCTGCAACTGAAAGAAGCGGACGATCTGCCCCATCCACTCAATTGATGGAAGATTTCAATGAAACCGTGATGGCTTCAAATCTGATTGAAATCCCAGGGAAAGGGCATTTCTTCACCTGGAACAACCAACAGGAAGGGGAAAATAATACCCGTAGTAAAATTGATAGAACTTTGGCCAACATAAACTTCATCAACATGTTCCCAAAGATGTGGTTAGAGGTGAAAACAATGATCATTAGAGACCACTACATGCAGGTTCTCCACCTTGAAGATTCAAATGCTAAGAAAAAATACCCCTTCTGGTTCGTTAATGTGTGGGAAGCAATGCCTGGCTATATGGAAATATTGAAACATGCTTGGGAGACCCCAGTTCAGGGCTAACCAATGTATAGGGTCTGTATGAAACTCAGAACTCTAAAGAAGGCAATCCAACAGTGGAACTGGGACAAATGTGGTGATATGGTGGACAATGATGAACACAGAGAGAAAGAAGTGTTGCAAGCTCTGAGTTTGTCTGACCTTAATCTGGATGATATGTTACTATGGGATATGGAAACGGAGAAAATTCAGCTGGAAAAAGAAGCAAGGGATGTTGAGGAGTCTATGATCTGACAAAAGTCTAGAATATTCTGGCTAAAAAATGGGGATCACAATTCCAAATTATTTTACATGTCTATGAAAACTAGGTAGAGAAGAAATCAAATCAAAATCCTTGAGCATAGAGGAGCCACTCTATCCAAGGAGGAGGACATCAAGTAGGTCTTCTTGGAGTAATACAACAACCTCTTTAACAAAAATCTCCAAGTATGTGTTTTACCCCGAGACATCAATTTCCCTGAGCTGAACGAAACAAAGATCAGAAACATAATTGTGGAGGCAACAAATGAAGAGAAAAGACAAGTAGTGATGCATGATGATAAGGATAAGGACCTGGGGCCTGATGGATTTAAGGCCTTCTTCTATCAAATAATGTGGCCAGTGATTGGGGAGGATGTATGTAAAGCCATCAAGGATTTCTTCAACAAAGCCAAGCTCCTTCGAGAAGCTAACAAAACTTTCATTGCTTTTATACCAAAAGTGAAATATCCCAACAAGGTCAATGAATGGAGACTGATATCTTTATGCAATTTTGTTTTCAAAATTATTTCAAAGATCCTTGCTAATCATCTTAAGGATGTGATGCCAGACTTAATTAGCATAAACCAATGTGCATTTGTCAAGGGGAGACGCATCTCGGATGCCATTCTTTGGGCAAATGAGTTGATTAGTGATTTTAAGAAGACACATACCAGTCCCAGGATGTGTGTAAAGGTTGACCTCTGTAAGGCCTACGACACCATCAACATAACTTATATTCTAGAGATCGTGAGAAGGATGAAGTTTCCAACTTGCTGGATCCAATGGATACATGAGTGTCTGTCTTTTGCGTCTTTTCAAATCCTGATTAATGGATATCTGACACCCATCTTTAAAGCCTCAAATGTCATTTGTCAGGGTGACCCCCTGGCCCCATACCTATTTGTCTTAGGTATGTAGGGATTCACGACCTTTATGAACAAAGTTGTCACTGACAAAATAATATGAAAATTGGTGAATGTCAAATCTCCCATCTTATCTTTGCTGATGACCTCTTGCTATTTACTGATGTTACTGAGGGAAATGTTAATGGCATTAGAAAAGTTCTAAAAGACTTCAATGAATGCCCTGGCCTCCAACTAAATCCAGACAAAAGCCAACTATTTATTAGTGCCTCTACTACTATGGACATTCAAGGGATGATCGGCATCCGTAAGACCGACTTTCCAGTCAGATATTTGGGGCTTCCTCTGGTGCCTTGATGTCTAACAAAAAAGATGTGTCAACCTCTTCTAGACAAAGTTAAGACCAAACTCGAGTCCTGGAAAATGAATATTCTTTCTAGGGCAGGAAGATTGGAGCTTATCATTTCTACATTGTCATCATACCACCTTTTTTGGACAAGTGTATTCCCACTGCCTAAGGCTACTATATGCGAAATTGAAGGTCTTTGTAGAAGATTTCTTTGGGAGGACTGTGAAACTTCCAGCCACATTCACACGATCGATTGGGATACTATCTGCAAACCAAAAATTGAAGGGGGTCTGGGCATTACACGCATGGAGGACTAGATTACAACTGGTCAAATCAGAAACATCTGGGATATATCAAATGACAAGAAATCTTTGTGGGTACGTTGGATCCATAATAAATATTTGACGAACTATTCTATCTAGAATTGCAGATCAAAGAAGCAACAGAGCTGGTATTGGCGCAGCTTGCTAAGGTACAAGGATTGTATCCTACCTTTGGTTAGATTCCAAATTGGCAGTGGGGCTTTAATCAGCTTGTGGAATGATCTGTGGGTGGAAGGGTAATGTCTAGAGCAAGTTATTGGCCAGAATATGAAATTAAGAAGTGGCCTTGAGCCAAACCAACTATTGTCTAAGCTCATCAAGGATGGTAAATGGACCATTCCAAATGTCAGGGGCATGGGGGCAATCCAAAATATCTGCCAACAAGTGAATCTAGTAGTTGAAGATAAATGCTACCTAAGAGGCCTAACCTAGTTCATTCTAAAAGGAGCTTGGGACCTTTGCCATACAAGACATGAGACTATCTTCTAGGCTCAATGGTTGTGGAGGTTCAGTCAACCAAGAAGGTACCTGGCGCACTGCTAGAAATTCTTCCAAGGCAGACTAGTCACTGAAAGCTACCTCCAGAAAAGAGGCTTCTTCCTTGTGTCGCAGTGCAACTTGTGCAAGACAGATCTGGAGACAGTAGAACATCTCTATTGGAAATGTAGCTTCACCAAGAGAATATGGAGTAAAGTAGAGCATGTAACCCATACAAAAGTCACAAATGCTGAAGACATAGTCAAATGCAAAGGCAGGAAATCTCACACCATCATAAATGCCACTTTGTACCATGTATGGTGCATGAGGAACAATACCATTTTTGATGGGGTAGGACTAAGTGTTGAAACTACTTGGCATCATATTAGCCAAGATTTTCATAGTCTATACATGTATAGATAGACTTTGCCTTTTTTGATGTTTACCCACCCCATGGCTTTATAGCTTACCTATACATGTAAACACTTTTGAAGGATGGAATGGAAAGTAGCATGCTTAATGATAAAAAAAATAAAGGAACTCAATGTTATCTAGAATATACCCAAATAGGTCATCAAGTCAACAAAGAGAAAATCCATTAAAAAAATACCACAAAGAGGCCCAAGGGGAGAGAGAAAGAAAGTGATTTCTCAATATGACTCATGCAACTTACATAATGAGAGAGACAAATTAGGTTAATTTCTCAATGTTATTAAGGATATGCAACAAATCGTTAATAGAGTGCAACTTGTCTAATTTCAAAACCTAGATCCAAGTACGATCTCTTCTTCACTTAATATAAAATTATATTTAGAAATAATGAATTTCTATGTATATTATAAACCCTATAATACTAATCTTATTTCAATGGGTATTTTTGTGTAACTTTTTGACTTATATGGTAATTGTTTTGAAATTTTGAATTTTTCTCTATTTACTGAATTTCTCAAGAAAAAATGAAGCAAAAGACAATATTACCCTCACACCATACATCAAAAGACTGATGTTTGATAGGATAAATCAATAAACAAAACAATATCATGGAACCATGAAAAACAAATCAAAATCACAAGGAATAGATGGAAACGACCATAAGAGGTGCAACAAACTAAATCAAAAATCAATTTGGCGTGGGTTATGCTCTTCTATAAAAAAGATGCAAATATCACCAACATAAAAAGGAATTATACTTTCTCTTAGATAATCAAACTCAAGATTGGATATTTCTCAGGCATCAGGGACCACAACACTAGCTATACCAGATTTTTGTGGTCCTAAGGACTAGGTGTCAATCCTGAGAGGAAGGTAGAAGAAGGTAGCAAGGATCCCAGGTGTCAATCAAACATGGCAAGTAGAAGAAGGTTGCAAGGAAATTGCAAACAAGCAAAACACAGTGAGGAACAAATGTTGAGAGGAATTCAATATTTCATGGAATAGCCAACTGTGGGTAAACCAAGATGAACTGAGCTTAAAGTGCAAGAACCCATGACAATTGTACAACTACTGAAAAGAAGAATAAAAGGGGAAAATGAATACCTACCTTGTGAACCAAATAATAATCTTGGAGAGTTCTATAACGATCAGGGAGGGGTTCCAAGAAACCTCTACAAGGTCTAATTTTCAGAAGCACCCAGACAAAAGCCGACTGATTGCGGGAAAGAGATAAAGCTCTGGGAGATATGAAAGGCATGAAACAAACCAAGGTAGCATTGGTAAAATTCTCTTGAAGGTTTGGTTGAAGCATAGGAACCTAATTATAGGGTCTTTAGGATTAGAGAGGTAGGAGAAAGAAAAAGGGAAGAAGGCTGGGAATGAGCATGAGAGGTCAAGGAGGTGGGGACCGACAAACAACTAAGGGTATAAAAAACAAGAAAATTTTAGAGGAAAAGGTGCAAAATTAGTTAAGAAATGCACTTGGGAGGGAAAGAGAAAAGATATGAAGGGTTGAGGGAATTTTTTTTGAATGAAATTTGGATTTGATGTGTGTATTGTGTCATGCAAGATATGTCTCTTATCAAAGACAGGAGACTACCTTCTGGTTGCCAATTTTTTATCCTAAGGATGAAATAATACCATGCCTTGTGTAAAGTCTGGGTTTTCACAAGTCATAGTGTGAAAATAGTCGAAATGTATGTGACAAATGATATAAATCGAAACTGTAGAAAATCAACCCAATGAATCCCAACAATTTGTATACTTAGGGTTTTTAACTTCTTCTTTCTTTCTTAATTCATTCTAGTGCCCAAATAAAATTCAATAATACTGAATATGGTACTTGGACAAACTAAGACAATAAAAATCTGAATTTGAGACCAATTTCAACTTTTGAATTAATTCAAAAATTTATTTAATATTTTTTCTTATCTATATTTCTTTTCTTAATGGAATAAGAATAATTTGGATTGTTCAAATAATGTGAAACATGGCACCCAAGCTGGATGGGACCCATGGAACACAACTTTCTCATTAGGATTTGGGTTTTCAAGTTCCCTTTTATGTATTAAAAAACAATTAGAGTTTTAGGCTCGTCACCATTATATTATTATAACATTATATCATTACCATCATTATTTATTATTTGTAGTTCTATTATCTTAACATTGTTCCCAAAAGTGTATCCTTATATTATTGCATGAAATTTCATATTTTTCTTATTTAACATATTAAGTATGTTAATTCAATATTTATTTATATATTTGCACATTATTCATGTTAGTAGACATGAAAAATCTAAATTTTATTCTAATACATGTATGAAGCACTTCATACTTCTTATTAAATAAATCTTACCCTTTATGTGCATATTAGTTAGGAAAGGAATCATATGTGGCATACTTGATGTGTTCTAGAGGGGGTGAATAGAGATAATATAAATCTTATGCAATTTCAAGCACTAAGAAGGTTATATTACAACTTTCTTAAAAGATAATGCAGTGGAAATGTAAATCAAGTAATAGGATAACAAAAGAAAACTATAAGATAAACCTGATGTAGAGTGGTTCTATCAAAAGATGTTAGTCCAGTACTTGGTTGTACTCAACCAGGATTTACAACAATAAACTTTTACCTCACAAGGAATAATACAAAGTACAATTGTTATTTTCTTATTTCATGGCCAAGGAATAGCACTAAACCATTTCTCTAACATCCAAGAAAGAGCAACAAACCTATTCTTTAATGAAAAAGGAAGAGCACCAAATGATGTTGTTGAATAAGATTGGAGGGAGAGAATGCCAATGCCCACAATATGCAAATATGAATTCTTCAAAAGACTTACAATGTAAATCTCTCTATGAACAAGTAATGATCAACTCCTACAAGGATAGAAAAGGTTATATTTGGTGGAATACGACACTTTTGATGATATATGGATTAGATCTGAACATAGACATGTAGAATTCTAAGCTTGAAGAAAGATAAATTGTAATTGATTTGCTCAAGTGTGTATTCTTAGTGTTCATTTACTCTCTGAATATTGGAAATATTTAGTAATGCTGAATCATAGTTGTAGGGAGTTTTTTAACCAAGTTACATACTAAACTAGCCATTGGGATGTCAAAAGTCAAGTTTTCAACTAAAAGAAAAATTAATGTTGATTTTAACTATGGACTAATTATAGGTCTAACTGTACTTCGACCTAGATCTATGTCAATAAAACTATAGTTTGATCAAGATCTCATTCCAACTTTAGTTTGACTGAGAATCAGCCTCCTCTCAAAATTCACAATGTCTATTTTCTATGATGACTCTTTTTTCTACAACTACTCTTTTTTGGTCGAACTATAGTTTGGCCAAAAATGTCTGTAAATTCATTTATAAACATTTTGGAGAAATATTAAATGATTTTTATAATTACACCTTTCTAACCTAAAGACTTGATATATATTTGAAAAGAGGTTTAGGATAGGATGTGATTGATCATTATTGGTTCTTAAATATTGCTAGCAAGTTAACTGTACAAAGTATATACATTGTACAACTTGTCCTACAAGCATCCAATCATATATCATATTGCATATTATTTATTGTTGGGTCTTTTCTAAGTTCCTTGATAATCTAAAACTCTAAATGAACATTTTATTAACTTAAAAGGGAAATAATTTATTTATCAAAATCAGAGAGTGTCATATCTAAAAATCCAACAACCTCCACCTTTTTTACCATGAAAACTTTTTCCATAAGATAATATTTAAATTATACGATTCATAGAATCATATATTTAAGTTTCTTTAGATAGTAAAAATTATCCTCATGATGAAAATGATTAGAAAATCTAATTCTAGCTTTGCCTTTGAATTTATGGAAAATATGTTGGTATGTATGCCCTGAGAGCCATTCATGTGATGATTGGTGGGATACATTAAGATTGATTTGATAAACATCAAATGCAAGCTTCCAATTCTTTCTAGTTCAGTCATATGAGATAGTGATAGAATAGATTGAATGTCTAGAGAATGACAGTACTCAATGACGTATGCTTTCAGGTTGAGGACTTGAACAATGAGATCATACGGATGCTAAGAGTTTGTACATTCTCATTATGTCCCTAGTCAGATGTCATTGTGGAAGATAGATAGACAGTAATGACACACAAGACTAGATTGTAGTGTTGGTTGATGACAGAATCTCATTAGTCATGATATAGAGATATCAAACAAAACACATAGGTACTTGTTAGAGAACAAGTGTACCAGACAGACCCACCGTGAGTTTGACACATGGAACCATGACATGGTAGTCACAGTAAGTACTCACAGTGATGGTGGTGAGTGTGATTCTTTGACCTGAAATCACTACACTCAACACATGTCATTGGGCACACTTTGACATCATCAAATGCAGTCTCGAAACATTGGTTGTTATAAAGGTGATGATTGGGTGGCTTTGACACATGGGGCTTTTGAGGGGTGAGTGATAGATATGGGATTTGTCTCTCCTGAGGGAGTTTGATATCCATGGCCACTTGATGAGTAGGATTGAGAAAGGCGTGCATGCATGTGTGAATCAGTATGTGATATTGATGGCATACATATCTCTTCCAATCTACTCTGAGATCAAGAAAGTGAATGAACGTTGACAGGATGACTGTTCCATGCCTCGAGTTCATTCGGGATATCAGTGACAAAGGAATTATACATTCACTGTAACACCATTCACGGATTGTAGGATTGAAAGTTGTTCTCCAACTTTCTATTTCACTTGGGTAGAACTGATGTGTGACTAGGCACCGCTCTTTGTTTGTGAAGTCATAAGTGTTATGGACTTTCACTGCCAACGTGAAATGGACCTGTAGGGTCACACACATAGGATTTAACCTGGAAGAGGATTTTTGTCCTCAAACAATGTTTAAATTGATTACTAAAGGAGTTTAGTAGTTCAATTAAACACTCAATCAATTGATAGCTCAATGTCATAATGTTCAAGGTGTTGGACATTTTGATTGGAGTATCGGATTGATTGAAATTGCAATTGACTGATTCCACACAATTTGCATTCCCAACCGATCGGCTCATGTGATGAACCGATCGGCTCAGGTGGTGAGTTGATCAGCTCATGGATAGGGTGAAATGATTGGTTCAAGTGTTGAAACGATCGGTTCAACTGGTGCAACCGAGCAAGTTGGGAAAGTCAGGTTGGTGAGAAATTTCTTTTTGTTTCACTTGCCCAATTTGATTGGAACAAGGATTGGTATTTGATACCAATTAGAAACAAAAGAAGGAAATTCAATCGGGAACTGATCAGGACCACGAACCGACCGGTTTAGAAATGAACCAACCATTTCATGGGTCCCAACTAATCGGTTGAGGTGTCAACCGACTGGCTCAGGTCCCCAACCGACCGTTTCAGAAATGAAATGATCAGTTCAGGTGGCGCAGTTGGTTGTTTTTGTGGAAAATCTCGAACCCTTCTACTCCTGCTTTAGTCCCACATTTCTCGGGATAGAGAACCATGTCCCATGACCCTCCTATATATAGGGTTATTGGGAGCTTCTCAAAAGTACAACTCAGTGCAACCAGTTGCTCTGTAAAGTTGTCGTTCTCTCTGGTTTTGGTAACCGAGAGAGCCCAAGCTAGTGCTACCCGATAAGGGAGGCACATCAAGGGAAAGACAACTACATAAAGCGACTAGTGGCAGGAGAGTGTGTCAGTGACTAGTACGCTGACAGGAGGGTGTCACTCCTTCCAATTCCTTGTGAGACAAGGAGATTGGAGTTCCAGGTGGTCTGTGTGGACTACTTCAGAGGCGGGAGATTTCTGCCGCTCGGAGGATAGCTATCAATCCCGGCAGTCCCGGTGAGACCAGGAGTCGTCAGTCCCGGTGCGACCAGGAGCTGCACAGACACCGTCCAAGACCGGAGGTGAAGACCACGCAAGCTGTAAGGTATTGTCTCCGAGCAAGCCTCGGGATAAGGTATGATTCCACAAACCATCCTTTCCTATTGTATAGACGTTGACGCGTTTCCTTCTTCTGGGTTTGGGGAGGAGAAATTTTTTGTTTCCGCTGCCTTCTCTGCCTCCCCTAAAACCCATCAGTGGTATCAGAGCCACGTCAACTGCTCTATACTTTAGAATTATTGATATGATCGATTTTGGTTTGTCGCCTTTATTTATTACATACGATGCTAATAAAATTGGCTTTATGCATGTCCAATCCTAAACCCACAAATCCCAATATACATATATGATATGTAATATTAATGCACTCGATACGCGTCACCCTTAAACGAGTTTTGTGGTGGATGTATAGCGTGGTTATGACCATTAAACCCTATTTGTGTATGGTTGTATGTGGTTGCTTGCATCTCGGTCTACGCACCGATCTTCCTTCTCCTATTCCCGATGTAACTCGAAATAATTCGAGATTTCTTTCCTACCTTTGCTCCCCTCGAATGTAACTCAAGGTTTCTCTTTTTACAATGTAAAATAGGATAGAATTTTATTTCCTATTATGTCAAAGAACGGAGGACATCCTGACGACAGCTGAGACGATCGTGAACCGATCGGTTCAAGGCGTGAACTGATCGGTTCAAGGAAGTGAGGCGATCGGTTGATGACCGGTTCGAGGAGCGAGACGAGCGGGTGGCGGACATAATGAGATGCATGATGACCAGGTGAACCGATCGGTTGGAGGATCCAACCGATCGGCTTGTGGCACCCAGCCGACCGGCCTGATGGCGAGTCGATCAGTCATGTGATGAGTTGATCAAACCCAAAAAGGCAAAGCACAGAGTTCATCTTGTACTGGTTGCATGTGATGTAGACCTAGATGACCGTGATTCCTCTTGTCTCGAGGAATCACATTAGGATGGCCATAATCATCGCTTTTATCGTTTTTCATGTTTTCTGTGGGATATAGCATGTATATGATATGTACTATGTATTATGGTGATTGGATATGTATATGTATATAAAAACCAAATCCCTCATTAAAATA
The DNA here is from genome assembly GCA_963693085.1 of Alisma plantago-aquatica. Lineage (NCBI taxonomy): Eukaryota > Viridiplantae > Streptophyta > Magnoliopsida > Alismatales > Alismataceae > Alisma > Alisma plantago-aquatica. Next base: position 28,838,512 of record OY856411.1, read on the forward strand.
TTAAGTCTTATATGCCTTCCATTAGTGAAACACATGAAAAACTTGATCAACCAAGTGTAGGTTATGCCAAAGTGTGGTGCGCCGTCTATCTTGTGGAAGTGTGAAGGGTAGACATGTAGGTTCTACCAAAGCAGGGTGCATGTTTACCGTGTCAGCTTTTGGGTTAGACATAAATGGTGATTCTTAGAGCGTCTAAGCCCAGAGGCAAGGAATGTTCATGGCAAGGTGTTGTGCATGTTCATTCATTAAGAATTGCATATGAAGCAATTGGCATGATGGCCTACCTAAATAGTCAAGATTGTGGGCGATCAGCCAAAGCTGACTCATGACTTGATGAAATATGGATCTTGCCCACTAGAAGGTTGTACGCTGCAATCTTCCAAATTGATGGTGAGGGCTATCAATTTGAAGTAAAATAGTGGGAGCGATAATTAATTAAAGGCCTAATTATATCATCAACTTTTCAAATCAATCAAATAAGTCAAAATTGGTTTTTGGACTAAAATTGCATATTTCCTTTTGTAGTACAAATGAAAACAAACAATAATCACTTTATTTGCGATCGGTCCTTGAGACCAACAAAATAATAGGAATAATTCCATGATTGGTTAGGACGATGAGAAGTGTTCTCAATCAAAGAGCAAAAGCTCTAAGTCCTAGTTATACCAGAATCAGATGAACTCAATCCCACCACATCAATGGCTGAAAGTATGCTTATGGAAACATACAGAGGATGACATTGATGAGGAGTGCTTGATGTTTTGTTCTATGAACTATGAGTTGCAAATTCAGCATGAGACATATGATGTCTCCAAGACATTGTCCTAGTATGTCATGATAGAAGGAGATCCAGTAAGGTATTCACACACTCAATATGATTGGGTATGTGGAAAGACCTGACGAAGAAGGATTCCCTCTGAGCCAAGAGTTGGCTATTGGTATGATACTGCAAATGTTGCGAGAATCATACAGTTCATGATAAACTACAACATGAAAAACTTTGACAAGCGTTGACAAAGTTGTTGGACATGTTGAGGACAATAGAGTCAAATATGAAGAAAGACTAACCCTAATCTTTGATGAGATCAATGAAAGGTAAGTCTTAAGGGCAAGGGCAAGGGCAAAGCAAAGAAGTGTTCTGATGTTATCCAGCAGCCCAAGCCGTCTTCAACCTCAAGGCACATGAGGAAAGGGTGTATGAAGGAATTGTCCTCTCTATCTGGAAGAACAAAAGAAGAAGGAGGCGACAGACGTCTCTACTTAAAGGTGTCATGAAAATAAACTTGTAACACTTTTGAGGTATATGATACCAAGATGTAAAGTGTAAAGCACTCAATAAATGGGGCAAGTGTTGCCGCCATAGATAGGAGTACTTTAGTTTATTTTCAGCCTAAAAAGTATGTAATACAGTTATGAACTGCTATTTCATATTTGCCAATAGATAGAAACACTTTATTTTTGCATATTGTATGACAATGATGGCAATCAATAAAGAGATATTTCAATTTCTAAAGATATGATCTTTATGGAAATGTGTTATTTATCTTGTGGTATTTGATATGCATAAGATAAAATGATACCTAAAAGTTATAGATAACTCAAACAATAAAATTAGCATCAATCATGAGAAATTCATTTCTAGTTTCCATGTGATGGATAAATCTAGACTCTTTTGGTTATAGAACCAGTAAGAGACATGAATATCTTGAACATGATTAATCAATCTTCACTAATGGTAGTGGGAGAATGATTATCCTATTAGGTATAATACATGTGATGTATTTACATACCTATTGGAGCAAATGCTAAATATTTCAAATGGTGTTTAGAGAAATACCAATATGAATATCTTGAAGTGTTCAAGAATATCATAAATGAAGTAAAATTTTGGTGAAGTGTTAATTCTTGATGAGATCTATGAATAAAATACTTAGACAAAATGTTTGAGATCCTTATGAGTGATTATGATAGTGTATCATAGTGAACTCTTGATTAAGGTATGTGATGTCTAAATCAAGAAGGAGTCATACTCTAAGGAGTTAGAGGATGATTATCAAATAATTGAATTCTTCTTAATAAAAGAATACCCCTCACTAATAAAAGAAATTAAGAATCACAAGGGTTGTGAATTCTTATATCCTTACACCTCAATTATCTATGTAATGAGTTGTTCATGTGATGAGTCAACTATCCAGATGAATATGAGGAACCGAATTTTGAGTTATGGTTTATGACCATTACATCCTAAATGACATCCATGTGAACCATAAGGTATGACGTTGATGGTAGCATCCATTGGATGAAATCCATAAGTGCAAATGAATCTGAAGTGTTAAGACACATGGATAACATTTTGAGAAAGATGATGCTTGTTGATTGCAACTTAATGACTAATACATTTGGCATATGGATACTAAAACTGCATTCCTATGAGGAATAAAACCAGGATGTGTACGTGACACAACCTATAAGGTTTCTGAATCCACTAATGCAAATGAAGTTTATAAGTTACAATGGACTAATCAATGTGATTGATTGAGTACTAGCAACTCAGAATTGGATCTTTACTTTGATAATATAGTCAAAGGGTTTGACAGATATGTCAAAGATAAAGAAGGATCTATGATTTAGTGGGAGCGTGTTCACATTCCACATGTTGATGTGAAATGGAAATGTTCTAGAATGGAAATCCAAAAGTGGAAATTATCTTTAAGGAAGATAGAGATGTTTCCTATGTGATAGGAATAGAGATCTATAGAGATAGTTCTCGAAAACCTCTTGACCTAAAAGAGGAGAAAACATACATTGGCAATCTGTACTGAAGGGTTCAATATGCACAGATTAAGTGGGAGAAAACTTGTCCATGTTACATGGAGTTAGTATCACAAGGCCAAGTGTCTAATTCTTATGAAGAATGGGAACACTAAGAATAGATATGGATCTATCATGTATGTAATCATCCCATTATCTTGCATGTATCGACATGGAAAGAACAAAATGCATTCATCATCTTGTATGTAGGACATGGCAATATGATGTGCTCATCCTGATAACTTGTATGTGAGACATGACGAGTGAATGTCTGTCTACTTCCAGTAAGGGTTACTGGAATACCATGAGAACTTGATAAGTACTTGAGAAGTACTAGTTCTATGGAGATAAGGAAGAGTTCAATGTAAAGAGTTACATTGATGAGAACTTTCAAAAGGATAGAAAATTAATCACAAAATATATATAGGATATATAAAAGTGAAAGTTTGTTCATAATTGGAAGTATTCCAATAAAACCATTTAAAAGGAAATGTTGAGTATCTAGGTGTTAGAGAACAGCAGTGGATACTATATGGATCTGGAAGTTCATGAGATGAACTTATAGATATTCCACTCATTGATGAAAAGTATGGAATCCTTGATCATGCAATGTGGCTAAAGGTTAGCAAAGGAATACTAGATCGCATATTACGGAAACTCCATCTCATACGTATGACGTACAACGAAGAGATGAGAGACATGCAATCTATACTAACTTTGGCAAGGTGTTGTCATTTCTCACTATGATCGCACTAGAGCAGAGTAACATGTGGGACATGTTTTAAGATCGCTATGAATATGATTCAAGGGTGATTGGCTCGCAGTGCAAGTGGGAGTCTGTTGGTATGTATGCCCTGAGAGCCAATCATGTGATGATTGGTGGGATACATTAAGATTGATTTGATAAACATCAAAGGAAAGCTTCCAATTCTTTCTAGTTTAGTCATATGAGATAGTGATAGAACAGATTGAATGTCTAGAGAATAACAGTACTCAATGACGTATGCTTTCAGGTTGAGGACCTGAATGATGAGATCATATGGATGCTAAGAGTTTGTACATTCTCATTATGTCCCTAGTCGGATGTCATTGCGGAAGGTAGATAGACAACAATGACACACAAGACTAGATTGTGGTGTTGGTTGATGACAGAATCTCATTAGTCATGATATAGAGATATCAAACAAAACACATAGGTACTTGTTAGAGAACAAGTGTACCAGACAGACCCACCGTGAGTGTGACACATGGAACCATGACATGGTAGTCACAGTCAGTACTCACAGTGATGGTGGTGAGTGTGATTCTTTGACCTGAAATCTCTACACTCAACACATGTCATTGGGCACACTTTGACATCATCAAACGCAGTCCTGAAACATGGGTTGTTATAAAGGTGATGATTGGGTGGCTTTGACACATGGGGATTTTGAGGGGTGAGTGATAGATATGGGATTTGTCTCTCCTGAGGGAGTTTGATATCCATGGCCACTTGATGAGTAGGATTGAGAAAGGCGTGCACGCATGTGTGAATCAGTATCTGATATTGATGTCATACATGTCTCTTCCAATCTACTCTGAGATCAAGAAAGTGAATGAACGTTGACAGGATGACGGTTCCATGCATCGAGTTCATTCAGGATATCAGTGAAAAAGGAATTATACATTCACTGTAACACCATTCACGGATTGTAAGATTGAAAGTTGTTCTCCAACTTTCTATTTCACTTGGGTAGCATTGATGTCTGACTAGTCACCACTCTTTGTTTGTGAAGTCATAAGTGTTATGGACTTTCACTGCCAACGTGAAATGGACCTGCAGGGTCACACACATAGGATTTAACCTGGAAGAGGAGTTTTTTCCACAAATAATGTTTAGATTGATTACTAAAGGAGTTTAGTAGTTCAATTAAACACTCAATCAATTGATAGCTCAATGTCATAATGTTCAAGGTGTTGGACATATTGATTGGAGTATCGGATTGATTGAAACTGCAATTGACTGATTCTGCACAATCTGCATTCCCAACCGATCGGCTCATGTGATGAACCGATCGGCTGAGCCTAGTGAACCGATCGGCTCAGGTGGTGAGTCGGTTGGCTCATGGACACGGTGAAATTGAAAAACTACTAGAGGGGGGGTGAATAGAGTTTTTGAATTATTTTAACAATTTATTGAATTCAAACAACCACAATTGAGATTGGAAGAAAGAGACAGGTGTTTAGAGTGGTTCCAACTATAGCAAATACTATAGTTGTCAGTCCACTACCCGGTTGCTTACCCAACCGGGATTTGAAAGTATTTATTTTATTACCTCTCGAGGATTTATACAAAATACAATACTTTCCTTTAAACCCTTTGAACAGCCTTCACTTTAAGTAGGTGCACCAACTTTGAGATAGCCTTCTATGAAGTAACTCCAAGCTCCCCCTTGAAGTAGCCTTCCTCTCTAGAAGTAATCTCCCGTTGCACCAGCCTTCTGAAGTAGCTCAAAGTCTCCTTCTTCGCCAAGAAGATCTTTACCCTCTCCAATCCGCAGCCTCCAACCTAGGAGTAGCAAGGAGAGTACAAACAATAATAGGGAACAAGAAAGAAAACAGAAATTACAACTTATCCTTTGTAGCCCAAGGCTTGATTTGCCTAGATCAAGCGTATAGATCTCCTAACCAAGTATGTGAACTTGTGATTGCAGTGGATAGGAGATACTAGCCTATAGGACACGAATTATGAGCTAAGGAATGAAATGGCCAATTGCCACAATGCTCAAATTGCTCACAAACAGATTGCACAAAGTATGCTCAAAGGTTTCTCAAGTGTAGCAAGTGTAAACAAGTGAGTTTAGGTGTCCTATGGCTTGTCCTATTTATAGGAATGGCCTAAGGATGCTTAAGGACATTCTAGACAACTTCTAGGGGTTTCTAAGTGCTTAACTAGTCGTTAGGTACAAAGTTGTTGCTTTAGCAACGGCTAATTAATTAATTCTGCAGTTGCTGTCAGAGACCATCTCGGTCGACAAATGGTCGACCGAGACACCTACTCAGTCGAACTTTTGTCGACCGACAGGCTCTCTGGAACAAGTGATTTGCAACGTCTTTCTTCAACTGCCAACTAACTTGTCTGTTGTGTCTAACGACTACTTTGGATCTTTCTCGGTCGAGAAGATTGTCGACCGAGAGTGTCTCGGTCGAGGAGTTTGTCGACCGAGATTGATCCTGTTTCAAGGTTTCAATTTAGGCACTAATTATGTGTGTGAGTGTGCATAAGTAATCCTATTTGAATGGGATGACTTGTCTAACTGTGGTGTTTAGCTAGGGAGAATCTAACGCTTGATTTACATGCAATTCTAAGTACTTGTACATTATATTTTTGTACAAGTTTTTACAACAGTGATTACATTGCATGAAAATATAAATATGTAAGCTTGTAGATTTTCCCTTGTTGCTTTGTCATCCTGCACACTCAAGTAGCACGTTAGATTAATAAGAATGAAATGTTTGTCATACTCAAAACAAAGGGATTTATAGATGTCCATTTAGCCAACAATCTCCCCCTTTTTGAAGATGACAAACATTTCCAAAATATAAGTAAAGGAAATATAAAACATATGAGTTTCATACCTTTAGATTACCTTTTGTAGCTTTTTCTCTTGTGTATAAAATGTGTGCTTATTATTCCCCATGAATTATGGAACATGAAATCCAGATCATTTGGGAATATAGCAACTTTCAATGTAAAGCCAAGAGTTTATTTATGAAACTCATTAATTGAGTTGTACATTATTAAATTTTGGTTTTATATTTATCTCTCCCCCTTTGTCATTTCAAAAAGATAACCGTTTAAGAATAAAAACTCCCCCTTAATAAGATATCCCATCAATTCTAATGAAAAAGATGTCCATTTAAAAGCCAAAAATGTAAACAAGAGGTTTTGTTTAAGTAGCACAAATATCAAAGAAAACATCCTCCAAAGGAGTGATAAGCAATTGCTTCCTAATATTGTTAAATTGATCTAGTGGAAGCGGTTTTGTAAAAATATCAGCCAATTGATCTTCCGTATCAACATGATGAAGGGAAACATGATTTTTGGAGATGTGATCCCTTAAAAAATGATGACGGATTTCAATATGTTTAGCTCGGCTGTGTAAAATAGGATTGTGTGCTAAGTTTATGGCGCTTGTGTTGTCACAAAAAATAGGCGTAGATGAAAGATTAAAACCATAATCGCTTAACACTTGTTGCATATAAAGTACTTGAGCACAACAAGACCCGGCTGCCATATATTCAGCTTCAGTTGTAGATAGGGCAACCGTATTTTGTTTCTTGCTAAACCAAGATACTAAAGCTCTCCCTAATAAGAAACAGCCACCACTAGTACTCTTGTGATCAAGTCGACAACCAGCATAATCCACATCAGTATAAGCTTTGAAATCCAAGGATTGTCCTTTTGGATACCATAAACCAAAGCAAGTAGTACCGGCTAGGTAACGAAGAATTCGTTTAACTGCTAGAAAATGAGAATGCATAGGTTGTGATTGAAATCGAGCACAAAGACCAACGGAAAACATAATGTCCGGTCTAGAATCCGTTAAGTAAAGCAAACTACCAATCATGGCTCTATATAAGGAATCATCAATAGGTTCCCCATTTTCATCCTTATCAATTTTGATAGAAGTAGCCATAGGAGTAGTAGCATGTTTGCATTGATCCATCCCAAAACGTTTTAAGAGTTCTTTAGTATATTTTTCTTGGCTTATGAATATTCCGGCAGATGTTTGCTTAATTTGAAAACCAAGAAAGAAAGTTAGTTCACCCATGAGGCTCATTTCAAATTCTTTTTGCATAATATCACTAAATTGTGTGCACAATGAATCATTTGAAGCTCCAAAAATAATGTCATCAACATATATTTGTACAACTAGGAAATCAGATGTATATGTTTTGAAAAATAAAGTAGAATCTGAATTTCCAATAGAAAAACCATTATCAAAAAGATATGTTTTGAGCCTTTCATACCAATTTCTAGGTGCTTGTTTTAAACCATAAAGTGCTTTCTTAAGTTTATAAACATAGTCACCTTTTTCTGGAATTTCAAAACCAGGTGGTTGGGCAACAAAAACTTCTTCTTGAATGATGCCATTTAGAAAAGCACTTTTGACATCCATTTGATAGAGTTTGATGTTTTTATGGGCAGCAATAGCTAGTAACATTCTAATGGCTTCAAGTCTAGCTACGGGTGCATATGTTTCATCAAAATCTATTCCTTCTTGTTGATTATATCCTTGTGCTACTAACTGAGCTTTATTCCTTATTACTTCTCCTGACTCATTTAGCTTGTTCCTAAAAACCCATTTAGTTCCTATTATGGTTTTATCTTGAGGTTTAGGAACTAAATCCCATACATCATTTTTAGTGAATTGATTCAATTCTTCTTGCATGGCTATTATCCAATAGTCATCTTTAAGAGCTTCAGATATCTTTTTAGGTTCAATGATAGAAACAAAAGCCATGTTTGCAACATATTTAAAGGAAGAACGAGTTTTGACTTTATCATTAGGATCTCCAATAATTAATTCTTGAGGATGATCTTTAATAAGTCTAGGTGTAGGTTGTGGTTCAGTTTGGTGATTATTTGTAGCACCTTTCTCACTATCGTTTGGTATGTTTAAATTTTCGAATTGATTAGTGAGATCTATGATTTCTAGATTTTCAGATGGGGATTCTTCATGAAAAGAAACATGAATAGATTCCTCAACTTTTCTATATATAGTGTTATATACTCTAAAAGCTTTGCTAGAAGTGGAATATCCCAAAAAGAATGCTTTGTGTGATTTTGAGTCAAACTTATCTCTATCGTCTTTGGTATTTAAGATATAACATGTGGAGCCAAAGGTATGAAAATAGTCAACTCTAGGTTTCTTAGAATGTATTAGTTCATATGGAGTTTTCTTTAAATGAGAGTGAACAGTTACTCTATTTAGCACATAGCATGCAGTGTTTACAGCTTCAGCCCAAAAGGTTTTGGGTGTGTTATGTTCAAGCATCATAGTTCTAGCCATTTCTTGTAGTGATCGATTTTTCCTTTCAACTATACCATTTTGCTGTGGGGTGCGTGGAGCAGAAAAATTATGAGTGTATCCTTGAGATGTACAAAACTCTTCAAATGTATGATTTTCAAATTCCCCACCATGATCACTTCTAATGGTACATATTTTATTTTGTAAGAGATTTTCAATCTTGGAACAAAATTGCATAAAAACATGAATAGTATCATCTTTAGTTGCAATAAAATGTACCCATGTATATCTACTATAATCATCAACGATAACAAAACAGTATCTCTTACCACCGATTGATTGTGTCCTCATTGGTCCAAATAAATCCATATGAATTAATTCTAATGATCTACTGGTGCTAAGTACATGTTTTTATTTGAAAGATGTTTTGGTTTGCTTTCCCATTGTGCATGTTTCACAGTTTTCAACTTGATCAAAAGATAAAGTAGGCAATCCACGAACAAGATCATATTTCACTAACTTTTTGATAACATGTGAACTAGCATGTCCTAGATTTTTATGCCATATTTGTAAGGTATTGTCATTTGCAAGCAAGCATTTTCCCACTACTATTTTCATAGAGTTAGGTTTAGGAATATAAAGATTTCCAACTCTATTTCCTTCATAAACAACATTTGTAGTATTTTCTATTAATAACTTGCAGCAGGTTTTGTTAAATAAAACATCATAACCACTATCACATAATTGGCTAACACTTATCAAGTTATGGTGCAAACCATCAACAAGTAGAACATTCTTAATTTTGAGGTTTGTACCAACATTACCTATTCCAACGATTTTGCCCTTACCATTGTCTCCAAAAGTGACTGTTCCACTTTTCTTTTCTTCAAAAGTTTGGAATGCATCCTTGTTTCCGGTCATATGTTTGGAACATCCACTGTCAACCACCCATTCCTCTTGAGAGTTTTCATCATCTTCTCTTGCCATTAGACAATCCACGGTTTCTTCTCTGCTTTCACTGTCACTTGATTCGTCCCATGCAGCTTTATAGGCTTTTTCTCCCTTCTTCTTGTGTGAGCTTTTCTTTCCTTTCTTTACTTTAGGACATTCATTCTTGAAATGCCCTTTCTTTCCACATTCAAAGCACCTAGGAGGGGTAGAAGAAGAGCTGGAAATTTTGTTAGATTTAAATCTTTTGTATTTCTTACCATTTACTATCAAGGCTTCTTCTCCCTCTTCTTCACTTGACTCCTCACTTTCTTGTGTGACAGCTTTTGAAGCTTTTAGAGCCACATCCTTCTTTTTTCCTTGCTGAAGTTCACGTGCTCTTCTTTCTTCCTCTTCTAGAGTTGCTTCATGAGCTTCTAAGTTGCCAATAAGTTGCTCCATTTTCAGTTGAGTGAGGTCGTTTGCTTCTTCAATGGCTGTCACCTTTGGCTTATATTTTGGAGGAAGTGAACGAAGGATCTTTGATACCTGATCTTCTTCAGGAATAGGTTTTCCTAATGCACTCAAACCATTAACAATAGTGGAGAATTTTGCAAACATTTCACTAATTGACTCATTAGTATCCATACGAAAGTGTTCAAATTTTTGTTTAAACATGCTAATCTTAGAATTTTTGACTTGGACTGTACCCTCATAGGTTATGGACAGTCTATGCCAAATATCATATGATGTGTCACAATTAGATATTCTATTAAATTCTCCTACCGAAATTGAACAATATAAAATGCTTACAGCTTTTGCATTCATTTGAGCTAGCTTTACCGTGTTTGCATCCCATTCCGCAAATTCATTTTGAGGAAGCATATATGGAGTAGACACCATTCTCCATAAATCCCAGTTGATGCCTTGGAAGTAGAATTGCATCCTCCTCTTCCAATATTGATAGTTTGTTCCATCGAACGCTGGGGGCCTAGCAACAAGTGTCCCTTCAATGTTGAGGTTGCTGAGTACTCCGTCACCCATTTCTTCAAGACCTTGTTAGGGTTCGTTGAAGCCTGCTCTGATACCAATTGAAAAACTACTAGAGGGGGGGTGAATAGAGTTTTTGAATTATTTTAACAATTTATTGAATTCAAACAACCACAATTGAGATTGGAAGAAAGAGACAGGTGTTTAGAGTGGTTCCAACTATAGCAAATACTATAGTTGTCAGTCCACTACCCAGTTGCTTACCCAACCATGATTTGAAAGTATTTATTTTATTACCTCTCGAGGATTTATACAAAATACAATACTTTCCTTTACACCCTTTGAACAGCCTTCACTTGAAGTAGGTGCACCAACTTTGAGATAGCCTTCTATGAAGTAACTCCAAGCTCCCCCTTGAAGTAGCCTTCCTCTCTAGAAGTAATCTCCCGTTGCACCAGCCTTCTGAAGTAGCTCAAAGTCTCCTTCTTCGCCAAGAAGATCTTTACCCTCTCCAATCCACAGCCTCCAACCTAGGAGTAGCAAGGAGAGTACAAACAATAATAGGGAACAAGAAAGAAAACAGAAATTACAACTTATCCTTTGTAGCCCAAGGCTTGATTTTCCTAGATCAAGCGTATAGATATCCTAACCAAGTATGTGAACTTGTGATTGCAGTGGATAGGAGATACTAGCCTATAGGACACGAATTATGAGCTAAGGAATGAAATGGCCAATTGTCACAATGCTCAAATTGCTCACAAACAGATTGCACAAAGTATACTCAAAGGTTTCTCAAGTGTAGCAAGTGTAAACAAGTGAGTTTAGGTGTCCTATGGCTTGTCCTATTTATAGGAATGGCCTAAGGATGCTTAAGGACATTCTAGACAACTTCTAGGGGTTTCTAAGTGCTTAACTAGCCGTTAGGTACAAAGTTGTTGCTTTAGCAACAGCTAATTAATTAATTCTGCAGTTGATGTCAGAGACCATCTCGGTCGACAAATGGTCGACCGAGACACCTACTCGGTCGAACTTTTGTCGACCGACAGGCTCTCTGGAACAAGTGATTTGCAACGTATTTCTTCAACTGCCAACTAACTTGTCTGTTGTGTCTAACGACTACTTTGGATCTTTCTCGGTCGAGAAGATTGTCGACCGAGAGTGTCTCGGTCGAGGAGTTTGTCGACCGAGATTGATCCTGTTTCAAGGTTTCAATTTAGGCACTAATTATGTGTGTGAGTGTGCATAAGTAATCCTATTTGAATGGGATGACTTGTCTAACTGTGGTGTTTAGCTAGGGAGAATCTAACGCTTGATTTACATGCAATTCTAAGTACTTGTACATTATATTTTTGTACAAGTTTTTACAACAGTGATTACATTGCATGAAAATATAAATATGTAATCTTGTAGATTTTCCCTTGTTGCTTTGTCATCCTACACACTCAAGTAGCACGTTAGATTAATAAGAATGAAATGTTTGTCATACTCAAAACAAAGGGATTTATAGATGTCCATTTAGCCAACAGAAATGATTGGTTCAAGTGTTGAAACAATCGGTTCAACTGGTGCAACCAAGAAAGTTGGGAAAGTCAGGTTGGTGATAAATTTCTTTACGTTTCACTTGCCCAATTTGATTGGAACAAGGATTGGTATTTGATACCAATTAGAAACAAAAGAAGGAAAATCAATCGGGAACTGATCAGGACCACGAACCGACCGGTTCAGAAATGAACCGAATGTTTCATGGGTCCCAACCGATCGGTTGAGGTGTCAACCGACCGGCTCAAGTCCCCAACCGACTGTTTCAGAAATGAAACGCTCGGTTCAGGTTGCGCAGTTGGTTGTTTTTGTGGAAAATCTCAAACCCTTCTACTCCTACTTTAGTCCCACATTGCCCGGGATAGAGAACCCTATCCCATGACCCTCCTATATATAGGGGTATTGGGGGCTTCTCAAAAGTACAACTCAGTGCAACTAGTTGCTCTGTAAAGTTGTCGTTCTCTCTGGTTTTGGTAACCGAGAGAGCCTAAGCTAGTGCTACCTGATAAGGGAGGCACAACAAGGGAAAGACAACTACAGAAAGCGACTGGTGTTAGGAGAGTGTGTCAGTGACTAGTACGCTGATAGGAGGGTGTGACTCCTTCCAATTCCTTGTGAGATAAGGAGATTGGAGTTCCAGGTGGTCCATGTGGACTACTTCAGAGGCGGGAGATTTCTTCCTCTCGGAGGACAGCTATCAATCCCGACAGTCCCGGTGAGACTAGGAGTCATCAGTCCCGGTGCGACTAGGAGTTGTATAGACACCGTCCAAGACCAGAGGTGAAGACCGCGCATGTCGTGAGGCATTTTCGCCGAGCAAGCCTCGGGACAAGGTATGATTCCACAAACCATCCTTTCCTATTGTATAGACGTTGACACGTTTCCTTATTCTGGGTTTGGGGAGGAGAAAATTTTTGTTTCCGCTGCCTTCTCTACCTCCCCTAAAACCCATCAAAATATCAAAACCATGGAGGGAAAAAATACATGAAGATAATATGAGAGTAGATAGTTTATATCATCATACCTTTAAGTTGTTGTTGGTAGTAAAATTATCTGTATGGATTTTTATCCCCGTTTTTTGAGGTCAAAAAGGGGCTATACTAAACAATGCTCCCCCTCAAGAAGACACCCACCCTCAATTAGATACACATTTTGGAGAGAGGATATATATACCCAAGAAGAAGTAAGAATGTACTAATTTGAAATGAGATACATTTCTTGGACAAAAAGTCATATTTTATCAATGAACATGAAAAAGTTGTCTAATTACTAATGGAAGGAATGTTAACTCCTTCATGGTAAAAAGATCCCATTATTCACAAAATATCAAAAAGATACTCTAAGTCAATGGTAAGGAATGTTAAGTCCACCATGATATAGAGATGCCATGAATGAAAAAAAGAGGTCAACCAAGAAATTTACACTGAATATAAGGGATGTTAAGCCTATATTTATATATAGAAGATAATAACAACAAAATTGAAATAGATATGAAAGTTTATAACAAATAACTTACCTTATATCATGATATTAAAAACTGAGCTCAAACTAAGAATTGAACCATTAAGATCGAGATATCATTAACAACCAAAAAGCTTTATATAACATGTAAAACCAAACAATTTATATTTCAAAATCAAGAAATAAGAAAATAGAACAAACCTAAAAACCAATTTGAAAGATAAACAAGAAAAATGTTACAATAAATTTATCATCTCTATTAATTTTTTTTCTTTCTTAATGCACCCATTAACTTGTCAAAAACTTAATGTATGAGCAAGTTCAAAAAGATATCTATTCAATATCATGATCTTCAAATCTCATTTGAAGGTAGGTTTTAGGGACCCAAACCGTGTTCTTGTCCCTTTTGTTTCTAAATGGGAATCAAAACATATAAATCCTATATCTCTTACAACCATAACAAGTAACACTATTAATAGGACCATATGAGATAGATTTTTATTAAACAAAAATAGGACCTTTCTTTTTGTTTTTTTTGTCATTATTAGGAGTTTAACCAATTCCATGATTACCAACAAGAAAATGGGAGTGCAACACACTTGTCAACATAATTTTAATTGAAAAGTTTTTCTGGAGTTATTTTCAACTTTTATTCTCATTGACAAGAAATAGATAGTCTTTGGTAGTAGAAATTGAGTATTATCTTATAGTGACAATATTTTCTTCAACAACATCACTATCATTTAACTCATTATTTATTTCATGTATATGATCATAATGAAAATGTGAGCAATAAATCAGTTGTGTTTCCATATTACACAATTTGTCTAAATGGGTTGTCACATGAGTTTGTAAGGAAACTATGACAACCTGACTTTTCTCTCTCCTATATTACACTCTTCATGTATCATGAAGTGGTAAATTACTTAAATCAATATCAACTTCATAGTTGAAGTGTGGTGGTACTTCAATTTGATTACTCCAATTCTCTATCATACTAAATATGACACCATTTTGCAATCTCAAACTGTGTACCCTTCATGAATATGGAACCATGTTGTAACCAATTTTGAACCTCATAATTATATTCTTTTTGTATTGCTAATGTGCATCATGTTATAGGTCTCTCAATTACATTTCCAACGACACTCGAATTGTCTCAATCGGATCATTGTAGCTTGAGTTATGAGATTTCAAAGTTTTCTTAAATTGCCTTGATTTAACTCTTTTTTTTTCTCCTTCAACCACTAGATGGGACAGCTACATTTGGACCCATGAGAGGGAGCACGGACCAGCCATCATCACTCCCATTAGCTAAGCCTAATGCATCTATGATCTTGATTGTTGGATCATGGGACTAGAGATCTAATGGTCCTAGACTTGTCTCTTTCATCTATACCATGGACCAACACTAATGACGTTGCCCCCCTAACCATCACATTGGCAACACCCTAACACCCCCATCTTAGATCCTTCTATGCAATTGAGGTCTCCTTTTTCTCAATTTCTCTTCCCCACTTTGATTTTCCCCAATCCCTAGACATTGTTTCTCCTCTCTCGTTCCTTCTCCCAGCCATGGCGGCCGCCACCCATGGGTGATTGGGGACTTTTGCCATGTGCCTCCTCAACTTAAGATGAGAGGACGACTGACCTTGAGGTGCAGCACCAGATGTGAGGGGGCATCCTTGCAAGATTTTTTGTCCCCTCCAGGCCTAATGCCAAGGGCAGCAGGTTCGGGCACCGCTATGGCCATGGTAGTTTTGTGGGAAAGATGAAGCAATTTACCCTTCAATCCACCGAGCGGTTAAAGTCGACCAAGGGATCATGTGGAGTGTAGGCAGCCACATCACCTCGTGGAGCCCTCTCAACCCCTCAAGTTGGATGAGTCAAGGATGCATGTGGTACAATATACCACTAGATGAGCACCACATTGATGTGAGCGCAAACCCCACCACCCTCCTCTGTGATGCATCATATTATTATGTATAAAGGTAAGATTTCTTAAATCCCTATAGTTTGAGTGTATTTTTTCAAAAAATGATAACTCACTCATCCTAAGGCTAATATAGGCTAAATTATATATCAAATTGATTCTTTCAAAAAGATTTACAACCTATCATTGGTTTCATAACCTGAATATATTCCCACTTTCCTTAGTATGCTAAAATACAAATGTTGACCTTCATTGACCATGTTTAATGCATCATTATGTTACAACTTGAATTATTACCATGATTTTACTCTCCTTATCTATTGTTCAATAACTTTTGTGTGCCTTTGAACTAAATGAGGCTCCTAAATACCCCTATTGCACATAAATGCCTCTAATTGCACATATGTTACTTGTTTGGGACTTTGATGATGGAATTTGGTCTATATTGCTAATCTAATTTCTAAATGACATATTGACTCCCCTAACCTTGAAAGTCAGTAAAATTATGCTTCCATATGATGCTATCATCAACCCTAAACTCTTTATGATTATATGGCCCTAAATGCACATATGTACTGCTAATATGTGAATGTTGATTATGCCTTGAAGCAGATAATGTGAGTGACCTATATTGTGCATAATATGCCTTTCTATTCTTGAAATCAATAATTCCATGATGCCTACAGATCCCAATGCCCAATATTCACCCTATGTATTGATATGATGATGATGTATGTGACCCATTTTCATCCTTAATGTCTAATGTGACCTATATGGCTTGAATGGTGTTCTTATGTTCTATGATAGTTATGAAAACTTTTCTTATGCTCTCCCCCCTCAAATCATGGATACACCTAATATTTTTTATTCCTTATGATATGGATGACTCATGTAAGTCACACTATGAACCTTTCTGGCATATGAACCATGTTGATGTTTGCACCAACGTTGAGGTGTACGTACCAAATTTGAATAGTGATGCCTAGACCCTAGGGGGGCACCCACCCAACTTTGAATATGTTTCTTATATGCCCTATCTTTCTAATCTAGTCTCATATGTTGTCTAAATCTCATGACTTAATGAATCGTTGTCTTGTTTCCCCATTATGAGTCTTTTGACCCTAATATTCAAGTATGTGACTTCAACCATAAAATGATCGTATGATAAGCATGGAACCTAGATATGACATGAAACTTGAACCTAACCTTCATGATGAACTCTAAATATGTAAAGGACCATCAAACATGTAATTAAGAAACTTTAAACCTAACTTGGACAAAACCCTAAAATGAAGCTAGTTAGGGTTAATGATTAGAGTCAAATACATGTATGTAATATTTTTGTTAATCAGGTGTTGCATGTGGGTAGATGGTCAAGGATAAGTAAGTTAGGAATCTTTGAATCATGTACGGGCTTTAAATAGTTATATGAGTATGGATTTCACTTACAGACTGATATGTATGTATGCTTGTTTACTTACTCAAATATTGCCATGTAGTATGCTAGTATTGTACTCAATGCTTGTCTCGTATCATTGTTTTATAACTTGAACACACATATATACAAAACTCTATTATACAATTGTTCAAACAGGGTTATCTCTTGGTGATGGCCTTGAGGTCGCGCACATATAAAAGGGGTTAGCTAATCTTGAGCACCCTTGCAAACCCTTCCAATGAGAAGTTGGTCAAAGGCCTTATGAATACATAATATTGTTGGTACAATGGTGTAAAATGACATAAAATATGGATTATCATTTTTCTAAATAGTTAACATGTTTATTCTTGTATGTTTACTCTTGCACTCTCTTATCAAATTATGCAAAGCTTATGCATATGTATTTTTCAACCCTGTGCTCAACACCTCATGTGTGTTGGATCTAGGGATCTAGAGGGGGGTGAATAGAGCTTCACAGAATCTCACAAGATAGATTAGGCGCTCAAATTATCTTAATAAAAACCAATAGATTAAGTGCAATTTTAAGTCCTAACTAACAACAATAGCAAGGATGAGAGAAATTGATAGTGAGCACTTGACAAGATCGTTTAGAATGGTTCCACTCTCCAAACTAGGAGAGACTCAGACCACTACCTAGGGAGGTCAACCTCTATGACATTACAAGTGATTTTCTCTATATATTCACCAATAAGAGTTACAACACAAGACCACCAAAGGACTCACCCATCCAAAAACTAAGAGTCTTCCACCTTACCAAGGACTTACCCACTTTACTAAGTGTCTTCAACCTTCTTCCAAGGTCTTACCTACTTTTGTTGTGACGTCCCCAAATTTTCTAAAACTTAATCTAATGTGTGATGTCCAAATTGAAACCTCACCTCAGCGAGACTACAATTTAAACACCCCACATTAGGCTAAGAAGAAGAAAATCAGAGGAAGTCAGAAGGAAACAACAATAGCACTTGTACACAAATAATAATAAAACCATACAACATATGTTTACCATTCAACATATAATTACATAATGAATTGTTACAACATTTGATATTACACATTGAACAACAAACTTATACATATACATGTACTACCACTAAATTACATGATCTTAAGACAACAAGTCCACCTATACCTCAGCTCGCCACACTAGTCACAACAATCCTGGATCTTCAAGAGCATAACCAAAACCTAAACAAAAGATTACATGTGGTACACATCAGCACAATATTCAAGAATATTGTACTAAGTATGCCTACGTGCCTTCAATATACCTCTCATCATATCTTAGCAATAAGATAAAATTAATACTTGGCATTTATAAAGAAATATAAGAAAGATCATATACTTGCACAAAGATGTTCATTAACAAAAGAGAAAACATATTTTAAGCACATTTTCCATTATATATACATGCATTGACCGCCGAAGGTTTTGATGCATTCTCTTGACTCTCAAGGAGCTCAAGATTAAGGCCTTTATGATGGACTACTAAAGAGTTAGATCATATGTACAATGTGACCGACTACCAAAGAGGTAGGTCACTTCCAAGCACTGTACTACCAAAGAGTTTAGTGCTTTCATATAATTGAACAGATATATTATGTTTGATGTGTTCATATCAATAAGTATGGAAAATCATGTAACATATCATAAAAGAACAATCATTTCATACAATATCATATGCCAAGTATTTTACTACACATATAACACAAGCATATTGTATAATAAACCAAGTAAGAGGTAATGGCGTACCTTGATCAAGACAAACATAATTATCACATATCCCTAATATCAACTATATCCTTGGTCAAACCTAATTAAGTCAAGATTATATACCATCATCAGATTCCCATCATCTTAAACCTAGTTATATCCATTTTAGGGTTTACTTAATTCATTAGGATAATCCAACTTTTACTTGTATTCTTGTCTTAGAATTACCCTACTGATTTTGTTTTCCAGATTATAGTTCATTATCTGAACATTAGGTTCCATATCCTTCTTGTGCACATATTAACCCTAGTTTATATGCATTATTCAAATTAGGGTTACAACCCATATATTAAGGGTCATCTTCATATAACATGAACTTTATGCATCATCATGATCTCATAATTAAATTTGAAGTTCCACATAATGATATGAGCTTACTTTGTAATTTTCATCATTTATTGAGCATGTATGTATTTATTGCACTTTATTTAGGGTTATTAGCCCTAATTAGCCATATAGAGAAAATTACAAGATTATGTGTTGTAACATGATCATATCTGATGTCACATGGATTCTAAAACATATTTAAGTGTTACTGATGCATTCTCATAATTTTAGGTCATCATTTGCTATTTATTATCCATGAAACAAGTGTAATGAATCTTACATGATATCACCATGATTTAAGCATCAAAGATAGATACTATGGTTTCAGCTGATTCTGCTCATTTTTTTGAACGTAATGGTATTTTTTTGGAAATTATTGGACATCAGAGCAATTTATTATGAATTATGCAAGTTCTGATCAGTTTATAAGTTAAATACCTTGAATGGCCAATCTGGTACTGCCATGTGGCCTCCAAGAGGTGTTGCTCTTCTTCAGCCTAGGTGACCTAACGATTCAGGCACGCTCAGTCTGCTCAAACTGGTTTGGCCGGTTCTCGACTTAGTTTGGGCGATTGGGTCCAGTCTTCCCTTTTTGTTCTTTCTTTCTCTCGACCTCCTGTTTGATGCGAGCATCTTATTTTTCGGCTCCCTATGTCATGGCCGCCGGCGTGGCTGTTCAAGGAGCGTCAACGATCGCTGGATCTAGGGCTCGGTGGTGCTCCTCTGTGCCTGCCTACTACTCAGACCTCTGGCTAGGTTGGATAATAGTTCCTCCTCCTCATGATGAGATGGGGTCACCCGCCTTTCTAGTTGTGCCTTGAGCGCCACCGCCCCAGGCTAGAATTCGATGAAGGTTCAATGTTGCTCTGCTCCACTTCATCTACAATTGTTTCATGGATGTCGTCGAGACTCCTTCTCATTGTGGCTCACTGTCAAGGTCCTCGCCATCTCTCTCCCTTGGACAGGCCTCCACTGTAGGGAATGACTCTGGAAAGGAATCACCTACCCTTCGGTAATTCTCATCGGCTTCAGCAACATTCATATGCTAATACAAGGTCATGTGTGCTCCTCACAACAGAGAGCCTCGATCTGGAAAAGTTGGGCATACATGCCTCATCGCATGGTGAGTCTACCCCCATGAAGTTTGGCTTTGTGGTTTGACCTGTATGGCAGTATCTCCCTTCAACATGGCTCCTCCTGGTATGAGCTTGAAGCCCATTGACTACCCTCTCTGGACTTCACCCAAAAACTAGGCTTGATATCTATCAATACCACATCACGCCTGGGTGTGTCGTGGTCTCTTTCCATACTCAGGCTACAGTGAAGCAGCCTTGAATGGTATGTTGTATCAATCTATAGGTTTCTGAAAGAGTAAAGCAACCACCCACTCTCCTTTCTTCCTCAAGCCACCACTCATGACATGGGATCATTTAGACCCCATAGCTGCTAACTGTCCCACAACCCCGACTTGATAGGACGTAGAGGAATGAGGCACTAAACGTCTGATTAATCCACATCCAAGGGACTTGATCTCTCCTTGTCACCCATCCACAACAGCTCTTCTCTGGGCATATCCAACTGCGACCAAATCTAGACACAGGTCGTAACTCCTAACCAAAACTATCCATGACACCTCTTTGCAAAACTTTGGCTATATTATTAAACTTAGGTCCATCAATGATCATAATGCCTATTATTTTAAATATTGAAACTTAAACAACTTCTTCTAGGATCTTCCAAACTTTATGAAACTTTAAAAATAGATATAAAATAATACAAGCTACATCCTCTTCCATTTTGGTGTTAGGTTATCACTAATTGACCAGTCAACAACTTAATCCAAATATCACATACTTAAGGGTATTACTCATGCAACTTTCAACTTCTTCCAAACTAATGGAAGCGCCTTCATGTGATTAAAGCATACATATTCATATTCGAATCTCAAATCCATAAACTCCTTATTCAATTGAGTATTCAAGAATACCAAAATTTCACTCCATCACACTTGTACAAGTCTTCCGCCTTCAAGGGTTTCCCCACTCTTCTTGGATCTTCAGCATTTGCCTTTTCCTTCACCTGGAGAAGATCTTCATCTATTCTTCAATCTTGAAGAAGAACAACAAAAACTCCACCTTCACTCAGAGTATCTTGCTTCACCTTTTCTTCATGGAGAAAAGGGGTAGGAAAGATGGCATGGAATGAGAGATTTACAAGAACAAGGATGTAGATCTCTTACAACTGGCCTATCTCACTCATAATTACGAAATGAAGTATAAACTAGAGAGAGAAAGAGGCTCAAGGAGTTGCAACACACTCAACTATAGGAAGGAGTTAGAATAACATGAATGAGCAAACTTCAAATGAACTCCAAGGGGTCCTATTTATAGCTGGGGGTGTTTCCTTGAGTGTGGGATCACTTAGGGTTGAAACATAGCAGTTTTTTGAGATGCAACAAATCTATTTTTTTTCCAAAACAAATCACCAATGATTATAATTACTTTTTCTGTGTTTTCCGTACAGTACATTCAATCGAGTTTCAATAAAGGTAAATCGACCGATCCACTAAATGGAAAAGCCAATTTTCAAACTATCGGTCGATTTTGTTCTAGGAAACTCGACCGATGAGCTAAAATCAATTTTTCTTTGTAAATCAATCGGTTGAGTTCTGTGAGTGTGAAACTCAATTCATGGGTCATCTTCAAAAAATCCATCATAGAATCAGTTGAGTTTCTAACTCGACCGATGAACAACCTGTGATAAATTTTCTAAATTGACATTTAAGTGATTAAACCTTGGAATTAAGTGTCCTTGGTTTTTTCTCTTCTTAGTTACAATTCATATCATCAATACAAGTGATTATAAAAATTATCTAAGGTCATTTGGAGTGATTTCCCAAATTACACACTTGCATTGCATTTGACTTGAACTTGAACAAGCTATGGCTTGTGTATTTTGATCCTTTTCATGTACCTAAATCCTGGAATCAATATTGATCAAGCATATTAGATACATAAGAATGGAACGGTTAGGTCATTATCGAAATATGGGCAATGTATAACTCTCAAGTCAACATTCTCCCCCTTTTTGACAATTAGAAGTCATTCCTCAATCATATTGGATATTGAAGTTTGCAAGGGGATTCAAGATTTTAAATAATGTGAATTTCTCTCCCTCAATCTATGCTTACTTCAACCTGCATAGTTAGTCTATCTACACAAATAAACATGCCATATATAGTATATGGTCCTTTAGCAAGTCACATGACAAAGCATATAATGAAAAAGAAAAGGATCACATAGGCAATAAAAACAATATGGTTGAGCTTTCAGAACATTGAACTTCTCTCCCCTTTTGACATTATCCAAAAGGAAGTGGGGTAGAAGAGCAGAAAAATAGGTCTTCTCCAAGAACAACCAAGCAAATATCCATAACATGCAATCTCAAAGCATACAGAAAATAGAAATGGGAGAAACAAATAATCTAAGTCATAATAAAAATATAGTAAAACATGGCATCAACTCATGATATATAGTAAATTAGAGACTAACTGTACAAAGGATTGAGATTACAACCCACAAAGTAAGTTCTTAGAATAAAACTACAAGCCAAAATGATGAAAGCTAGATGATAAAATAGTACATCTCAGAACATGTGCCCAGATGTTTTAATACAAAATAGCCTATAAGGTTATATATGATCAGCAACTAGAATAAAAACTAGAATAGCTAAACATCTAGGCCATCTATGTCGATAGCATCATCATCATCAGCATCAGAAGCATCAGGCTCATAGTCATCATCTCTGTCTAAAGGTGTAGCAGAGATAACAACATTACTTTCATCACTGGAGGCACTAGCAAAGCCTTCAGAGCCATCAGTAGAAGCATCACCATCATCCTCAAAAGCTTCCTAATCAGTAGGCTCCTTATCAGCCTGGTCTGGTATCTCTTCATCAGCCGAGGGACCGAAACCACGACCGGGCCAAAGTGCATTCTTCTCATCCCAAGACATACAATGAGCATGGATCTCATTGGCATGTGGGAAGGAAGGAGCAGTACTACTGAGGCTAGCAAGCAGAGTGGCCAAGGGGCCAGCTGTTAGAGGTAGCACACCAGGGGTAGATGTACCAGTAGCGGGGGGTGCAATAGCATGAAGTGCAGGTGGAGGGGTAGGGTAAAAGTGATCATATGCATAGGATGAATAGTCACCTCCTGGTAGGGTTGGTAGACTGGGTAAGGGTGTGCATAGGACATGTTCATATTAGACATGATGGAACATAGATCCTAATTAAGGTGCTCCTGAACTTGAAGGTTGTATGCCTATTGATGCATCATGTATCACATAAGGGTTTCATTTGACACATGGAACAAGGAACAAGCAGGTCGGGAAGGATGAAGAGCTGGAGGTTCTCAGGTAGAGGTAGAGGTAGAGGTAGAGGTAGAGGCACCATGTGTACTTGAGGATAGGATAGGCACAAACTTCTGAAGAGTTGTCTTTCTTATGCAAACTCCTTTCCGGGTAGGTTTGTAGTGAAGGTCATGGAAAATATATTTTCTAGTGGCAAGCTAGAACAGACCACAGATCAGGGTAGGGTAGGGTGGGTGGGTGCCACGGGTGTTCTTGCCTGAGTCAAAGTATGTCGTATGAGGGAGAACATATCTTGACCACTTAACTTCGATGTTCTTCAAGAGACAATACATGATTACAACATTGTTTTATGAAATCTTAGTATGATTTTTTCTCGTGTGAATATTGCAGTTAACGACTAGGGCAAGGATGTGTCTCTTGAGGTCCAAGGAAGAGGAGGGAAAGGTGCACTTCTTCCTATACCGAAATTGAGGCTTCTTCATGAATTTATGATTGTCAGGGAGAGTAAGATCATATTTCTTGTAGAAGGCCTCTGGCTCAACAAGGTCAAAGTATTCTAGGTAGTCCTTACGCCATGTGTCAATCACTTAAGTACCCGAAAAGAAAATGTTTAGGGTATCCTCAAAGACTTTGAATTTCTTCCTGTCTATCATCAAAGTGAGGACTACTTGAGTATTAGGTGGGGGTACGAGGGTGTCATAATTTCAATGCAAATTTGTTTAGAATTTGTGAACAACTTTGGTTCTAGTGATCGAATAGTTATAGCATGTGCATTAAACACCCGAGGTCTAGGCTCAAATAGGGCATGCAAAGTGAAAGGGTTCCTAGGACGGAGCTCCTTATACCTATTTAAAGCCTCATTTGATATGAAGAAGGTGTCATCAAATGGAATCAAGTGGTTGGTGGACGAAGATGAAGGTGCATTAGCAGGGGTAGCTCTCTTCCTCCTATTAGATGCCATAGAGACAAAAAGCAGAGGAAGCAGAGAGCAAAAGCTAAGGAATCACCACTAAAAATCATTCACAGACCTAGGTTAGCAAGGGGGAACGTCAAAGGAGGTCGAGCTGGGTCAAACTAGGGCGAGGGAGAGGTAGGTCGTGGCTAGGGTTGAGAGCTTAGGGGAGCTGGAGGTTGAATCAGTCGACTTTTCTCAAGTTGAGAGGGAGAATAGTCGGCCGAACCCATATTAAGTTTACTCCAGCCCGACCATTAGGTTAAGTTCTTTGAACTTGGAAACTCAACCGATAGGCTCTTTAAAAAAATTCTCGACCTCTGATCGGTCGAGTTGGTAACTCGACCAGTGGTCAACCTGACCTAAACATAGAAATCCTAGTTTCTAGCCATTTTTGTGCCAAATAAATTCATTTTTAAGTCCATTATGTACTTTGAACATACTTAGGCACATATCACTCGTCTTTGGGTACTATTTTGCGGTAAAACATGCGCTTGCAAAAAAATTCCCAAAAACAAGAGATAACAAGGCAAAATGAACATGAAAAATTGGAATTTTAGCATATTAGCAAGTAATGGTGATCAATATGTAGGAAAAACATATAAGATAGATGACAACTAGCTAGAAGGCATATCATATTCATTCAATGCAGTCATGCATATTTTAGATCTAATAAAGTTAAATTACTCTCTAGCTAGAGGTTTAGTGAAAATATATGCCAACTGATTTTCTATGTCCTCATGCGTGATATAGATATCCTTCTTGGCAATGTGATCATAGAGAAAGTGATGGCAAACCTTTATATGTTTAGTTCTACCATGCAAGATAGGACTATATGACAAGTTAATTGTACTAGTATTATCACAATAGATCAAAGAAGCATCAAAATGAATGTTAAATTCTTGGAGCATTTGCTTCATCCATAGGATCTGGGCACAATAATTCTCAATTGTATGTATTCAGTCTCAATAGTTGATAATGTCACTGTACTCTGTTTATTGGAAAACGAAGACACTATGCATGGTCTTAGAAGAAAGCAAGTGTCACTTGTGCACTTTTTATCAACTCGATGCCTTCATCATTCTTGTGGGCGGACAGGAAAAACTGGTCGAGAAGAGCCTGGGTACACTACCAAAAAACATAGAATAGATGACAGTCATGTAAAAAGTTACACACTTTAGGTGACATGTTTGTACATAACTTATAATCTGTGTAGGCCTACATAAAATAGATGACATACATTTTTGTATATTTGAAAGGGTGACATACTTTAGGTGACATGCATGTATGTCACGTGTAGTCTGTGCAACATAGGTGACAGACATTTTATCATACTTGAAAGGGTGACACACTATAGGTGACATACATTTGAATCACCTATGTTCTAATGGGGGTTTACACATGTATATGAGTCAAGTGTAATATTCAAGGAGACATAACATTTAGGTGACATGTATGTGTGTCACCAAAGTTATAGATGACATAAATTCATGTCACCTAACCTTAGAATTTTTACAGAATTACTATGAGAGGACATTGTCTTGATATGGGCCTTGAATTCTCACAAATGCATTACGAGGGACCTGATATTAGAGGAAATTCTCGTGATATGGGACCCAACCCTCACATATGCATTTTTAGATAATTGTTCTGAGTGGACATTGTCACTATGTGGGCCTTAGTTCCTAAGAAATGCATTGAAAGAGGCTTTTTATGAGAAGAAATGTGTCATGGCTCCTCCCGAGTGTATTTTTATTGGAATATATCAACACTTATTTGGTCACCGTGCATTTGACGATGATGCGATGCGAGGGCGCCGAGCCGCTGCACATGAGATGGGCACTGATGATGATTCTGTTTGACTCCCACCTACCTCTAATTAATTATTGCACCTACCCTAGTGTCATTGATGGCAGGGGTTCTCTTCTCGTCCTGTTCCCCCACACCATAGTATCCAGATCCGACTTACCATAGTGTCTCCCGAATGCGAACGGAAGGCAACCAAAAAGATTCGACAATAACTTCAAGTCTGATTCAACTTATCAACTTTTATTGGACTTGGCCATATCGGTGGTGGCTACCCTTTTTTCGGCAACCACACCCATAGCAGTAAGGGATTGGGGCAAGAACGCTCTCGAAGTGTCCCTGGTGCCTAGTCGTCCATGTCTCAACACGTCGAGGATCGATACGATAGAGTTCAACATCGATCCCCAGAGGCGGCAGCCCATACATGGTTCCCTACACTCGTGTGTTAAGCAGGCTTGGCATTGGTCAACCCAGCAGGAAGGACTACCCTGCTGGCCGCCATACACAAGAGGGTTCCCTCCATGTCTCAGTTTCACTCTCTTTAATAGAAAAATTCAATTTACCCACATCGGCAATGACACATTATGATCGTCTTTCTGCATCACAAATGAAATCTGTGAGGTTGTTCCTATGGTCCTTTACCGCGCGGAGCCTAAATCCTGCATGGTTGGACCTACTGCACAAGTTTCATGTCCTTTTAGGAGCCTCCATACATGTCACGACAAATTGTTAGCAGCTAATAGTTTTGGTAATCATCTTCGGGTTGTTTATTTATCTTCACTGAGTTGTGTTGATGGAATCCGTGAGGTGTTGGAGTATGCGGATGTTTAGGAGGGCTTGGTGTTTGCTCTTTGTTCTTCTAAGCATTGGATGTGTGGTGTATGCCTTGGCATCGGGTCATGGTCTAAAGAATGTCCTCATCAAGCTTTTGATGGCTCTAATGTTACTACCACTCTACCTTAATATCCTGGTGAGACATCACTCAATGTGATAGTTGGTTTGCTTACTCCCATCAATTCTGGCTTTCCAGATTCTGTTCCTTGTACCCTGTCAGCTCATCAGTGTATTGAGCCACCGCCTGTGCCTGTTGACTGACTATAGCTCGACACAGATCTTCTAGATTCTGTCTTCCGCATGGGTGTCCCTACCGTAAAGATCATCCCTATTCTTTATCATTTGCCCTTTGCCGACACTCTTTGTGCTTGCTTACTCTAGGTGGCTTCTTGCCCACACTCTATTGATGCATGGATTCGTCTTTTGTTGCTTCCAGCATGTGTTCTGTATCTCTTCTCCCCTAAGTCTGCTCAAGAATAGTCTTCTCAAAAATGCATATCTCTACAACAACTTATGATCCTTAAGGCTTTGGAGACTTGGAATTCAGGACTTGATGGCATTCAACAACTCCTAGCTCAAACTTTGGCTCATTGTTGTCCTACCGGGCGAGAAAATTCTTCTGAAGCTTGTATTTCACATGCCAAGTCTAAAATCAAAGATAGCCAATTTTCTACTACCATCCGTGTTCTATCCTCTAGTGGTGTTACCCCCACAAAAGCTGCTAATTTTTCTTATCTTGAAGCTAAACACCCTCAACCTCCACTGCCATTGGTACAACCTCAGTCTAAAATTTCTAGCTCTCCATTTTTTGCTTCTTGCTCTATGATTGAAGAAGCCATTTTATCATTCAAGAAAGGGACCGCTTGCGCATGTGATGGCCTACGATCACAACATCTTATTGATTATATGTGTGGGGTTGCCACTGTAGTGAAAGATGATTTTTTAATGTAGTTTTTGTAACATCCCTGACCTGGGTTATGTTTTAACCCTAGTTGTTTTGCTTAATAAAGTTGATTAGATGCTTGCTCTTATCTTTTTAAAAGTAATTAAGGCTCTTGAGGAACTTATACTTCTTTTTCAACTCTTTTTGAATAATGTTGGAACATTGTTTTGTTAATTTTGGACTAAAGTGAAAATTACCCAAGTTGAGGAGCTAACTTGCAAATTGCACATGATAAAATGTTCCTCTGATGTTGAGACATCATGATAATGAATATGAAGTAGTGGTATGGTTTCCACAAGCTTGGGCACCAAGATAAAGCTTGTAGAGCAATGTTTGTGCATTAAAACCTAGTTTTGGTGTAAAGTGCAATTTACCCAAAACCTAGGGTTCAATATGCAAATTACCACTTCAATAAGGTCCCTAATGTTTCTTGACATCATTTAGAGCAAATAAAATGAGAGGGGCGCCTCATTTTAATTAAGTTGGAGGAGAGAGAATCTCGATATTAAAATAATCAAGATTTAAGCCTAATTGAAACCCTAATTCGATTTAATACAAAAATAAATAAAATAATTTGAAGGACCTTCAACCAAAATTAATATGGTTGGATTCATATGTGTGTGTAAGAGCTTAATCCTTGCAAAGGCACGAGCATATCCTAAGGAGGTGAAATTCCACTCACCATTATTATAAGAAAAAGAATTTTCCACTCAAAAATGGATATTGATATTATAAGGGTTAAGGTGCTTAAATTCTTTTCCCTTTATTCTTGGATAATGGAAGGGATCTCGGTGGGGATATAGATGACTTTGCATACAATAAACCAAGGGGGAGATGGTGGCAATAATTTTGGAATAAAAAGACTTTTATAAAAGTATTTTCTCTCTCATTGAATTTTTTATAAAAAGACCCTTTCCAAGCCAAATGAAAGGCTTTTCCGTTTCCACTTCTTCTCTTTGCTTGGAAACTGACCAAGGGAGCTAGGTAGGACCAGGAGGATGACCCCCAAGCTGTTGGTAAGGTTCTTGATCCATTTCACCTTGATTCCATGGTGGAAATCGAAAATAAATTATGGATTTCTTCTTATTTCGATCTCCTCTTCAACCCTAGCTAATCTTTTCAACCAAAAGCTTGAGGACGAGCCTAGGGGGAGTTTCAAAAGCTTCATCCACCATTGTTTCCGTGAACTTGGAGCTTTGGAGCTCAATTGGAGGCGGGTTTTATAACTTGAAACCTTGATTTTGTTATTGCATTCAATTCCTTATCAAATAATTATCATTTCCACATTCACGATAATTGATTTGGTTGATGGGTGCAATCACCATGGAAACCACAGTAGGTTTTGTGAGTTTAGAGCTTGAAGATGATAATCACACACCTCTCCAAATATCAGGACCAAACGGTCTCAACTCAAGTGCTCAAACGGTTTCCCAAACCTAATGTGGGCTTCATCTCAATACTAAGAAGACATATTTTTTGGCCATCTGATGACCCTAGATGAGATTCGAATGTGAGCTTATTTCCAACTGACATCTCTCATCCAGAGCGTGGAGTGAAGATTCTAGGTGGCCCAATTTTCTACAGACGCATCCTTTGTGAAGGAACTTCTCTAGAAATCTGTGATGAAGACCCTTGATATGATGGATCGTATGTCCTCACTCCAGGACCCGCAGTGTGAGCTTCTTCTTCTTAGGTCTTGTGTTGGGATGCCCAAATTGTTGTTTGATCTTCGTACAACACCTCCTTCTTCTATCACAGTTGTGTTGGATATTTTTTATCACGGTCTTTTTCGTTGTCTGGAGCATATTGTGGTTGGTGACGGTCCATGTTTTAGTGATTTATAATGGTGTTTGGCTACACTTCCTATGCATCTAGGGGGATTGGGGATCAAGTACTCTCATGATTTCAGTAAATTTTCTTTTGTTGCCTCTCAAATACACACTAAAGATCTCGAAGACCATATGTTGCCTACAGGGCTCCCCTTTGTCCAAGCACATACTTGCATATGCAATATCTTGCCATCTTTATGTTGGTCTATGTTGACAAGTATGCATTCTACCACCCCAAAGACCCAGTCTATTTTGGTAGATGCTTACTACAAAATGGTCATCCAACAAATCATGGCAAGTGACCTATCCTTACGGCAACATGGTATTCTCACTTCTTTATAAGCCAATCATGCACAATTTTTTTTAGGGTTGTTCCTATTGATGGCCCTGGTCTGTCTATGTTACCCATTGAGTATCGAGCTATCCTTCGGTATTGGCTTATGATATGGGCCCTGGTTCCTCATAAATTTACTTTTAGGGACTTACCGTGAGAGCACACTATCATGATAGTGGTCACATATCCTCCCAAATGCAATTACAATGACATGTTGGGAGAGGACATTCTCATGATATGTGATGTGTCTCCTCCAAACTGCATTTTTGGGATCTTCATGTGAGAGGACACCATCATGATATGGGTCATGGCTCCTCAAAAGTTTATTTTTAGGGACTTGTTGTGAGAGCACACTGACATGATATTGGTCATAGATCCTCCCATATACACCTCCATCCACATGCTATGAGAGGACATTCTCATGATATGGGATAGAGGGTCACCCTGGCGAAGTCCACGTGCATGCTTTGTGCTTTTGGTCTGATCCCCGTTTATAGAAAAAGTCTATTGGAAATATGTGATGCAATCTTTGACTTTACTCCTCCACTTCATCCCAAAACCCATCTTCTCCATCACCACATCAAGGAAACTCCACTCCACCATGTCTTATGCTTTGGACATGTCCAACTTCATAGAAAGACTGTCTTTTTTCTTCCCCTTTTCTCTCTTCATAGAGTGGAACACTTCATAGGCTATGAGAGCTCAATGTTATGATATAGGTCATAGATCCTCCTAAATGAATTGTTAGAGACTTGATATGCGATGACATTTGTCATGATATGGGCCCAAGTACCTCAAAAATGTATTTTCAGAGACTTGCTGTGAGAGGACACTTTCATGACATGGGAAATGACTCCTCTCAAAAGAATTTTAGGGACTTGTTGTGAGAAGAAAACATCATGATATAAACCCTGACCCCTCACAAATTCAATTTTAGGGACTTGTTGTGAGACATCACTATCATAATATGGGTCTTAGCTCATCCCAAATGCATTTTGAGGGACTTGTTGTTACATGATACTATCATGATATGGGCCATGACACCTCCCAAATGCATTTTTAGGGACTTGTTGTGAGAGCACATTGTGGTGATATGGGCTCCAAATCTAGCCAAATGCATTTGTAAAGATTTGTTGTGAAATGACACTGTCAAGATATGGGCACTAGATAGGCACTAGATCCTCGTTAATGCATTTTTAAGGAGTTGTTGTAAGAGCTCAATGCCATGATATAGGTTGTGGATCCTCCTAAATGAATTGTTAAATACTTGCTATGAGATGAAATTTGTCATGATATGGGCCCAAGCACCTCCCAAATACATTTTTAGAGACTTGTTATGAGAGGACACTTTCATGAGATGAGCCATAGTTCTTCCTAAAAGCATTTTTGGGGACATGTTGTGAGAGGACAACATCATGATATGCATTGTGACTCCTCACAAATTCATTCTTAGAGACTTGTTGTGAGCAGACATTGTCATGATATGGGTCGTGGGTCCTCCCTAATACATTTCTAAGGACTTTCTATGAGAGGAAACTGTCATGATATGTGACATGTCTCCTCCCGAATGCATTTATAGAGACTTTATGTGAGAGGACAATGGCATGATATGGGCCTTGTATCCCCTCCATAATCCATTTCTATGGACCTTTTATGGGAGGACATTATCATGATATGGGTCATGGCTCCTCCCAAATGCATTTTTTGGGACTTACTGTGAGACGACATTTGTAATTATATGGGGCCCAAATACACTCAAATGAATTTTTGAGGACTTTTTGTGAGAGGACACTATCATGATATGATCCTTGGATCCTCACAAATGAATTTCAAGGGACTTGTAGTGAGAGGAAACTATCACAATATTCATCCCAAATGCTATTTTTGTGAGTTAATGTGAGAGGACACTGTCATGATAAGGGCATGAAACCACACAAATACATTTCTAGGGACTTGGTGCAAGATGTTAGTGGCACAATATGGGCCATGGCTCCACACAAATGCATTTTAGGGAGTTGGTTTGAGAGGACACTCTCACGATATGGGCCATGTCTCCTCTCAAATGCATTTTCATGGAGTTGCTTTAAGATGTTTGATGACACTTAGCTTCTAGGAGGAATTGGAGTGTATGTTGTATCATGTTCTATCACGGTCACAACGTGCATTGTGGAGATAGTCATGATGTTGCATTGTGAGAAATGATTCATGGCACCTCCCAAATGCATTTTTAAGGACTTGATGTGAGATAAAATTTGTATTGAAATGGGCCCTGACACCTCCCAAATGCATTTTGATGGACTTGTTATGAGAGGACGTCGTCATGAAATGGGACCTCACACCACCCAAATGCATTTTTAAGGACTTATTGTGAGATTGCATTTCCATCATATGTGCGATGGCACCTCTCAAATGTATTTTCAAGGACTTGGCGTGAGACGACATTTGTCTTGATATGGCCCAAACTTCATTGAAATGCATTTTTAGGGACTTATTATAAGAGGACGCTGCTGATATATGGGCTATGTATCCTCCTTAATGCATTTTAAGGGACATGTTATGAAAGGACACTATCACAATATTGTTCGTGGCACCTCCCAAAAGAATTTTTAGGGACTTGATGTGAGATAACATTTGTCATGGTATGGGCCCTGACACCTCCCAAGTGCATTTTGATGGACATGTATGAGAGAAGGTTGTCATGATATGGGCCCAAACTTCACTGAAATGCATTTGAAGGGACATGTTGTGAAAGGACTATCACAATATTGGTCGCAACATTTGTCATGATATGGGCCCTGACACCTCCTAAATGTATTTTGATGGACTTGTTATGAGAGGACGTTGTCATTAAATTGGACCTGACACCACCCAAATGCATTTTTAAGGACTTATTGTGAGATGACATTGTCATCATATGTGCGATGACACCTCCCAAATGTATTTTCAAGGACTTGGCGTGAGAGGGAATTGCCATGATATGGCCCAAACTTCACTGAAATGCATTTTTAGGGACTTATTATGAGAGGACGCTGCCAATATATGGGCTATGTATCCTCCTTAATGCATTTGAAGGTACATGTTGTGAAAGGACACTATCAAAACTTTGGTCATGACATTTGTCATGGTATGGGCCCTGACACCTCCCAAATGCATTTTGATGGACTTGTTATGAGAGGACGTTGTCATGATATGAGACCTGACACATACCAAATGCATTTTTAAGGACTTAATGTGACATGACATTGTCATCATATGCGCCACGACACCTCCCAAATATATTTTCAAAGACTCGATGTGTGAGGATGTTGTCATGATATGGGCCCAAACTTCACCCAAACTTCATCATGTGAGGATGATGAGGATGATTGATGATGATGATGATGATGATGATGATGATGATGATGATGATTGATGATGATGATGATGATGAAGATCATCATCATCATCATCATCCTCATCATCATCAATCATCCTCATCATCATCATCATTATCATCATCATCATCATCATCATCATCAATCATTCATCATCATCATCGTCCTCATGCGATGATGATGATGAGGATGATGATGAGGATAATGATGAGGATAATGATCATAATCATCCTCACCATCCATCACCATCATCATCATCTTCATCAACATCATCCTCATCGTCAATTATTTCTCCGTCATGAATATGAGGATGATTATATGGGACCCGACACCTCCCAAATGCATTTTTAAGGACTTACTGTGACATGACATTGTCATCATATGTGCCATGGCACCTCCCAAATGTATTTTCAAGGACTCAATGTGAGAGGATGTTGTCATCATATGGGCCCACACTTCACCAAAATGCATTTTGAGGGAATTATTATGAGAGGATGATACCAATATATGGGTCATGTATCCTCCTTAATGCATTTGAAGGGACGTGTTGGGAAAGGACACTATCAAGATATGGGTCGTGGAACCTCCCAATTGTATTTGTAGGGACTTGATGTGAGATAACATTTGTCATGATATGGGCCTTGACACCTCCCAAATGCATTTTGATGGACTTGTCGTGAGAGGATGTTGTCATGATATGGGACATGACACCTCCCAAATGTAGTTTTAAGGACTTACTATGAGATGAAATTGTCATTATATGCTTCATGGCACCTCCCAAATGTATTTTCAAGGACTCGACGTGAGAGGACATTATCATGATATGGGCTAAAACTTCACCAAAATGCATTTTCAATGAATTATTACGAATGAACACTGCCAATATATGGGCCATGTATCCTCCTTAATGCATTTGAAGGGAGATGTTGTGAAAGGACACTATCATGATATGAGTCGTGGCACCTCCCAATTGCATTTTTAGGGACTTCATGTGAGATATCATTTGCCATGATATGGGCCCTGACACCTCCCAAATGCATTTTTATGGACTTGTCGTGAGAGGACGTTGTCATGATATGGGACCTGACACCTCCAAAATGCATTTTTAAGGACTTACTGTGAGATGACATTGTCATCATATGCTCCATGGAACCTCCCAAATGTATTTTCAAGGACTCGACGTGAGAGGACATTTTCATGATATGGGCCAACTTCACCAAAATGCATTTTCAGGGAATTATTATGAGAGGACGCTGCCAATATATGGGCCATGTATCCTCCTTAATGCATTTGAAGGGACATGTTGTGAAAGGACACTATCACAATGTGAGTCATGGCACCTCCCATTTGCATTTTTAGGGACTTTATGTGAGATAATATTTGTCATGATATGGGCCCTGACACGTCCCAAATGCATTTTGATGGACTTGTCGTGAGAGGACGTTGTCATGATATGGGATCTGACACCTCCCAAATGCATTTTTAAGGACTTACTGTGACATAAAATTGTCATCATATTCTCCATGGCACCTCCCAAATGTATTTTCAAGGATTCTACGTGAGAAGGCATTGTCATGATATGGGCCCAAACTTCATCAAAATCCATTTTTAGGGAATTATGACGAGAGGACACTACCAATATATGGGCCATGTATCCTCCTTAATGCGTTTGAAGGGACATGTTGTGAAAGCACACTATCATGATATGATTTGTGGCACCCATCAACTGCATTTTTAGGGAATTGATGTGAGATAACATTTGTCATGATATGGGCCCTAACACCTCCTAAATGCATTTTGATGGACTTATTGTGAGAGGATGTTGTCATGATATGGGACCTAAAACCTCCCAAATGCATTTTTAAGGACTTATTGTGAGAGGATGTTGTCATCACATGTGCCATGGCACCTCCTAAATGTATTTTCAAGGACTCAACGTGAGAGGACATTGTCATGATATGGGCCCAAAATTTCCCAAAATGCATTTTCAGAAAATTATTATGAGAGGACGCTACCAATATATGGGCCATGTATCCTCCTTGATGCATTTTAAGGGACATTTTGTGAAAGGACACTATCACGATATGGGTCGTAGCACCTCCCAATTGCATTTTTAGGGACTTGATGTGAGATAACATTTTTCATGATATGGGTCCTCACACATCCCAAATGCATTTTGATGGACTTGTCGTGAGAGGACGTTGTTGTGATATGGGACTTGAAATCTCTCAAATGTATTTTTAAGGGCTTATTGTGACATGACATTGTCATCATATGCACTATGACACCTCCCAAATGTAATTTCAAGGATTCGACGTGAGAGGACATTGTCATGATATGGGCCCAAACTTCATCAAAATCCATTTTTAGGGAATTATTACGAGAGGACGCTGCCAATATATGGGCCATGTATCCTCCTTAATGCGTTTAAATGGACATAATGTGAAAGGACACTATCACAATATGAGTTGTGGCACCCATCAACTGCATTTTTAGGGAATTGATGTGAGATAACATTTGTCATGATATGGGCCCTAACACCTCCTAAATGCATTTTGATGGACTTATTGTGAGAGGATGTTGTTATGATATGGGACCTGAAACCTCCCAAATGCATTTTTAAGGAATTACTGTGAGATGACATTATCATTACATGCACCATGGCACCTCCTAAATGTATTTTCAAGGACTCGACGTGAGAGGACATTGTCATGATATGGGCCCAAAATTTCCCAAAATGCATTTTTAGAAAATTATTATGAGATGACGCTACCAGTATATGGGCCATGTATCCTCCTTGATGCATTTTAAGGGTCATGTTGTGAAAGGAAACTATCACGATATGGGTCGTAGCACCTCCCAATTGTGTTTTTAGGGACTTGATGTGAGATAACATTTGTCATGATATGGGTCCTCACACCTCCCAAATGCATTTTGATGGACTTGTCGTGAGAGGACGTTGTTGTGATATGGGACCTGAAACCTCCCAAATGTATTTTTAAGGACTTACTGTGACATGACATTGTCATCATATGCGCTATGACACCTCCCAAATGTAATTTCAAGGATTCGACGTGAGAGGACATTGTCATGGTATGGGCCCAAACTTCATCAAAATCCATTTTTAGGGAATTATTACAAGAGGACGCTACCAATATATGGGCCGTGTATCCTCCTTAATGCATTTGAAAGAACATGCTGTGAAAGGACACTATCAAGATATGAGTTGTGGCACCCATCAACTGCATTTTTAGGGAATTGATGTGAGATAACATTTGTCATGATATGGGCCCTAACACCTCCTAAATGCATTTTGATGGACTTATTGTGAGAGGATGTTGTCATGATATGGGACCTGAAACCTCCCAAATGCATTTTTAAGGACTTATTGTGAGAGGATGTTGTCATCACATGCACCATGGCACCTCCTAAATGTATTTTCAAGGACTTGACGTGAGAGGACATTGTCATGATATGGGCCCAAAATTTCCCAAAATGCATTTTCAGAAAAATATTATGAGAGGACGCTACCAGTAAATGGGCCATGTATCCTCCTTGATGCATTTTAAGGGTCATGTTGTGAAAGGACACTATCACGATATGGGTCGTAGCACCTCCCAATTGCGTTTTTAGGGACTTGATGTGAGATAACATTTGTCATGATATGGGTCCTCACACCTCCCAAATGCATTTTGATGGACTTGTCGTGAGAGGACGTTGTTGTGATATGGGACCTGAAACCTCCCAAATGTATTTTTAAGGACTTACTGTGACATGACATTGTCATCATATGCGCTATGACACCTCCCAAATGTAATTTCAAGGATCCAACGTGAGAGGACATTGTCATGATATGGGCCCAAACTTCATTAAAATCCATTTTTAGGGAATTATTACGAGAGGACGCTACCAATATATGGGCCATGTATCCTCCTTAATGCGTTTGAAGTGACATGTTGTGAAAGGACACTATCACAATATGGGTCATGGAACCTCCTAATTGCATTTTGAGGATTTGATGTGAGATAACATTTGTTATGATATGGGCCCTGACACCTCTCAAATGCATTTTGATCGACTTGTCATGAGAGAACGTTGTCATGATATAGGACTTGACACCTCCCAAATGCATTTTTAAGGACTTACTATGAGATTACATTGTCATCATATGCACCATGGCACCTCCCAAATCTATTTTTAAGAACTCGACGTGAGAGGACATTGCCATGATATGGGCCCAAACTTCACCAAAATGTATTTTTAGGGAATTATTATGAGAGGACACTGCCAATATATGTGCCATGTATCCTCCTTAATGCATTTGAAGTGACATGTTGTGAAAGGAAACTATCACGATATGGGTCATGGCACCTCCCAATTGCATTTTTAGGGACTTGATGTGAGATAACATTTGTCATGATATGGGCCCTGACACCTCCCAAATACATTTTCTTGGACTTGTTGTGAGAGGATGTTGTCATGATATGGGACCTCACACCTCCCAAATGTATTTTTAAGAACTTAATGTGACATCAAATTATCATCATATGTGCCATGGAAACCACATGCAACCACCTTAGACATACATGAAAGACATGGTGATACACTCTAGGTTGGGTCTCGACTACCTTCGTCACCCACCATGGTCGCGGTCATGACCCTCCATGGTCACGACAAGCACCATCCATCATCACTAGGTCTAGATAAGCGATCTCCATACATCCTAGGTCCAAGCATCCAATAAAAAGGCAACCTTCTCAACCCAAGACCACCTAAGTCATGACCCTACCATCTAGAGGGGGTGTCTCAACCGCGACACCCACCAAACCTCACCCTAGGTCACGACCTAGGTCGAGAGAACACACCATATATACATAGGTTGATACATGCATCATTCATAGGAACCCTATTAACCACTAAGGGTGACACTCCTCAACCAAGGCTCAAATAAGGTGCCCACCTCTTTCTCTCTCCTCTAGCTGATGTCAAGAAAACAAAGGAATGCTCTAGAGGTGACAAATTGCACTACAAGTGAGATCAGCAAGACCCACAAGTGAGTGCTGCAGGCCTAACTAGAAAGAGTTGCAAGCTCCACAAGCGATTGTTGCAACACTCGTAAGAGAGTGTTTCAAACCCCACACGTCAGTGTTGTAAGAACAACATGCTAGAGCTACAAGCCTAGGAAGTGAGAGTTGCAAGCCCTAGGTGAATGGGTGGGTTGGTGTCTCGAGTGTTGAGCCACATGAATAGGAATGGTTGTGGCACCTCCCAACTGCATTTTAAGAGAAATTTTGTGAACGAACACTACCATGATATTGGTCGTGGCACATCCCAAATGCATTTTTAGGGACTTGATGTGAGATAACATTTGCCATGAAATGGGCCCTGACACCTCCTAAATGTATTTTTAAGGACTTTCTATGAGATGACATTGTCATTATATGTGCAATGGAACCTCCCAAATGTATTTTCAAGGACTTGGCGTGAGAGGACATTGTCATGATATAGGCCCAAACTTCACCCAAATGCATTTTCAAGGACTTATTATGAGAGGACATTATCAATATATGGGTCCTAGATCCTCCTTAATGCATGTGTAGGGACATGTTGTAAAAGGACACTATCATGATATGGGTCATGGAACCTCCCAATTGCTTTTTTGGAGACTTGATGTGAGATAACATTCGTCATGCTATGGGCCCTAACACCTTCGAAATGCATTTTTAGGGACTTTATGTGAGATAACATTTGTCATGAAATGGGCCCTGACACCTCCCAAATGCATTTTAAGGACTTACTATGAGATGACATTGTCATTATATGTGCAATAGCACCTCCCAAATGTATTTTCAAGGACTTGGCGTGAGAAGACATTATCATGATATGGGCCCAAACTTCACCCAAATGCATTTTCAAGGACTTATTATGAGAGGACACTGTCAATATATGGGCCCTGGCTCCTCCTTAATGCATTTGTAGGGACATATTATGAAAGGACACTATCATGATATGGGTCATGGAACCTACTAGTTGCTTTTTTAGAGACTTGATGTGAGATAACATTTGCCATGATATTGGCCCTGACACCTCCCAAATGCATTTTCATGGCCTTGTTGTGAGAGGACGTTGTCATGATATGGGACCTGACACCTCGAAAATGCATTTTAAGGATTCACTGTGAGATTACATTGTCATCATATGTGCCATGGAACCTGCCAAATGCATTTTTAGGGACTTGATGTGAGATAGCATTTGTCATGATATGGGTCCTGACACCTCCCAAATGCATTTTGATGGACTTGTTATGAGAGGACATTGTCATGATATGAGACCTAACAACACCCAAATGTATTTTTAAGGACTTACAATGACATGACATTGTCATTATATGTGTGATGGAACCTCCCAAAGGGTTACACTAAATAGGTGACATACATTTGAATCACCTATGTTCTAATGGGGGTTTACCATGTAGGTGACATGTATATGAGTCACATTTATTTGATAATTCATAAAGGAGATATATAAGAGAAATTGTTGTTGAGAGTCCTTGAAATTCATTCAGAGAGTTGTTCATAAAATAATATCGAAATAAATTTTTTATCTAAACCCATTCATGTCTCTTTTATAACCATTGTAAGGCTAATGGGTTTTGTCTTGCAAGAATAATTGTTCACTAACAACAGCTTGGATAGCCACCCACCACCAACAACAATTGACACAAATGAGTGGTGGTTGTCACAAGCGAGTACTATAAGACCTACAAGCGAGTGTTGCAAAGTAAGTGTTACAAGCACTACACACGAGAGCTACTATCCCAACAAGCAAGAGCTACAAGACCATCTATAGAGTGTTGCAAGACCCACAAGTGAGTACCACAATTGATATTCTAGTTTCTTTGTCTTATCATGACATTGTCAAACTATTTCTAGGGACTTATTGTGAGAGGAAACTGTCATGATATGAATCCTAGCTTCCCATCATAAGCATTTTGTAGATTTTTTATGAGAGGACATTATTGTGATATGGGCATTGGCTCTTCAAAAATGCATTTTGTGAGACTTGATGTGAGAGGACACTGTTGTTATATGGGCATTGGCTCTTCAAAAAGCATGTTTAATAAATCTACATCATGAGTGGAGCTAACATCATAAGCATAACTAACTGCATAAGCTTGTTTAGCAGTTTAAGCATCTTATAATTATAGAGGCATGGCTAGCAGTATTAAACATAGCTAGCAACATAGTCTTAACTATCAGTGTTAGTATATATGTCAACATAAGCATGTTTACAACATGAGAATATGTACAACATAAGCATATCTATCATCTCTTATTGTACTATACATCATCTCTATGTAAAGAGAGCAAACAAGGGTTATCATTCAATGTGAGGCATTGTGCATAACCCTAATAGATATGCTACACGGTTGTATTACATCTTCTATTACGCCATAGGGATTTTGAGTTGTACCACCCAAAGTACAAATGACCCCTATGAAGGGCTAATGGGCCTTTGTATTGTGAGGAAAATTTCTCCTTGGTAGCGACTTGTGTAGAAACCCACACCCATCATCAATTAATACAAACATGTAGTGGCTGATGCAAGCACCCGACTGACCATGCTCTTGTTGTCTCCAAACTCGCAAATGTCACCTTTATGAACATTTAAGATTTGTTGACACCTTGCAGTAATGGTATGGGTCACAACTCCTCACATATTCATTTCAAAGACTTATTGTGAGAGGACACTGTCTTGATATGGGTTGTG
The DNA here is from genome assembly GCA_963693085.1 of Alisma plantago-aquatica. NCBI lineage: Eukaryota > Viridiplantae > Streptophyta > Magnoliopsida > Alismatales > Alismataceae > Alisma > Alisma plantago-aquatica. Next base: position 28,879,955 of record OY856411.1, read on the forward strand.
ATTCCTCTTAAATGCATTTCTAGGGCGTTATTGTGAGAGGAAAGTGTCCTGATATGGGACATGAATCCTCCATAATATATTTTTAGGTTCTTATTGTGAGAGGACAAAATCATGATTTGGGCTATGACTCCTCCCAAATTCATCTCTAGGCACTTGTTATAAGAGGGCATTATCACGATATGGTCCCCGACTCCCCCCAAATGTATTTTCAAGGACTTGGTATGAGAGGACACTTCCATGATATGGGTTGTGGCTCCTCCCAAATGTATTTCCATGGACTTTCTATGACATGACACTGTCATGATATGGACCCTAGTGTTGGGTTTTAGGGGAGGCAGAGATGACAATGGAAACAAATTTTTTTCTCCCCAAACCCAGAACCCAAAGAGATCTCGTCAACATCTATACGGTAGGAAGGATGGTTTGTAGAGGTGTACCTTGTCCCGAGGCTTGCTCAGTGACATAACCTCACGGAGAGCGCGGTCTTCACCTTCGATCTTGGATGATGTTTGTGCAGCTCTTGGTCACACCCACACTGATAGATTGACAGCTGTCCTCTGAGCAGAAAAAATTTCCCACCTCTGTAGTAGTCCACACGGACCACCTGGAACTCCAGTCATCCTTTCCTACATGACACTGGAAGGAGTCATCTCCATATGTCAGCGTACTAGTCACCGATGTTCTCTCCCACCTCCAATTGTTGTCTTGCAGTTGTCTTTCCCTCGCTATGCCTCCCTAGTCAGGTAGCACTTGCTTGGGTTGTCTCGGCTACCACAATCAGAGATGACAACTTTGCAGAGCAACTGATGTTCTGAGTTGTTCTATGAGAAGCCCCTAGTACCCCTCTATATATAGGAGGGGTTAGGGTCAGGGTTCTCAGCCCCAGGCAATGCAGGACTAAAGCGGGAGTAGAAGGGTCTAAAATTTCCACAAATTGATACACTGCAGTAGGTGAATCGGTCGTTTCACAAACGAACCAATTGTTTGGGGAATAAACTGATCAGTTCATCTCATGAACCAGTCGTTTGGGGAGCTGAGCCGATTGGTTCATTCATGAACTGGTCGTTTCACTTCTCAGGGCAGTTCCCAATTGACTTTCTTCTTTCCATTTCCAATTAATCCAAAGATCAATACCTATCCCAATCGAATTGTACAAGTGAAACAAAAATATTTTCTCACCAACCTAACTTTCCCAAACTGACTCGTTTGGTCCAGTTGAACTGATCGGTTCAATGCTTGAACCGATCGTCTCAGTTGACCCTGAGCCGATCGGTTCAACAGCTTGAACTGGTCGATTGGCAGTCCAGGTTGTGCATAAATCGGTCAATGCAGTTCTCAATCAATATGACACCTAAATCAGTTAGTTCAACACTTGAACTTGGTGATTCTGAGTCAAGTCAATTGATTGAATGTTTAATTGAACTACTAAACACATTTAGTAAACAATCTAAACATCATTTGTGGATAAAATCATCTTCCAGGTTAAATCCTATGTGTGTGACCCTGCAGGTCCATTTCACGTTGGCTGTGAAAGTCCATAACACTTATGACTTCACAAGAAAAGAGCAGTGCATAATCGCACATCAGTGCTACCCAAGTGAAAAGGAAAGTCAGAGAACAAATTTCAATCCTACAATCCGTGACTGGTGTTATAGTGAATGTAAATTTCCTTTGTCACTGATATCCCGAATGAGCTCAAGGCATGGAACAGTCATCCTTTTAACGGTCATTCACTTCCTTGATCTCAGAGCAGACTGGATGAGATATGTATGACATCAATATCACATATTGATTCACACATGCATGCACACACCTATCTCAATCCTACTCATCAAGTGGCCATGGATATCAAACTCCCTCGGGAGGGACAAATCCCATATATATCACTCACCCCTCAAAAGCCCCATGTGTCAAAGTCACCCAATCATCACCTTTATAACAATCTATATTTCAGGACTGCGTTTGATGATGTCAAAGTGTACCCAATGACATGTGTTGAGTGTAGTGATTTCAGGTCAAAGAATCACACTCACCACCATCAATGTGAGAGCTGACTGTGAATACCAAGTCATGGTTCCATGTGTCACTCTCACGGTGGGTCTATCTTATACACTTGTTCTCTAACAAGTATCTATGTTCTTGGTTTGATATCACTATATCATGACTGATGAGATTCTATCATCAACCAACACACAATCTAGTCTTGTGTGTCATTGTTGTATATCAATCTTCCATAATGACATCCGACTAGGGACATAACAAGAATGTATACTCTTAACATCCGTATGATCTCATCGTTTAGGTCCTTAACCTAAAAGCATACATCATTGAGTATTGTCATTCTCTAGACATTCAATCTGTTCTATCATTATCTCATAACTGACTGAACCAGAATGAATTGGAAGCTTGCCTTTGATGTTTATCAAATCAATCTTTATGTATCCCACCAATCATCCCATGATTGGATCTTAGGGCATACATACCAACACCTAGCTCCTTGCAAATGCATTTGAGGGGACGTGTTGTGAGAGGACATTATCATGATATGGGCCCCGACTCCCCACAAATGCATTCTGATGGACTTGTTGTGAGAGGACAATGTCATGATATGGGCTCTGGCTCCTCAGAAGTGAATTTCAAGGGACTTGATGTGAGAGGACAATGTCGTGATGTGGGCTATGACTCCTCCTAAATGCATTTTAATCGACCATAACTTCCCATAACTGGTGTCTAGAATTGCCATTGGTCAATGCGTGACTTTCATTGGTCAAAGCAACATTTTAATCGACCTTCTTAGCATTCACATCAGTTTAGGAAACTGAGTTGTCAATCTGCTAAGGTTGATCTTCTGTTTATTTTCATGCTCTAGAATTCCCATCTGTAGGTGACCTAGATTCCATCTATCTAAACTCACACACCAAGCTTCATTAGTTTAGATGTTTAGACTTCTCATCGGTTGTTGAGTCCAGGACTCTCATAGGTTTATGAGTCAAGTAACTCCATTGATTGATAGGTCTAAGACTATTTTGCTATCAAAGTTCACTTAATAATTCATATGACGGAAAAACCAAGTTTATAAAAATTTCACATATTTTGAAATTTGTTCCTCATACTATGTTGAATTTGCATTTAAGTCCACAATTTACAAGGAAACATGAAATTAGGGAGATCGAAGTGCAAATCAAGCAAATATAGAAATATCTCTTAATCAATTTAAGATGGGACAGATCCACATAAGAGGGATAGGGCGAGGTGGATGAAGCCCTAGAGGGTGGTCGGGTCTGGCCCATTTTTGTCTTGGGTCGGATCTAGTCATGTCTTGTCTACTCTGTGTTGTGTTCGATCAAGTCAGAGTGGGTTTCAAGTTTGTCATATTTTTTCTGCTAATATTCATAGTAGAGTACTTTTTGAGATTTTTGGGTCCAATTGGGTCTCTTTGGGTATGGGTTCATTTCGAATTAGGTTTGTATGGGTCGGGGGCCACTCATCCTGTTAGGCTTTGGGCATTTCAAGTCAAGTGTTTATGGGTTGGGATCCAATACAATTTGGGTCTATTCTTGTCCGGATACAATAAAACTCAACCCATTTGCATTTCAATAAAAGTACATGTATAATACATGATTTTGTCCATCGTATCATTATCTTAGCCTCCCCCTCTCCTCACATTCATAATCTAAATTCCAACGATCATTAAAGATAAGAATGAATACTCTAATTGAAGAAAAATATTTCCCCAAATATTTGGCTCGCCCGCCAAGTATTATCCCACTACACAGCAGATCCATTCCAAATTTGCAACACCCGCACCCTAAAACTCAGTCAAGATAAATTGTCTATTCCAACCGCACTCAGCCTTGTGTGGCGTTCTCTTCCCCTGGTGGCTTCTCCCCGTCATTTGCCCAGGTGGTCTCTCCCCGCCGTTCTCCCAGGTGGTTCTCCCTGCCATTCACCCAGGTGGTTTCTCCCCATCATTTGCCCCTCCCAAATTGTAGAGAAGCCCTTCTCAAGTGGGAGCTAGTGAGCGATGAAGCCCTATCTAGGGCCAACGACTATTGTTTGAGAGCCCAACAAAGTCGCCTACAGCTAGACAGCTACCGCTTGCCATCTTGCCTGCTGTCTTCTTCATTCGTCAGGTGGTCGCCGCTAGCTCCCCTCCCATTCTTCTTCGTCTGCCTTGCAACTGCCGCCATAGTAGGAAACAAGCCACAATCCACAACTCGCACCGCCCAGCCATGTTTGGCGCCCACCCTAGGTTGGTGTTCTGACCGACAACGATCATTGCCGGAGTGTCATCCATTGAATTCGTAATGTCACACAGTTCTGAAGCCCAAATTCCAGCGCCATAGCTCTGACTATCAAATAAAATCCCATCTCATTTCCCGGTGCCCTAGCTTGAAATTGAGTATCCTGAGGCACTGGAATCACCCCAATATATATGTTCATCTTATCTCTGGATGCTTGATCTCACTTCTCGTTCTCAGGTGAGTACGTTGTCCTCTAGTCAATTCTCGCATCTACTAAACTGGGTTGCAGATCATCTGTTTTCTTTCTAGCACAGTAAAATGTGTGGTGCTTCCCTGTTTCATGGGGGTTCACCTTTATTTTCTATTTGCCCTATTTAAGGATATAATAGTTGATGTGTGCTCTGGTATTGACTCTTAGGTAGTTCCCTTTCCTATGATCATGAAGGATTTGGCTTGTGAAAGCGTTACTCACAAGTAGGAGTCTTTTACCCTTTTTTCATATGGAGATAGTGATGATAGACACCCGAGATACAAAAATGGAAATAATGTTCCAGTGGGATGAAGTGTTCACTTTTGGCAAAAGAAAATAATATGCCACAATTTACGGTGAATACTTTTGTGCGGATGACTTTCTTGTTAAGACTTTGTCATCATTTTTTCTTTGAGATGCATATGAGATATCAAAGATGTTTACTTATTTCTAATTTGATGTGAATATATATCAGTTGTATAGGCCCATCTCTTTAGGAATATTGAATCAAATGAAATACATTTGGTTTATTTATGCCATGTGCACTGTGCTGCAAACACATCACAAAATGATGTCATCATGCTCCTTTGTATTTATATCTATATATTCTAATATAGTTTTTTTTTGCAAATCCGGTCTTACTTTTCATATCATGTAGGTGTTTTCATCATTGGAATCATGATGGTGGTTAAGATCAGCTGGTTAGGTAAGGCGTTTCCCATGGAAACATGCAAAGCTACAAAAAGAAAGAAGATCTCAAGGTGGCAAATGAATTTTGATCTGCTGTGAGCATGTAACATCTTCTCTACCTAGTACTTTTTTTGATCTCATGGTAACTCTTGCATTCACATTTTTGATACACTTTGTTATAGAATGGAATTTTTGCTTCTCACATATGATTATTGTAAAATTTATGCCCTAGCAAACTCCTCAGCTTAGTAACCTAACAGTGGTTATTGATCCACGTCAAAACTTCCTAACCACCAATTTGATCATTGTCAACACATCTTATGTTCCAGGCACCATTAGCCAGATGGCTTCCTTTGAGGATTCACCAAATCTCCATTCTTGTTACCAGTCAAATGTTTGTGAAAACTATGCCACTTCAATGGGTTCAAAACCGAAGGATGGTTAAGTCAGTTGTTTGCCAAGCTGTTGCCTCATTTCTTCTCATCAAATATTAGATTGTGCATATCTCTTTGACTAGTAGCATTATGGTGCATATATTCACCTTAACCTTCTTAAGGCAAGGTGGAGATTCTTTGAAGAACTCATCTGATGTGTATCATACCCATAAGTCAACTTACAAAGTTTTTGGCTGTCAGAAGGTATGGGGATTCCCTGAGTATTTATTTGATGTGTAGCATTTTTTTAAGTCACCTTACAAAGTTTCTTGTCCTCATAAGTTATCACCAGATGCATAGCATGTCCCAAATGATTTTTTAATAGATTTTCAACATGTTATGTCTTATATGAATTGGCATAAGTTTCATAATTGATGTCATTCCCAGACTGTCTACTCCCTTTGTGGGGATTCTAATGTTAGAAAAGCAGGGTCCTAAACAAACGAAGCAGTAAGAGGAGGATGGTAAAGATTGGAAACAAGACTATGTTCATGTTCGTACAAGGTGTGGACAAGCCATGGACAACGACAACGTCGCAAAAAGGGTAGGTACCTCTTATCAAAGCCTACTTTTAACTTATATATATGAATTCTAAAATTCCTAAGCTTCTATCTTCTAGTTCTACGTGTAAGGAGGGAAAGGATCAGCCAATGGATGTTATGCTTACAATACATTCTTCCTGGATGCGATAAGATCATATTCTTCTCCTTAGAACCTCATTTGAAAAAATATATTTTGCAACAACATTGGTTCCACCACTATGTCTTATTAATTGTCCTACTTATTCTTGTGGTTAGATCATTGGAAAGGCGTTGAAGCGGTATGAGGTGGTAGACTACATTTAGTCACAACAAAGGCAAGCTGAGGTAAGATTTATATGGAACACAAAATTGAATCATGTGTACATCTGATCACCAATGGCCTAATCACTGGCCTAAAAGAAGCTACATAAGTTTTGATTTATGGGCCAACATTCTAAAATACTTTCAAATGTTTAGGATATAACATTTATTGTTCGGTTTTGCAGTTCTTCTCTGTGAAGCTCGCAACTCTCAATACAAGGAGGAACACTTGGTTAGCATTATTCCTACTAAAGTGGAGGATTCGACCAAAGGTTGTAGTAGGAAGGAACATCTTGGTTGTTTGATTAACTTTCATTGGCTATGCAGAGAATAAGATCTTAAGAGTGGATGAAGATCAAGATCACACACAACTTCTTGGTCATTTGTGGATGGTGCGTTTGGATTTCTTGTCATGGTGTTGCCTGGTTTTTGGGTAGCTGGGTGGGCCTTCTCTTTGTCGTCTGGTTGATTATTGCTGCAACATGTTTTAGTAACTGATGGTTATATAGGTAGTTGAACCAATGAGGTGATATAGGTCGTTGAACCCATGGGGCTGTTGTGTTGCTATGTTTCTTTTTGGCTGAGGGTGATGCTGCCGCTATTTTGGGGGTAGTAGTTGGTTCGAAGTGGTGCTATTTGTTGGATTTAGATGAGGGGTTGCTTCTGTTGCCAAGCTGAGTTGGATTTAAGGTGGGGCGCTCTGATTCTTGTTAGTTATAGGTGTTTTAGTGTGTTGTGTTTGTTAACTGTTCAAGGGGCAAGGTGATATCCTCCCCTGTGTATATATCAATATTACCAATCAATAAAAATGAATGTTTGACGTGTCTATACTTATTGTGTGCATTACTTTCAATGTATCTTTTGACTTATTGTGGTTTACAATTAGTCCCATTACTCACTCCCAAAATATCTAATATGATTGGGCAATTGGGCACATATTAAGTTGGGAATTAATAGCAAATTGCATCCGGAACAAAATCTGTCACCTATTAAGTGTTTGTTATTGTTTTGTATGGAATATGTGACATCATTAAATGTGATTTACTCAAGCGTGGGTGATGTTCTTTGATGTCACTTATGACTGCATTTTGGAATCTGAAAGCCACTAATAGGTGATGTGTATTCAAATAGGTGACACGGCACAAAGCCCACACTTAATAGGTGACATTTATTTTTTAGGTGTTAGCCAATCATGTCACCTTTTTGCTTAAGTTGTTGTTGGTAGTAAAATTATCTGTATGGATTTTTATCCCCATTTTTTGAGGTCAAAAAGGGGCTATACTAAACAATGCTCCCCCTCAAGGAGACACCCACCCTCAATGAGATACTCATTTTGGAGAGGGGATATATATACCCAAGAAGAAGTAAGAATGTACTAATTTTAAATGAGATACATTTATTGGACAAAAAGTCATATTTTATCAATGAACATGAAAAATTGTCTAATTACTAATGGAAGGAATGTTAACTCCTTCATGGTAAAAAGATCCCATTATTCACAAAATATCAAAAAGATACTCTAAGTCAATGGTAAGGAATGTTAAGTCCACCATGATATAGAGATGCCATGAATGAAAAAAAGAGGTCAACCAAGAAATTTAGACTGAATATAAGGGATGTTAAGCCTATATTTATATATAGAAGACAATAACAACAAAATTGAAATAGATATGAAAGTTTATAACAAATAACTTACCTTATATCATGATATTAAAAATTGAGCTCAAACTAAGAATTGAACCATTAAGATCGAGATATCATTAACAACCAAAAAGCTTTATATAACATGCAAAACCAAACAATTTATATTTTGAAATCAAGAAATAAGAAAATAGAACAAACCTAAAAACCAATTTGAAAGATAAACAAGAAAAATGTTACAATAAATTTATCATCTCTATTAATTTTTTTTCTTTCTAAATGCACCAATTAACTTGTCAAAAACTTTTTTTTTAGGAAAGTCAGAAGGCCATTTTATTCATCCCGCCCTTCTCTTGTAGGTAATGAAATAGGAGTACAATCTTGTTCTACCGAAAATTTAAATTTGGTGGGTATCCCACCATTACAAAGAAAAGAAGAAGGAAGGTGACCCACAGGGTCGAGTGGAATAGCCTTATACCTGCAGCTATCCCTGCTAGTTTTGACGTGATGCTTGGCGAGGGCATCAACTAGATGAATCCGTTCGCACGGAGTCTTCAAAATCCTCACGTTCTCATGACTATCTAATAGCTTCTTAATCGGTTCAGTCCAATTGTCCAGCTTAGGAAACTTCCCTGCAGTGTCTTCGATAGCTTCAATCGCCATGGAACAGTCTGACAGGATACTAATAGGCATACTGAGATCATTCATAGGGTCATGCATGGCTGAGCTAATCGTGCACAGTTCAAATTCAATTGAGGAATCCACCTCGACTATCTCAGCCATCCCGTCTAGCCACTGACCATTACAATTCAACATGATCTTTGCAATCGCAGCAGTCTTGCCTCTCAGTGCCGCATCCACCATAATGACTTTCCCAGTATTGGAGGTGATCGCCTCAGGTAACGGGTCATATTGGAGATTAGATTTCATCTTCGTCTTGGTCTGCTGCCCATCTTTGATGAGTTGATGTTGATGTACAATATCACACACCTGACGTTCCGGAGTGATATTAGCATTTTCAAAAACCCAAGCATTCCTTGCCTTCCAGATGATCCAACATGTAATAACAAAGAGAACTTGGTCTGCCGCACGCGCCTTCAGGTTGTTCAAGAGCCAATCTCGAGTACCCTCCGCCTGGTTTGCACTGATCTGTATAGGATGAGTCGATCTATGCCATACTGCAATAGCAAAGGGACAGTACATCAGTTCATGCGTCGTTGTTTCTACAGCCATCCCACATCTCGGACAAATATCATTTTTAGTGAAATTTCTTTGCCTCCTGCATGCATTAGTCATGATTGCATCATGGGTGACTGTCCACACAAAAGTGTAAACCTTACCTGGTACTTTCAGGTTACAGATCAGCTTCCAAGTATCATCTGCTATACCATTTTCAGTCACGTGGATAAGACTGTAAGCCGATCTAGAGTTGTACACTCCCCTCGCATCAAACTTCCAACTCCAATGGTCTGGACCAGCATTAGTACCTGGCTTGGGAAGGGACATAATCCTGTCGGAAATGTCATCATTAAGGTATGACTTCAGAAATTGTGCATCCCATTTGCCTTCAAGATTCACAAGACTCGAAACAGTAAGATCAGCTATGTCCTCCTCCATGGGTCGTACCGTACATTGGCCTAGCTTTTCAATCCCTGGCACCCAAGGATCATGCCAAACCAAGGTCTCTTTGCCACTGTTGATGGTCTTGGTGCAGTTTCCTTTAACAAAATCCAGTCCTTCGTATAACAACCTCCAGAAGGGGGTGGCATTTCCGTGTTTATTAGTGTTGTAGTTTTTATATTTCAAACGCAAGACATCTTTCCAAAGGGCCTGATTATTGTTGAGGAACCTCCACGCATGCTTCCACAAAAGTGCTTTGTTCCATTTGGCCATGGAACGGATGCCCCGACCTCCATGATTGGGGCTAGCACACACCTTCTTCCAAGCAACCAAAGAAACTGGGCAAACTTGGTGTCCGCCACCCCAAATGAACTGACGGACGATTCTGTCAAGTTTTGCACAAACACCATTAGGAATAAGAGCAGTTTGCATGGTATACGTAGGAAGGGCAGTGTTGACAGACTTAGCAAGACAGATATGGCCTGCCAGGGATAATGTTTTTGCAGCCCATCCATTGATACGGGCTTCCATATTCGAGGCTATGTAGGAGTATGTATCTTTGGATACTTTCTTATGCAAGATTGGGACGCCCAAATATCTCCCGAGGTCCTTCGTTTCTGGGATGCTTCTAGCAGAACAAATAGCTCTTCTGGTCTGTCTATCCACTGACTTAGAGAAGAAAATACGGGACTTGTCGACTGAAATTTTTTGTCCAGACGCCTCTTCAAACAGCTTAAAGCAATGGTTGATAACTTCTAATTGGGGTAGCGATGCTTTGGCAAAGATAATAATATCATCGGCGAATGTAATGTGAGATATCCATGGTCCTTGTTGTTCCACTTTTACTGGTTTCCATTTTCTTTCAGAGACACACTTATTGATGAGTTGGGTTAGGCGTTCCATGCACAACACGAACAGATAAGGGGACAAAGGGTCCCCTTGCCGAAGACCACGTGAAGCCTTGAACGAGGGCAGGAGTTCACCGTTAAGGATGACATTAGTACTTCCCGTGCTTAGAGAATTCATAACATACTGCTTAATGTTAAGAGGCCACTTCAGTTTGTTCATGGTGTCAGTAATGAAATCCCAAGACATACGGTCGTAGGCTTTAGATAGATCGACTTTGATGGCCATCTGAGGGGCACAAGATTTACGTCGCATATTGTGAATAATTTCCTGCACAATGATGATATTATCTGAGATGCATCTGCCCGGCACAAAACTAGTCTGAACAGGAGAAACCCATTGAGGAATAAATTTCTTTACTCTTTCCACCACCACTTTAGATGCTAGTTTCATACATGTGTTGTTGAGTGTAATCGGTCGCAGCTGATTGCAATTAGTAGGATGCTTTGTTTTAGGAATAAGCACTATGCTAGATTCACCCATAGATTGACTAAATCGGTTGCCATTAAGCATACCTATGATGGTTCTGAGCACCGACAACCGGATAATTTTCCAATTTCTCTTGAAGAAGTACATATCAGTGCCATCAGGTCCAGCCGCTTTGAAAGGATCAGAATTCTTTATGATTCTCCATATCTCGTATTCAGTAGGAGAGGCCGCAAGTCCCCGCTACTGCTGCTCGGTAAGAGCTTTGTAATGTGCAGGCATGTCGTGCATAGCCGCTGGACTGGGAGGCACCGTCGCTGTAAAAAGTTGCTGGAAGTGATTGGAGACGAGATGTTTGAGAGTGTGTTCATCAGAAACCCAAGTTCCATGATTGTCTTGTAAAGTTGTAATTTTGTTCATTCTTCTTCTATTACTGATGAAGGCGTGGTAAAATTTAGTGTTTCTGTCCCCCTCCTGGAGCCAGTGGATGTGGCTCCGTTGCTTCCAATCTTATTCCTCTATCTCCAGGATGTTTTCAAGTTTTGCCTCAAGCTGATGACAGCGACTATCGCATTCAGTAGTGTAATTGTTCTCCAAATCCTTCTGGGCACGGCCAATAAGCTTGTATAGGGTATTTTTCTTCTTGTGTAGTTCATTTCTGCATTTGGTGTCCCATTTAATAATAGGAGTTCTGCTGCGCTCCAGGGCCGTAGAAAAATCTGCCGCTGCATCCCAAGCAGTGTCAAGGATGCTAGTGAAGTCAGGGTATGTTTGCCAGGATGCCTTTGTTTTGAACCTTCTTGAGCTGTTTGCCACCCCATTGTTCATCACCACAATGGGGTTATGATCGGAGCCTACTCTTGGGAGGGAGATACATGTGAAGTTAGGGTACAATCTAAGCCATTCAGAATTTGTGACCGCTCTGTCCAATCGCTCATGAAGGAGTCCTCTCCTGTAAGTGAACTTGAAACCAGAACACCCGATATCAGTTAGACCCGCATGTAGAAGAGCATTGTTAAAGTGCATCGCTTCAACAAGGTTGAAATTCTTCCCACCAACTTTTTCTGAGGGATTCAGCATGTAGTTGAAATTGCCCATTGTGATCCAAGGTTTGTCGATGGATTGACTGAGTTGAATGAGATGGTCCCAAAGAACCGGTCTGTTACCCGAGCTGGGAGACGCATAGATGAAGGTGTAGAGCACCGTCCCATTAATACAGCAATGGACGTAGTACTTATGATTCTGAATGATTTGAACATCACACTTATTTTCATTCCAAAGAACCCAAATTCCACCAGAAAATCCACGCGCCTCAATGCGGTGGGAGCTTGAAAAACCCAACTTGCGGATAACAACCAGTGCATGATCGCCTGATATACGTGGTTCTGAGATGGATACCACCTTAATCTTATAACGCGCTACTAGATGCTTAAGAGAGAGTCTAGCGTTCTTCTTGCTAGCCCCTCTAATATTCCAAGCAAGGGAATTAATCATCCACACAAAATCAGTTTGCTTGGGAACCGTCGGTCCCCTCATTCACATCTCCTCCACGCCTAACCCTGCCCCTGGTATTATAATTACCATTTTTCTGGGGACTATTTGCTTCCTGTATTAGCTTCTTCTCTTTTGCCTTTCTTCCTGCATTAATGGCTCTGTCTTTGCTGTTGTTGGAAGTTTTACTACTATCCACGTTCATTACTTTTACCCCTGGCTCACTGTTTAATTGTGTGTCTTCTTGGTCTCCTTCCCTGCCCTTGATGACCTCATCTCCAACAGGGATAACTACAGTGTGTGATGCCTCATCCACAACTGTATTAGATAAAGTCTTCTGTACTTGCCCTTTCTCTCTCGTGTCCGCATTGCTTTCCTTCCCAGCTGACACATCGACATCTTCATTTTGTCGTTGTTTCTTTCTCCAGACTTTTGGCCCTCTTGGGTCATCTTCAGTGACCGCCTGCTCTGAGTTTTTACCCACCGTCGTTGTTTCCTCTGTCTCTACCTCATCCTCCTCCAGTGCCTTGAACCGGTTCGTTTTGTTTCCCTCCTGCTCATTTTCCTTGGAACCATCTTTATTTCTCCGTTTCCTTCTAGTTAGAATGTTCTTGCCATAATATACTTGCCACTTCTCGCCCTCTTCGTCCCACCGAACACCCGCGTCGTCCGCGGTCGGAACAGAGTCAGGCGGCGTCGGACTCGAATCAGCACCCCTGCACTCATCCATATCGTGGCCCAATATACCACACTTGAGACACATGTTTGGTAAGGATTCGTATTCGATTTTGTACTCTCTTCCATTAATGATTATGGCTGGGTGAACTGGTTTAGAAGTATCGATCTCCACTGCTAGGTGAGCAAAGCGGCTTCTTGTGCGATTGATTGAGTCGCCATCTGCGCGAACAAGATGACCCACTGCTTGGCCAATACAATCAAACATCTCCTTGTTATGGTAATGTATCGGGAGACCAAGCACTCTAATCCACGTCACAATGCGGTCTGGGAGTCCCTTGCGTGGCTCAAAATATCCATCCCATGGCCACACCATGAGACATCTACCAAATAGCGACCACGGGCCCTTCGTCAACACATCCTCTTGATCGAGACGACTATGGAACTTGACGACGTAGTATTGCTCAGCAAGTTCATACAGTTCAAAGCCACCGGATGGTTTCCACAGGAGTTTCAGTCTGTCAGCCATCGTGAGAAACCCTACGTGCCTGTCTATTAACTTGACAATAACGGCATATTTGAAAGGCTTACTCATGATCTCCTCTGCCTCAGGTGCTACGTATATCTCCGGGATGCTCTTGTCATAAACCAATTCTATGTCCTCCGGATTAACAAGCTCCTCAGGTTCGTCGTCAATGAAGACGGGATCTAAACTACCGCCGTCGCGTTCTCTGGTGATGACCTGATTGAAGGACTTTGGTAGCGTCGTGCGGTGTCTTTCCGGTAGGAACGGGTTGCCATCTTCTACATATCCTTCTTCATGATTAGGTAGATTTGATTCCGTGTCCATCATGACGGTGGTCTCGTCCGCTTCCGCCGGAGACGCACCGCGCATCCCTTTATATGTAAGATTCAATCCCACATGATCTATGCTTATCTGCCTTGCTGATCGTAGTGCCTTGTCCCGAACATTTTCTGGTATCTCCTTGCGTGAAGCTCTTCCATCGCTCTTCGCTAGGGTTTTACCCCGATCGCCTGGGTCATCGCCGCTGCCCCCCTCACACCCCATCCTTGTCTGCACTTTTTCATAGTTCATTATACTTGTCAAAAACTTAATGTATGAGCAAGTTCAAAAAGATATCTATTCAAGATCATGATCTTCAAATCTCATTTGAAGGTAGGTTTTAGGGACCCAAACAGTGTTCTTGTCCCTTTTGTTTCTAAATGGGAATCAAAACATATAAATCCTATATCTCTTACAACCATAACAAGTAACACTATTAATAGGAGCATATGAGATAGATTTTTATTTAACAAAAATAGGACCTTTCTTTTTGTTTTTTTTCATTATTAGGAGTTTAACCAATTCCATGATTACTAACAAGAAAATGGGAGTGCAACACACTTGTCAACATAATTTTAATTCAAAAGTTTTTCTGGAGTTATTTTCAACTTTCATTCTCATTGACAAGAAATAGATAGTCTTTGGTAGTAGAAATTGAGTATTATCTTATAGTGACAATATTTTCTTCAACAACATCACTATCATTTAACTCATCATTTATTTCATGTACATGATCATAATGAAAATGTGAGCAATAAATCAGTTGTGTTTCCATATTACACAATTTGTCTAAATCGGTTGTCACATGAGTTTGTAAGGAAACTATGACAACCTGACATTTCTCTCTCCTATATTACACTCTTCATGTATCATGAAGTGGTCAATTAATCAAATCAATATCAACTTCATAGTTGAAGTGTGGTGGTACTTCAATTTGATCACACCAATGCTCTATCATACTAAATATAACACCATTTTGCAATCTCAAACTGTGTACCCTTCATGAATATGGAACCATGTTGTAACCAATTTTGAACCTCATAATTATATTCTTTTTGTATTTCTAATGTGTATCATGTTATAGGTCTCTCAATTACATTTCCAATGACACTCGAATTGTTTCAATCGGACCATCGTAGCTTGAGTTATGAGATTTCAAAGTTTTCTTAAATTGCCTTGATTTAACTCTTTTTTTTCTCCTTCAACCACTAGATGGGACAGCTACATTTGGACCCATGAGAGGGAGCACGGACCAACCGTCATCACTCCCATTAGCTAACCCTAATGCATCTATGATCTTGATTGTTGGATCATGGGACTTGAGATCTAATGGTCTTAGACTTGTCTCTTTCGTCAATACCATGGACCAACACTAATGACGTTGCCCCCCTAACCACCATATTGGCAACACCCTAACACCCCCATCTTAGATCCTTCTATGCAATTGAGGGCTCCTTTTGCTCCATTTCTCTTCCCCACTTTGATTTTCCCCCATCCCTAGACATTATTTCTCCTCTCTCGTTCCTTCTCCCAGCCATGGAGGCTGCCACCCATGGGTGATTGGGGACTTTTGCCATGTGCCTCCTCAACTTAAGCTGAGAGGACGACCGACCTTGAGGTGCAGCACCAGATGTGAGGGGGCATCCTTGTGAGATTTTTTGTCCCCTCCAGGCCTAATGCCAAGGGCAGCAGGTTCGGGCACCGCTATGGCCATGGTAGTTTTGTGGGAAAGACGAAGCAATTTACCCTTCAATCCACCGAGCGGTTAAAGTCGACCAAGGGATCATGTGGAGTGTAGGAAGCCACATCACCTCGTGGAACCCTCTCAACCCCTCAAGTTGGATGAGTCAAGGATGCATGTGGTACAATATACCACTAGATGAGCACCACATTGATGTGAGCACAGACCCCACCACCCTCCTCTGTGATGCATCATATTATTATGTATAAAGGTAAGATTTCTCAAATCCCTATAGTTTGAGTGTATTTTTTCAAAAAATGATAACTCACTCATCCTAAGGCTAAAATAGGCTAAATTATATATCAAATTGATTCTTTCAAAAAGATTTACAACCTATCATTGGTTTCATAACCTGAATATATTCCCACTTTCCTTAGTATGCTAAAATACAAATGTTGACCTTCTTTGACCATGTTTAATGCATCATTATGTTACAACTTGAATTATTACCATGATTTTACTCTCCTTCTCTATTGTTTAATAACGTTTGCGTGCCTTTGAACTAAATGAGGCTCCTAAATACCCCTATTGCACATAAATGCCTCTAATTGCACATATGTTACTTGTTTGGGACTTTGATGATGGACTTTGGTATATATTGCTAATCTAATTTCTAAATGACATATTGACTCCCCTAACCTTGAAATTCAGTAAACTTATGCTTTCATATGATGCTATCATCAACCCCAAACTCTTTATGACTATATGGCCCTAAATGCACATATGTACCACTAATATGTGAATGTTGATTATGCCTTGAAGCAGATAATGTGAGTGACCTATATTGTGCATAATATGCCTTTCCATTCTTGAAATCAATAATTCCATTATGCCTACAGATCCCAATGCCCAATATTCACCCTATGTATTGATATGATGATGATGTATGTGACCCATTTTCGTCCTTAATGTCTAATGTGACCTATATGGCTTGAATGGTGTTCTTATGTTCTATGATAGTTATGAAACCTTTTCTTATGCTCTCCCCCGTCAAATCATGGATACACCTAATATTTGTGATTCCTTATGATATGGATGACTCATGTAAGTCATACTATGAACCATTTTGGCATATGAACCATGTTGATGTTTGCACCAACGTTGAGGTGTACGTAACAAATTTGAATAGTGATGCCTGGACCCTAGGGGGGCACCCACCCAACTTTGAATATGTTTATTATATGTCCTATCTTTCTAATCTAGTCTCATATGTTGTCTAAATCTCATGACTTAATGAATCGTTGTCTTGTTTCCCCATTATGAGTCCTTTGACCCTAATATTCAAGTATGTGACTTCAACCATAAAATGATCGTATGATAAGCATGGAACCTAGATATGACATGAAACTTGAACCTAACCTTCATGATGAACTCTAAATATGTAAAGGACCATCAAACATGTAATTAAGGAACTTTGAACCTAACTTTGCCAAAACCCTAAAATGAAGCTAGTCAGGGTTAATGATTAGAGTCTAATACATGTATGTAATATTTTTGTTAATCAGGTGTTGCATGTGGGTAGATGGTCAAGGATAAGTAAGTTAGGAATCTTTGAATCATGCACGGGCTTTAAAAAGTTATATGAGTATGGATTTCACTTACAGACTGATATGTATGTATGCTTGTTTACTTGCTCAAATATTTCCATGTAGTATGCTAGTATTGTACTCAATGCTTGTCTCGCATCATTGTTTTATAACTTGAACACACATATATACAAAACACTATTATACAATTGTTCAAACAGGGTTAGCTCTTGGTGATGGCCTTGAGGTCGCGCACATATAAAAGGGGTTAGCTAATCTTCAGCACCCTTGCAGACCCTTCCAATGAGAAGTTGGTCAAAGGCCTTATGAATACATGATATTGTTGGTACAATGGTGTAAAATGACATAAAATATGGATTATCATTTTTCTAAACAGTTAACATGTTTATTCTTGCATGTTTACTCTTGCACTCTCTTATCAAATTATGCAAAGCTTATGCATATGTATTTTTCAACCCTATGCTCAACACCTTATGTGTGTTGGATCTAGGGATCTAGAAGGGGGGTGAATATTGCTTCAAAGAATCTCACAAGATAGATTAGATGCTGAAATTATCTTAATCAAAACTAATAGATTAAGTGCAATTTTAAGTCCTAACTAACAAGCATAGCAAGGATGAGAGAAATTGATAGTGAGCACTTGACAAGATCGTTTAGAATGGTTCCACTCTCCAAACTAGGAGAGAGTCAGACCACTACCTAGGGAGGTCAACCTCTATGACATTACAAGTGATTTTCTCTATATATTCACCAATAAGAGTTACAAAACAAGACCACCAAAGGACTCACCCATCCAAAAACTAAGAGTCTTCCACCTTACCAAGGACTTACCCACTTTACTAAGTGTCTTCAACCTATTCCAAGGTCTTACCTACTTTTGTTGTGACATCCCCAAATTTTCTAAAACTTAATCTAATGTGTGATGTCCAAATTGAAACCTCACCTCAGCGAGACTACAATTTAACACCCCACACTAGGCTAAGAAGAAGAAAATCAGAGGAAGTCAGAAGGAAACAACAATAGCACTTGCACACGAACAATAATAAAACCATACAACATATGTTTACCATTCAACATATAATTACATAATGAATTGTTACAACATTTGATTTTACACATTTAACAACAAACTTATACATATACATGTACTACCACTAAACTACATGATCTTAAGACAACAAGTCCACCTATACCTCAGCTCGCCACACTAGTCACAACAATCCTGGATCTTCAAGAGCATAACCAAAACCTAAACAAAAGATTACATGTGGTACACATCAGCACAATATTCAAGAATATTGTACTAAGTATGCCTACATGCCTTTAATATACCTCTCATCATATCTTAGCAATAAGATAAAATTAATACTTGGCATTTATAAAGAAATATAAGAAAGATCATATACTTGCACAAAGATGTTCATTAACAAAAGAGAAAACATATTTTAAGCACATTTTCCATTATATATACATGCATTGACCGCCGAAGGTATTGATGCATTCTCTTGACTCTCAAGGAGCTCAAGATTAAGGCCTTTATGATGGACTACTAAAGAGTTCGATCATATGTACAATGTGACTGACTACCAAAGAGGTAGGTCACTTCCAAGCACTGTACTACCAAAGAGTTTAGTGCTTTCATATAATTGAACAGATATATTATGTTTGATGTGTTCAGAGCAATAAGTATGGAAAATCATGTAACATATCATACAAGAACAATCATTTCATCCAATATCATATGCCAAGTATTTTACTACACATATAACAAAAGCATATTGTATAATAAACCAAGTAAGAGGTAATGGCGTACCTTGATCAAGACAAACCTAATTATCACATATCCCTAATATCAACTATATCCTTGGTCAAACCTGATTCAGTCAAGATCATATACCATCATCAGATTCCCATCATCTTAAACCTAGTTATATCCATTTTAGGATTTACTTAATTCATTAGGATAATCCAACTTTTACTTGTATTCTTGTCTTAGAATTACCCTACTGATTTTGTTTTCCAGATTATAGTTCATTATCTGAACATTAGGTTCCATATCCTTCTTGTGCACATATTAACCCTAGTTTATATAAATTATTCAAATTAGGGTTACAACCCATATATTAAGGGTCATCTTCATATAACATGAATTTTATGCATCATCATGATCTCATAATTAAATTTAAAGTTCCACATAATGATATGAGCTTACTTTGCAATTTTCATCATTTATTGATCATGTATGTATTTATTACACTTTATTTAGGGTTATTAGCCCTAATTAGCCATATAGAGCAAATTACATGATTATGTGTCGTAACATGATCATATCTGATGTCACATGGATTCTAAAACATATTTAAGTGTTACTGATGCATTCCCATAATTTTAGGTCATCATTTGCTATTTATTATCCATGAAACAAGTGTAATGAATCTTACATGATATCACCATGATTTAAGCATCAAAGATAGATATTATGGTTTCAGCTGATTCTGCTCATTTTTCTGAACGTAATGGTATTTTTTGGAAATTATTGGACATCAGAGTAATTTATTATGAATTATGCAAGTTCTGATAATTTTAGAAGTTAAGTACCTTGAATGGCCAATCTGGTAATGCCATGTGGCCTCCAAGAGGTGTTGCTCTTCTTCATCCTGGGTGACCTAACGATTCAGACACGCTCGGTCTTCTCAAACTGGGTTGGCCGGTTCTCGACTTAGTTTGGGCGATTGGGTCCAGTCTGCCCTTTTTGTTCTCTATCTCTCTCAACCTCCTGTTTGATGTGAGCATCTTCTTTTGCGGATCCCTATGTCATGGCCTCCGGCGTGGCTGTTCAAGGAGCGTCAACGATCGCTGCATCTAGGGCTCGATGGTGCTCCTCTGTGCCTGCCTACTACTCAGACCTCTGGCTTGGTTGGATAATAGTTCCTCCTCTTCGTGATGAGATGGGGTCACCCGCCTTTATAGTTGTGCCTTGAGCGCCACCGCCCCAGGATAGAATTCGATGAAGGTTCAATGTTGCTCTGCTCCACTTCATCTACAATTGTTTCATGGATGTCGTCGAGACTCCTTCTCATTGTGGCTCACTGTCAAGGTCCTCACCATCTCTCTCCCTTGAACAGGCCGCCGCTGTAGGGCATGACTCTGGCAAGGAATCACCTACCCTTCCGTAATTCTCATCAGCTTCAGCAACCTTCAGATGCTAAGACAAGGTCGTGTGTGCTCCTCACAAAGGAGAGCCTCGATCTGGAAAAGTTGGGCATACATGCCTCATCGCATGGTGCGTCTGCCCCCATGAAGTTTGGTTTTGTGGTTTGACCTATATGGCAGCATCTCCCTCCGACATGGCTCCTCCTAGTATGAGCTTGAAGCCCGTTGACTACCCTCTGTGGACTTCACCCAAAAACTAGGCTCGACATCTATCAATACCACATCACACCTGGTTGTGTCGTGGTCTCTTTCCATACTCAGGTGACAGTGAAGCAGCCTTGAATGGTTTGTCGTGTCAGTCTGTAGGTTTCTGAAAGAGTAAAGCAACCACCCACTCTCCTTTCTTCCTCAAGCCACCACTCACGACATGGGATCATTCAGACCCCATAGCTGCTAACTGTCCCATGACCCAAACTTGATAGGACGTACAGGAATGAGGCACTAAACGTCTGATTAATCCACATCCAAGGGACTTGATCTCTCCTTGTCACCCATCCACAACACCTCTTCTCTGGGCATATCCAACTGCGACCAAATCTAGACACAGGTCGTAACTCCTAACCAAAACTATCCATGACACCTCTTTGCAAAACTTTGGCCATATTATTAAACTTAGGTCCATCAATGATCATAATGCATATTATTCCAAATATTGAAACTTAAACAACTTCTTCTAGGATCTTCCAAACTTTATGAAACTTTAAAGATAGATATACAATAATACAAGCTACATCCTCTTCCATTTTGGTGTTAGGTTATCACTAAATTGACCAGCGAACAACTTAATCCAAATATCACATACTTAAGGGTATTACTCATGCAACATTCAACTTCTTCCAAACTAATGGAAGCGCCTTCATGTGATTAAATCATACATATTCATATTCGAATCTCAAATCCATAAAATCCTTATTCGATTGAGTATTCAAGAATACCAAAATTTCACTACATCACACTTGTACAAGTCTTCCGCCTTCAAGGGTTTCCCCACTCTTCTTGGATCTTCAGCGTTTGCCTTTTCCTACACCTGGAGAAGATCTTCATCTATTCTTCAATCTTGAAGAAGAAGAACAACAACTCCACCTTCACTCGGGTATCTTGCTTCACCTTTTCTTCATGGAGAAAAGGGGTAGGAAAGATGGCATGAAATGAGAGATTTACAAGAACAAGGATGTATATCTCTTACAACTGGCCTATCTCACTCATAATTACGAAATGAAGTATAAACTAGAGAGAGAAAGAGGCTCAAGGAGTTGCAACACACTCAACTATAGGAAGGAGTTAGAATAACATGAATGAGCAAACTTTAAATGAACTCCAAGGGGTCCTATTTATAGCAGGGGGTGTTTCCTTGGGTGTGGGATCACTTAGGGTCGAAACATAGCAGTTTTCTGAGATGCAACAAATCTATTTTTTTCCCAAAACAAATCACCAACAATTATGATTACTTTTTCTGTGTTTTCTGTACAGTACATTCAGTTGAGTTTCAATAAAGGTAAATCGACCGATCCACTAAATGGCAAAGCCAATTTTCAAACTATCGGTCAATTTTGTTCTAGGAAACTCGACCGATGAGCTAAAATCAATTTCTCTCAATGAATCAATCGGTTGAGTTCTGTGAGTGTGAAACTCAATTCATGGGTCATCTTCAGAAAATCCATCATAGAATCAGTCAAGTTTCTAACTCGACCGATGAACAACCTGTGACAAATGTTCTAAATTGACATTTAAGTGATTAAACCTTGGAATTAAGTGTCCTTGATTTTTTCTCTTCTTAGTTACAAGTCATATCATCAATACAAGTGATTATAAAAATTATCTAAGGTCATTTGGAGTGATTTCCCAAATTGCACACTTGCATTGCATTTGACTTGAACTTGAAAAAGCTATGGCTTGTGTATTTTTATCCTTTTCATGTACCTAAATCCTGGAATCAATATTGAACAAGCATATTAGATAGATAAGAATGGAACGGTTAGGTCATTATCAAAATATGGGCAATGTATAACTTTCAAGTCAACATTCTCCCCCTTTTTGACAATTAGAAACCATTCCTCAATCATATTGAAAAGGATATTGAAGTTTGCTAGGGGATTCAAGATTTTAAACAATGTGAATTTCTCTCCCTCAATCTATGCTTACTTCAACCTGCATAGTTAGTCTATCTACACAAAGAAACATGCCATATATAGTATATGGTCCTTTAGCAAGTCACATGACAAAGTATATAATGAACAAGAAAAGGAACACATAGGCAATAAAAACAATATGGTTGAGCTTTTAGAACATTGAACTTCTCTCCCCTTTTGACATTATCCAAAAGAAAGTGGGGTAGAAGAGCAGAAAAATAGGTCTTCTCCAAGAACAACCAAGCAAATATCCATAACATGCAATCTCAAAGTATAAAGCAAATAGAAACGGGAGAAACAAATAATCTAATTTATAATCAAAATATAGTAAAACATGGCATCAACTCATGAGATATAGTAAATCAGAGACTAATTGTACAAAGGATTAAGATTACAACCCACAAAGTAAGTTCTTAGAATAAAACTACAAGCCAAAATGATGAAAGCTAGATGATAAAATAGTACATCTCAGAACATGTGCCCAGATGTTTTAATACAAAATAGCCTAGAAGGTTATATATGATCAGCAACTAGAATAAAAACTAGAATAGCTAAACATCTAGGCCATCTATGTCGATAGCATCATCATCATCAGCATCAGAAGCATCAGGCTCATAGTCATCATCTCTGTCTAAAGGTGTAGCAGAGATAAAAACATTACTTTCATCACTGGAGGCACTAGCAAAGCCTTCAGAGCCATCAGTAGAAGCATCACCATCATCCTCAAAAGCTTCCTAATCAGTAGGCTCCTTGTCAGCCTGGTCTGGTATCTCTTCATCAGCTGAGGGACCGAAACCACGACCGAGCCAACATGCATTCTTCTCATCCCAAGACATACAATGAGCATGGATCTCATTGGCATGTGGGAAGGAAGGAGCAGTACTACTGAGGCTAGCAAGCAGAGTGGCCAAGGGGCCAGCAGTCAGAGGTAGCTCACCAGGGGTAGATCTACCAGTAGCAGGGGGTGCAACAGCGTAAAGTGTAGGTGGAGGGGCAGGATAAAAGTGATCATATGCATAGGATGCATAGTCACCTCCTGGTAGGGTTGGTAGACTGGGTAAGGGTGTGCATAGGACATGTTCATGTTAGACATGATGGAACATAGATCCTAATTAAGGTGCTCTTGAACTTGAAGGTTGTATGCCTGTTGATGCATCATTGATGTGGCTTTTGAATGCACTAACAAATTCACTCGGGGTTTATATCCCCGAGCTTTTACCAAAACCAAGTGCAACAATACCACCCGCAAGCGGACGGATCTTATCGCAGTATAGTTTAGGATCGAACCCAAAGGACAACGTTTTTAAGAATCCTTGTCAGTTAGATCTAGCTCAAGTAAAACTAATATTTAGAACAATAGGTTGATTTTGGTTTGATTAAACTAATTGCAAGAAAGTAAACGTGGAATAAAAGATGGATTTAGATTAATGATACGAAATCGCTGGGATGGTACCGGGTTTGACCACCGCTACACACACAATCATACTCTCTCGCGAACAATCCAGGCACGAAATAACACTCCAAGTAGAGCTGCTGCAGAACCCCCCTTACGGGCGTCAGGTCCGCGTAAGCGTCACCATAGGCAGCCGATTTCTCATCGCCATCCGGATCATACGTCTTACGGCTCTGAAGATACAGAAATCCACGGAAGCTGTGAACCCCCCTTTCGGGCGTTAGGCGCACAGAAGTGTCACCGAAGGTTAGGCGGACCGTCCCCTCGCGGATCATACACTTACGACCTCGATGAAATCCCATCCTATTTCTAATCAGGGAGTCAACCGCGCAAACCGCAAAGCAAACAAGCGACTATTGTACGTGTAAACATCGACGAAAAGCACGAAGATACAAAATCCAACTAAGGCTGTGAACCCCCCTTTCGGGCGTCAGGCACACACAAGTGTCACCGAAGGTTAGGCGGACCGTCCCCTCGCGGATCCTACACCTACTACCTCAAGGAATCCTATCGGAAGTTCTCGTCAAGGAGTCTAACATGCTAAACGACATTCATACCTATGCATTGAAGTTCTCGCAACATAGGGAGCACAAAGATGGAAACACGCACATAACCAACTCACAAGCTTAACGATAAACGACAAAATGAAGAATTATATACATTGCCATGGAAAGTTTAACAAGAGAACATGGTTTGCATGGGCAGCGGGGCTAGTCCCCGCACCCCAGCGAAAGAGGACTACTCGCTCATGATGCGAGGTACAAGAAAGATAGAAGAAGAAGATAGATCCGCCATGAGCTCGGTGCAGAAGGTGGACGCAGCCCGGTGAAGAAGATGCGCTCTTGCTCCGTCTTCTTCTCCTTCTTAGCCTCCTTGGACGCAACACCAGCTGTAGGTGGAGTGGAACTTGATCGGGATGGTGCTCTGGCAGCCTTTCGACATCCGGAACCGATGCCTCAAATGGGGACCCTGGGGGTCTATTTATAGTTTTAGATCTGACGCCAAACGGTCTCGAGACCGTTTGGGCACCAAACGGTCTTGAGACCGTTTGGGCATCAAACGGTTTGGAGGTCGTTTGAGCGCCAAACGGTCTTGCTTTGATCAGTCTGGCTTTGGTGTGGTCGCGCGGCTTTAGTTCTTCAAACGATCCTTGTGCTTGCATCGAACGGTCTTGGGACCGCGCGAGACCAAACGGTCTTGGGACCGCATGGGACCAAACGGTCTTGAGACCGCATGGGACCAAACGGTCTTGAGACCGCATGGGACCAAACGGTCTTGGGACCGCATGGGACCAAACGGTCTTGGGACCGCGTGGGACCAAACGGTCTTGGGACCGCATGGGACCAAACGGTCTTGGGACCGCATGGGACCAAGCGGTCTTGAGATCGCATGGGACCAAACGGTCTTGAGACCGCATGGGACCAAACGGTCTTGGGACCGCATGGGACCAAACGGTCTTGGGACCGCGTGGGACCAAACGGTCTTGGGACCGCATGGGACCAAACGGTCTTGGGACCGCATGGGACCAAACGGTCTTGGGACCGCGTGGGACCAAACGGTCTTGGGACCGCATGGGACCAAACGGTCTTGGGACCGCGTGGGACCAAACGGTCTTGGGACCGCATGGGACCAAACGGTCTTGGGACCGCATGGGCTTCTTAGGCAACTGGTTTCTTCTTGTTCTTTGTGTGTTCCAGCAAACGGTCTTGAGACCGCATGGAACCAAACGGTCTTGAGACCGTTTGCATGAAGTTTCCTGCTACCCCTGCATAAAAATGAAAGATATTCAGTTAAAACCTTGATTATTGAATCACTGAGTAGTTTTGTGCATTATGATTCATATTAGGGTGAAAAGATGTGGAATGGATATTAATTTGTTCCAAAAAGGTATTTGAAAATCATGATGAGTATGCACTCATCAAACACCCCGAACTTAAATCGTTGCTCGTCCTCGAGTAACATAAAATTTGAAACTGTTGCCTAATGAAATGCTTTCGATCCATGTGATTTCTTCATCTTTACATCATAAACGTATTCTTTCTGCTCAGTATGAATGAGTACCATAACTTCCTAGGACCACTAAACACGTCTTTCCATAGCTTCGTTCCTGAGTTCGTTTCCCAACAACGCTTCCTCCCCGCCTTTTCCAACACCAAGCATGTCAAAGAGTGTCGTAGGAGTTCTGAGATACCCGCAGAATCGACAAGTATGCATTTGATCTGACACTGGTGTTGTTCAGGATGGTAGGGCATGTATTGTGCCCTTAGGTAGAAAAAGGAGTGAAAGGTGGTATGAAAGGAAGAAGAAAATCTCTCCTCTATTCGACTCGAGATTTTTATTTGTTTTGCAATATTTATTGCATATATTTTTTTGTGTGCGCTATGGCATCTTTTGTTGCAGATCTCTCCTCTATTCGACTCGAGATTGCATTTATTTTGTGTGCACTTTGGCATCTTTTTTTCTTGCAAATCTCTCCTCTATTCGACTCGAGATTGCATTTTTGGTGGTACGCCCCTATTTATTGGAAGGGGTATGGAAGAGGCAGATATGAGGGAAGTGGCGTGCCACCCCGAACTTAGGGTTTGGCACAAGTTTGGCTATTTTGGTGGTATTTATGGATGGAGGGATACGAAGATGATAGAAGAAGTGTAGAAGAGAGTTCAGATCAGGATGCAACTTGATTTACAATTCAAAACCGGGTTATTCTCTTTGTCATACTCTGCTCAAATAATGACTTGATGCGGATCTGGTGGGGTTTCTGAGCCATTGTTCCACTAGTCAGTTAGGAAGCGCGACGTGTTTGATCCCTATCAGTTTGACAGATACTTATCATTATGTAAAAGGAATTATGATGTTAGGAATCATAAGTTTCACAGGATGATTTCAGGCAAGTTTCAAAAGTCAGCCTTCTGGAGGATTTGCTTCGACTAAGGAGGATGTTATGATAGAAGATGTATAGCAAAAAGTTAGTTACATTTCATCAGGTATCTGTTCGAAATTTGAAAAATTTTATGATAGAGACATATTGAGTATGAAAAGAGGGTGTGTATGTGGAAGTGGAATACGTACCACCCACCCTCCACCCCGAACTTAGAGATTTGCTCGTCCTCGAGCAAACCCTAAATTCAAGATGGAGGGGAAAGAAAACACCAGGTATAACTGCCGAAAATGAATTCGTTCTGATCAGCACCAATCCGATCTCGTGTCCTGAAAGAAAAACTCTCTCATAAGGCAAATTTTATTTAAGGAAAATTAACTATAAAACAAAATTGGGAAAGGAAAAGTAAAACAGATTTATTGGTCGGGTTGCCTCCCGACAAGCGCCTTTGTTTTATGTCGATGGCTCGACAGAGTCCTTCGTCGTCATGTGGGATCCTTAGGATCGGTGAGTTCCAGCGTTGATTTGGTGCCTATGTCTGTTGTGGTGAAATATCTCTTCAGGCGGTGGCCATTGGTTATGAATTCACCCGACTCTGCACTCCATAAAGAGAAAGTGCCCTGAGGAGAGATGCTTTTGACAATGTATGGTCCAGACCAGCGTGAGCGAAGTTTTCCTGGGAATATCCTTAATCTTGAGTTAAAAACCAGAACTTGGTCTCCCACTTGAATGTCTTTTCTTTTCAGATGTCCATCGTGCCAAAGTTTTGTATGTTCCTTGTAGATTCGAGCATTTTCATAGGCCGTCATTCTAAGTTCATCCAGCTCGTTGAGTTGCAGAATCCTGGCTTGCCCTGCTTCCTTTATATCGAAATTTAATTGTTTAATTGCCCACCATGCCTTATGTTCTAATTCGACCGGAAGGTGACAAGCTTTTCCATATATCAAATGAAAAGGAGTAGTACCAAGGGGAGTTTTATAAGCAGTGCGATAAGCCCATAGGGCATCGTTGATTTTTGTCGCCCAATCTTTTCGATTACGCCCAACGGTTTTCTCAAGGATAGCCTTTAGTTGTCGATTAGAGACTTCTACCTGTCCACTGGTCTGTGGATGGTAAGGAGAAGCTACCTTGTGTGAGACGCCATATTTTTTTAATAGAGCTTCGAAGCTTCTTTCGATGAAATGGGAGCCTCCATCAGAAATCACGGTTCTCGGCACTCCGAACCGTGGGAAGATAATATCTTTGAATAGTTTGATGACTGGTTTCGAATCACAAGTGACGGTTGGTATAGCTTCAACCCATTTGGAGACGTAGTCCACCGCCACAAGGATGTAAGAGAATCCATTAGAAGATGGGAATGGCCCCATATAATCTACTCCCCAGACGTCAAATATCTCTATTTCTTGCCATAGATTCAGTGGCATTTCATCTCTCTTGGTTATATTGCTAGCTCTTTGACACTTATCACATGATATGACAAAATCATAACAGTCCTTGGATAAAGTTGGCCAGAAAAATCCACATTGCAAAACTTTTAAGGCAGTCTTTTTAGAGCTCATATGCCCACCCACGGGTCCTGAGTGGCATTGTTCCAAAATGGAATGGGCTTCTTCTTTGGCGACGCAACGTCTATACAATCCATCCGCGCAGAGTTTGAAGAGATATGGTTCATCCCAATAGTAATGCTTCACATCATGCATAAATTTCTTCAGACCGTTCCCTGTGTATTGAGGATGGATGACTCCGGCGGCAAGGTAGTTTACTAAGTCTGAATACCATGGTTCAGATTCTGAGACTCTCATAAGTTGATCGTCTGGTAGAGAGTCGTTTATCGGAATTCCTTCAGCATCCAGAGTGTGGATGCGGCTCAGGTGATCTGCTACGACATTCTCCGTTCCTTTCTTATCTCGTATTTCTAGGTCAAATTCTTGTAGAAGGAGTATCCATCTGATCAGCCTTGGCTTAGCATCCTTCTTTGCCATAAGGTAACGGATGGCAGCATGGTCTGTGTAAACGATTACCTTTGAACCAGTAAGGTAGGATCTGAATTTATCGAAGGCATAGATGACTGCCAAAAGTTCCTTTTCAGTAGTGGCATAGTTCCTTTGAGCTTCGTCGAGGGTTTTCGATGCATAATAGATAACATAATGTTTCTTCTCAATGCATTGTCCTAAGACTGCACCCACTGCATAGTCACTGGCATCACACATAATTTCAAAGGGGTGCTCCCAATTTGGAGCTCTAATAATGGGGGTAGTCGTAAGGGCTTTCTTCAGCGTATCGAAACTTTTGATGCATTCCTTATTGAAATTGAAATTAGCATCTTTGAGAAGTAAATTGGTCATCGGCTTTGTTATCTTAGAAAAATCATGTATAAACCTTCTATAGAATCCAGCGTGACCGAGAAAAGCACGAACTTCTTTCACATTTGTGGGTATTGCCAATTTAGATATGACTTCTATCTTGGCTTTATCAACTTCAATTCCTTTGTTGCTAACCTTGTGGCCCAAAACTATGCCTTCCTTTACCATAAAGTGGCATTTCTCCCAATTTAGCACCAGATGTGCTTCTTCACAGCGTTTGAGTACCATGGAGAGGTGCTTAAGACAAGAATCAAAGGAGTCACCATATACAGAAAAGTCATCCATGAAAACCTCCATAACTGTTTCAGTAAGCCCTGCAAAAATGGCAGTCATGCAACGTTGAAAAGTTGCAGGGGCATTACACAAGCCAAATGGCATCCTTTTAAAAGCATATGTCCCGAAGGGACAGGTGAAAGTTGTTTTCTCTTGATCATCTGGATGTATGGGGATCTGATAGAATCCAGAGTAACCGTCCAGGTAACAGAAGTATTCTTGGTGAGCCAATCTTTCCAAAACCTGATCGAGGAAGGGCATAGGAAAATGATCCTTCCGAGTGGCCTTGTTTAATTTTCTATAATCGATACACATCCTCCACCCAGTCACTGTTCGGGTGGGGATGAGCTCATTGTTTTCATTTCTTGTGACAGTGGTACCTCCTTTCTTGGGTACAACATGAACTAGGCTCACCCATGGTGAGTCCGATATCGGGTATATTATTCCAGCTGTAAGGAGTTTGATGATCTCACGACGGACCACTTCCTTCATATTCGGGTTTAATTTTTGTTGATGCTCGATTGTTGGCTTATGGTCTTCCATCATGGGAATTCTGTGCATGCACAAAGCTTGACTGACCCCTGTGAGGTCACTCATTCTGTAGCCTATGGCTTTCTTGCTATCCTTTAATATTTCCAGAAGTTGCTCTTCTTGTTTGGTTGTTAAACCAGAGTTTATAATGACAGGACAAACTTTGAGATTGTCTAAAAACATATACTTCAGCCCTTCAGGTAGGGGCTTCATTTCAGGAGGTTCTGGTTTTTTACTGATTTCTTCTGGGGTTTCGGTAACCTTTAATTCCTCATAGGTAGCTTCATGACTCTCCTCAGCAGAGTCGGGAGGTTTGGCGCAATCCTTATCTTGTTGGTCAGTAGGTTCATCATTAAAAAGGTCATATAGAGAAGTTTCCAAAGGATCGCATGACTCGTGATATTCTTGAGTAAGTTGTGACATCTGCTCAACACAATCTATCAGATAGACTTCCTCCTGTATACTTGGTCTTCTCATGCTTTCAAAGACCTTGAATTCCAGAGTTTCTTTTCCTAACCTGAGTAGTAAGGTTCCGGCTTCAACATCGATAAGAGCTCTAGCAGTAGCGAGAAATGGACGACCGAAGATAATAGGGTATTTGGTGTCTTCTTTTATGTCCATGATAACAAAATCACATGGGACATATGCGTCCTTGCCTACCTTGACCGGGATGTCTTCGAGAATT
This sequence comes from Alisma plantago-aquatica, assembly GCA_963693085.1. NCBI lineage: Eukaryota > Viridiplantae > Streptophyta > Magnoliopsida > Alismatales > Alismataceae > Alisma > Alisma plantago-aquatica. The sequence goes on from OY856411.1 coordinate 28,910,831, forward strand.
CCTAGCGGTCTTTTTACTGAATTGTCCGCAAGTTGGATTGTCATAGCAGTTGGAAGCAATTCTTCGAATCCTAATCTCTTGCATAGACTCAGCGGCATAATAGAAATACTTGCGCCAAGATCTGCCAATCCTTTCTTACATGATGAATCACCAATGTGGCATGAGATTCCGAAGGATCCTGGATCTTTTTGTTTCTTCGGCATCTTGCTTAATATGATATCTGATGTAGTTGCAGCCAATTTCACAGTTTCACACTCTTCCGTGATGTACTTCTTGGTGAGAAGCGACTTTAGATATTTGGTCCAGGCTGGTATCTCATTAAGAGCATCCAAGAATGGTATATCAACATGGAGCTTCTTCATAGCTTCTTTGAATTTGATGAATCTAGTATCAAACTTGGTTTCCCTCAGACGGGATGGGAAAGGAACACGAGGCTTATATACAGGAATATCCGACTCTGGTATCTCTACTTCTTCATCGGTAGATTTCTCAAAATTCCCCTTATCATTATTTCTCTCCTTCAGTTGCGGTTCTGATGTTGTTGAGTTTTGGTTAGTCAAGGGTTCATTCTCCTCAGGGATATCTATAGTTGTCTTTGCTGGTGGATCCGAATAGCTTTTCCCTGATCTTGTGGCGATAACCTTCAGCTGCTCCGGATGTTTCGGATTGTTCTCAGGTTGTCCAGCGAAGATCCCAGCTTGTGGCTTAATACGAGCAGCAAGTTGAGCTAGTTGAGTTTCAATAGCCTTCTGCTGGGCTTGTTGATTGGCTATCATCGTTTGTTGTGCTTGCAATAACTTTTCAATGGTAGATAGCTTGTCATCAGAAGGGATGGGTCCTGTTTGACCCTGTTGTTGGTTCAAGCTTTGATACTGAGAGTTGTTCTGATAATTGTTATAGTTTCTATTCTGAAAGTTTCCCTTGAAGTTTCCTTGATTCCCAAAGTTCTGTTGCTGGTTAAACTGATACCCAGATGGGCCTCTTGGTTGATTATTTGGAACAAATTGATGTGAGTTCATAGCTCCTGAAGGATTTCCGTACTGGAAGCCTGGGTGATTCCTATTTTGATTCGGAATGTAAAAGTTCTGCCCAGGGTTGGTGTTAATAGCATTAAGATTTTCAATCTGGCAATTATCTCCTTGTCCACAGGCATTGCTTAAAACAACATCATAGAGAACATTGCATGATAGTGTTGAATGGTCGGTGCCTTTGCACGCTTCACAAAATAAAGAAGTGGACTTGACTTGTTCTGGTTGCCTAGTTGGAGAATGTCCTCTTCCAATCGCAGCAAGGGATGATTCTATGTGATCTTGCTTTGCAACCAAGACTTTCAAAGTCTCAGCTATAGATTTGTATTCTGGGATAGCGTCAGCCATTGCTACCTTTAAAACTCCTTTACCAACGGATCTGCCCCAGTTGGCTTGATTTTCTGCTCCCAGAGTTACTACTCTCCATGCGCTGTCGTAACTTTGCCGCATGAAGTTCCCTCCAGACGAGGAGTCAAGGAACATCTTGACATCATCTTCCACACCTCTATAGAATATCTCGATCAGCTGATTCTTAGGAATTCCATGGTGTGGGCATTTTCGTAGGAGCTCCTTGTACCTATCCCAAGCTTCGGAAAGAGTTTCTCCTGGGACTTGAGTGAAATTTGTGATTCGTCCCCTGATTTCGTATGTAAGGGACGGGGGGTAGAACTTTTCCAGAAAGGCGTTTTGAAGCTGCTCCCAGGTGGTGATGGGTACATCACTCTGCAGTGAGTTGTACCAACTAATGGCTTTGTCAGCCAGAGAGTACTTGAAGAGACGGAGTCGAATAGCATCATCAGAGACTCCATTTTGCTTCGTCATGGCACATAGGTCAATGAATCTGAGAAGATGACCTTGGCTGTCTTCAGCTTGTTTATCGTAGAATGGATTGTTCTGAAGCAAGGTTATCCAATGTGCTCTAATCTCAAAGTTGGCAGCTTCGATGGGAGGAGGCTGCACCGGATGATATACATTTGCGGCCTTTGGGATAGAGAACTCTCTAAGATCCTTCTGAAGTTCCGCTGCCTACGCTGCTGCTTGTGCTGCTAAGATCTCCTGTTGAACCGCAGCTCTAGCTTCTTGCATGAACCTCTCTCTCTGCGCATTGATGGCTTGAGCTACCCTACGGGCTACTTCTTCTTCTTGCGCCATTCTGGCTTGATTCTCTCGGATCTGACGATGGAAGGTTCTATCGATCTCGGGATCAAAGCTCGCAGTCAGTCCGAGACTATCCGAACGGTGCATACACTAATCGTCAAGAGCACCTGAAACTTAAAAAGGTTTGAAAGTGAGATCCTTGGAGTAGAATAAAGATCAAGTAGATAAGCGATAGTTTCAAAAAGAAAAAAAACAAAATCCTAGATTAGTCTTAAAAGAACTTGATTTGACTGACTGATTCCGTTGTCCCCGGCAACGGCGCCAGAATTTGATGTGGCTTTTGAATGCACTAACAAATTCACTCGGGATTTATATCCCCGAGCTTTTACCAAAACCAAGTGCAACAATACCACCCGCAAGCGGACGGATCTTATCGCAGTATAGTTTAGGATCGAACCCAAAGGACAACGTTTTTAAGAATCCTTGTCAGTTAGATCTAGCTCAAGTAAAACTAATATTTAGAACAATAGGTTGATTTTGGTTTGATTAAACTAATTGCAAGAAAGTAAACGTGGAATAAAAGATGGATTTAGATTAATGATACGAAATCGCTGGGATGGTACCGGGTTTGACCACCGCTACACACACAATCATACTCTCTCGCGAACAATCCAGGCACGAAATAACACTCCAAGTAGAGCTGCTGCAGAACCCCCCTTACGGGCGTCAGGTCCGCGTAAGCGTCACCATAGGCAGCCGATTTCTCATCGCCATCCGGATCATACGTCTTACGGCTCTGAAGATACAGAAATCCACGGAAGCTGTGAACCCCCCTTTCGGGCGTTAGGCGCACAGAAGTGTCACCGAAGGTTAGGCGGACCGTCCCCTCGCGGATCATACACTTACGACCTCGATGAAATCCCATCCTATTTCTAATCAGGGAGTCAACCGCGCAAACCGCAAAGCAAACAAGCGACTATTGTACGTGTAAACATCGACGAAAAGCACGAAGATACAAAATCCAACTAAGGCTGTGAACCCCCCTTTCGGGCGTCAGGCGCACACAAGTGTCACCGAAGGTTAGGCGGACCGTCCCCTCGCGGATCCTACACCTACTACCTCAAGGAATCCTATCGGAAGTTCTCGTCAAGGAGTCTAACATGCTAAACGACATTCATACCTATGCATTGAAGTTCTCGCAACATAGGGAGCACAAAGATGGAAACACGCACATAACCAACTCACAAGCTTAACGATAAACGACAAAATGAAGAGTTATATACATTGCCATGGAAAGTTTAACAAGAGAACATGGTTTGCATGGGCAGCGGGGCTAGTCCCCGCACCCCAGCGAAAGAGGACTACTCGCTCATGATGCGAGGTACAAGAAAGATAGAAGAAGAAGATAGATCCGCCATGAGCTCGGAGCAGAAGGTGGACGCAGCCCGGTGAAGAAGATGCGCTCTTGCTCCATCTTCTTCTCCTTCTTAGCCTCCTTGGACGCAACACCAGCTGTAGGTGGAGTGGAACTTGATCGGGATGGTGCTCTGGCAGCCTTTCGGCATCCGGAACCGATGCCTCAAATGGGGACCCTGGGGGTCTATTTATAGTTTTAGATCTGACGCCAAACGGTCTGGGAACCGTTTGGGTGCCAAACGGTCTTGAGACCGTTTGGGCGCCAAACGGTCTTGCTTTGATCAGTCTGGCTTTGGTGTGGTCGCGCGGCTTTAGTTCTTCAAACGATCCTTGTGCTTGCATCGAACGGTCTTGGGACCGCGCGAGACCAAACGGTCTTGGGACCGCATGGGACCAAACGGTCTTGGGACCGCATGGGACCAAACGGTCTTGAGACCGCATGGGACCAAACGGTCTTGAGACCGCATGGGACCAAACGGTCTTGGGACCGCGTGGGACCAAACGGTCTTGGGACCGCATGGGACCAAACGGTCTTGGGACCGCATGGGACCAAACGGTCTTGAGACCGCATGGGACCAAACGGTCTTGAGACCGCATGGGACCAAACGGTCTTGAGACCGCATGGGACCAAACGGTCTTGGGACCGCATGGGACCAAACGGTCTTGGGACCGCGTGGGACCAAACGGTCTTGGGACCGCATGGGACCAAACGGTCTTGGGACCGCATGGGACCAAACGGTCTTGGGACCGCATGGGACCAAACGGTCTTGGGACCGCATGGGACCAAAGGACCAAACGGTCTTGGGACCGCGTGGGACCAAACGGTCTTGGGACCGCATGGGACCAAACGGTCTTGGGACCGCGTGGGACCAAACGGTCTTGGGACCGCATGGGACCAAACGGTCTTGGGACCGCATGGGCTTCTTAGGCAACTGGTTTCTTCTTGTTCTTTGTGTGTTCCAGCAAACGGTCTTGAGACCGCATGGAACCAAACGGTCTTGAGACCGTTTGCATGAAGTTGCCTGCTACCCCTGCATAAAAATGAAAGATATTCAGTTAAAACCTTGATTATTGAATCACTGAGTAGTTTTGTGCATTATGATTCATATTAGGGTGAAAAGATGTGGAATGGATATTAATTTGTTCCAAAAAGGTATTTGAAAATCATGATGAGTATGCACTCATCAATCATGTATCACATAAGGGTTTCATTTGACACATGGAACAAGGAACAAGCAGGTCAGGAAGGATGAGGAGCTGGAGGTGCTCAGGTAGAGGTAGAGGTAGAGGTAGAGGCACCATGTGTACTTGAGGATAGGATAGGCACAAACTTCTGAAGAGTGGCCTTACTGATGCAAACTCCTTTCTGGGTAGGTTTGTAGTGAAGGTCGTGGAAAATATATTTTCTAGTGGCAAGCTAGAGCAGACCACAGATCAGGGTAGGGTAGGGTGGGTGGGTGCCATGGGTGTTCTTGCCTGACTCAAAGTAGGTCGTATGAGGGAGAACATATCTTGACCACTTAACTTCGATGTTCTTCAAGAGACAATACATGATTACAACATTGTTTTATGCAATCTTAGTATGATTCTTCTCGTTTGAATATTGCAGTTAACGACTAGGGCAAGGATGTGTCTCTTGAGGTCCAAGGAAGAGGAGGGAAAGGTGCACTTCTTCCTATACCGAAATTGAGGCTTCTTCATGAATTTATGATTGTTAGGGAGAGTAAGATCATATTTCTTGTAGAAGGCATCTGGCTCAACAAGGTCAAAGTATTCTAGGTAGTCCTTATGCCATGTGTCAATCACTTAAGTACCCGAAAAGAAAATGCATAGGGTATCCTCAGAGACTTTGAATTTCTTCCTATCTATCATCAAAGTGAGGACTACTTGAGTATTAGGTGGGGGTACGAGGGTGTCATAATTTCAATACAAATTTGTGTAGAATTTGTGAACGACTTTGGTTCTAGTGATCGAATAGTTATAGCATGTGCATTAAACACCCGAGGTCTAGGCTCAAATAGGGCACGCAAAGTGAAAGGGTTCCTAGGACGGAGCTCCTTATACCTATTTAAAGCCTCATTTGAGATGAAGAAGGTGTCTTCAAATGGAATCATGTGGTTGGTGGACGAAGATGAAGGTGCATTAGTAGGGGTAGCTCTCTTCCTCCTATTAGATGCCATAGAGACAAAAAGCACATGAAGCAGAGCGCAAAAGCTAAGGAATCACCACTAAAAATCGTTCACAGACCTAGGTTAGCAAGGGGGAAGGTCAACGGAGGTCGAGACGGGTCAAACTAGGGTGAGGGAGAGGAAGGTCGGGGCTAGGGTTGAGAGCTTAGGGGAGCTGGAGGTTGAATCAGTCGACTTTTCGCTAGTTGAGAGGGAGAATAGTCGGACGAACCCATCTTAAGTTTACTCCAGCCCGGCCATTAGGTCAAGTTCTGTGAACTTGGAAACTCGACCGATAGGCTCTTTAAAAAAACTCTCGACCTCTGATCGGTCGAGTTGGTAACTCGACCAGTGGTCAACCTGACCTAAACATAGAAATCCTAGTTTCTAGCCATTTTTGTGCCAATTAAATTCACTTTTCAAGTCCATTATGTACTTTGAACATACTTAGGCACATATCACTCGTCTTTGGGTATTATTTTGTGGTAAAACATGCGCTTGCAAAAAATTCCCAAAAACAAGAGAAAACAAGGCAAAATGAACATGAAAAATTGGAATTTTAGCATATTAGCAAGCAATGGTGATCAATATGTAGGAAAAACATATAAGATAGATGACAACTAGCTAGAAGGCATATCATATTCATTCAAAGAAGTTATGCATATTTTAGATCTAATAAAGTTAAATTACTCTCTAGCTAGAGGTTTAGTGAAAATATCTGCCAACTGATTTTCTATGTCCTCATGCGTGATATAGATATCCTTCTTGGCAATGTGATCATAGAGAAAGTGATGGCAAACCTTTATATGTTTAGTTTTACTATGCAAGATAGGACTATAGGACAAGTTAATTGTACTAGTATTATCACAATAGATCGGAGAAGCATCAAAATGAATGTTAAAGTCTTGGAGCATTTGCTTCATCCATAGGATTTGGGCACAATAATTCTCAATTGTATGTATTCAGTCTCGGTAGTTGATAATGTCACTGTACTCTGTTTATTGGAAAATGAAGACACTAAGCATGGTCTTAGAAGAAAGCAATTGTCACTTGTGCACTTTCTATCAACTCGATGCTTTCATCATTCTTGTGGGCGGACAGGAAAAACTGGTCGAGAAGAGCCTGGGTAGCGTGGGATCGCATCACCGGCCCTACTCAGGATTGTGGCCTGGGAATCCCATCCCTCCAACTCACCGTAAAGGCGTTTAGATTTAAGGCAGGATGGGAAATCATTCAAGGTGATTCTGCATGGGCGATGTTCATCAAAGACAAATACAAATCAGAGTACAAAAATCACGTCGGCTGCTTCCCTTCTTTTCTCAAGAAGGGGTCATTTTCCACTCCCTATTAGGAGAGGATCTGGGCCTCTTTCCCCGAGATCCTTCCTCGAATGAGATGGAGCATCGGCAGAGGAGATGTGTCCTTCTGGGACTCGAGATGGTGTCAAGAGTTACTTCAAAACTATGCCATCAGACATTCGGACATACACCTGGATATGAGAGTACGAGACTTTTGGTAAGAAGACGTAGGCTGGAACTGGCAGTCGCTGCACTGCATCCTAGTACCTAAAGGATTAGAACTAATACAGGAGTCTCTCGTGGCTATCTTGGAGGCCAATGATGAGATCCTTTGGACTCTAGCGGACGACGGACAATTCACTTTGAGTTATGCGAAGGCTGTCATCTCCAGAACCCAGAACACAACTACGAACCCCTAGCGCAAGCTAGACTGGTTATGGAGATCCGCGGTCCCAAGGGCGGGAGCTGTGGTCTGGAAAGCCATTAACAGGGCATTGCCCACTGATGATAACATTAGAGCATGCCGCATACCTATGGTGTCTCAATGTTCGTGTTGTGAGCAACCGGAGGAAGAAACCCTTCATCGTCTCCTCATCGAGGGTCAGCTGGCCAGGACAATGTGGCATCACCTTTTTGATATTTTCGAAGAGAATGCGACTCCCACCTATGTTATGGAGCTGCGCAACTTACAACAAACAGAATCTTTTGAAACCTGGATTAGGAACCAGATTATCATCCTCACAGTATGGACAATATGGCGAGCACGTTGTGACAAGCGTTTCCAAGACAAGAACTCCAGACCAGAAAAGCTTTGGGACGATATTTGCTTCATTATCAATAGAAGCTTGACTAACAAAACATTTGCTAGGTAGGGAGATGCTTGCTTTCACCGCAATCTCACGAGCAAAGGAATTGACTCACAAAGAACGAAGATCAAATCAGTTAGACTGATCAGGTGGAGCCCGCCAGACATGGCCAATTTGAAGATGAATCTGACGATCGGAACCTGCGCGACACCGATGGGAATTAATCACAGATGGGTGGCATGAGTCATTAGGAATAAGCACGGATACGTGAGACTGGCATTTAGATACTAGCTCAGGGAGAAGGACTAATCGGCCGCATACATACATGATTGTTTGGTGACTTTGAAGATATCAAATGATCAAAACCTGACAATCTCATGTATAGAAGTGGATGACCAGAGAACCTATGATTGTTTGTGGGGCGAGGCAGCAGGACCGTGGAGGGTGCGACCATTCATTAAAGAAATTAGGGAGGTCATCGCAAATGACGTGATCTTGGGAGGTCAGGTTCCTAAAATCATAAACTCCACACCGAGATACTTGGGCTTATGGGGAAGACAGCTTGAAGAAGGAAAGATTTGGATCGATCAAACCACACTCCCTACGCGCATCAGAGGAATGATCATCATGGAAAAGCGAGGCTTTCCATACATCCACATAAGACCAATAGATACTGAATGAGAGGGTGAGTAAGTTGTACCAACTGTAGGATGCACTGTTTTCAGAGGTAGGAGGTCGGAAGGACAGTAATACGATTGCATTCCTTTGGTGAGGCAGGCCCATTGCGGATGATGGGAATAATAAGATGAGCTCCGTGATTTAATTTAAAAAAAAAACACCCTACATAATCTGCATCACTATAAGCACTAAGAGTAAAGTTCATTGACTTAGGATATCATAGTCTAAAATTTTACGTTTTGGCTAAGTACCTTAAAATCCTCTTAAAAGTTATAAGATGTGATTTCTTAGGGTTTAATTGAAAGCAAACACACAAGCTAACACTAAACATTATATCAGGTCTAGAGGCAGTTGAGTAAATTAAACTTCCAATCATACCTCTATAAAGCTTCTCATCTACTTTTTCACCTTCTTCATCTTTGTCAAGTTTGGCGGTGTGTGTCCATCGGCTTGGTGTTCTCCATCCCAAAGTGCTTAAGCAACTCACTTGTGTACTTGCCTTGGTTGATGAAGTTTCTATCTTTTGTTTGCTTGATTGGAAAGCTGAGGAAGAGCGTGAGCTCACCCATCATACTCATCTCGAATTCACTCTGCATAAGATCACTAAATTTTTTGCAAAGATCAATGTTAGTTCCTCCAAAAATGATATCATCAATATATATTTGTATGATAAGAAAATTGTTAGAAGTGTGTTTTAGAAATACGGTAGAATCCACTTTGCCCATGATATATCTATGATCTAGTAAAAAGTACTTTAATTTCTCATACCAAGCTCTAGGTGCTTGTTTGAGTCCATAGAGAGCTTTTATAACAAATAAAAATGGTTAGGTGGACTATCATGTTCAAAGCCTGGGGTTTGTGCAACATACACTTCCTCCTCGATTATACCATTCAAAAATACACTTTTAACATACATTTGATAAAGAAGAAAGTTTTTATAACTAGAAAAGGCAAGTAACACACGAATGGACTCAAGTCTAGCTACATGTACATATGTTTCATCAAAATCTATACCTTCCTGTTGATTGTAGCCTTGAGCCCCTAACCTTACTTTGCTCCTTACCACTTTGCCACTTTCATCTAACTTGTTGTGGTAGACCCATTTGGTGTCAATGATCTTTGTATCACTTGGTCTTGGCACTAGGGTCCATACTTTGTTCTTTTCAAATTTCTCCAACTCTTCTTGCATAGCTAGGATCCACTCATCATCCCCAAGAGCTTCCTTGATGTTCTTTGGCTCGAGTTGTGAGATGAAGGTGTTGTTGGCTTATTCTTTGTTGAATGAAGCCCGTGTCTTCACTCTTTCAAATGGATCACTTAAAATCAGCTCTTTTGGATTATTCTTTGCAAAGAGGGGGGTTGGATCCTTCTTCTCTTTATCTTCCTCTTCTTCTTGAGTAACCACCTCTTTTCCTTTTTGGGTGATGTTGAGCTCTTTTAGAATAGGAATTACTTCACCTGCAATATCATCATTTAGAACAATATCTTTGGGAATAGAGTGGTTAGTCTCAATAAACATAATATTTATGGATTTTTCTACTTTAGAAAGATCATCATGAAATACTCTATAAGCCTTACTAGTAGTGCTATTGCCAAGAAAGAAAGCCTTTTAAGATTTTGGATCAAACTTGTCGAGAGAATCTTTTGTATTCAAAACAAAACAAGGACATCTGAAAATATGAAAATAATCGATGGAAGGCTTCCTACCATGCCATAGCTCATAGGGGGTTTTCTTCAAAGAAGGATGTGTAAAAATCCAGTTTTGCACAAAACATGAGGTACAAAAAGCTTTAGCCCAAAACATATTTAGAGTATCATACTCTAGAAGCATGTCCTAGCCATCTCCTATAAAGACCTATTCTCCCTCTATACAATCCCATTTTGTTTAGATGTTCGAGGTAAAGAGAAGTTATGTGCATAACTAGATTCATGACAAAAATATTCGAAAAAATCATTTTCAAATCTCCCCCATGATCACTATGGATGAAAACTATGCGGCAAGAGGCTTCATTCTCAACTCATTTATAAAAGCTTGAGAAAATATCAAGCGCATCACTCTTGGTAATGAGAAAGAAGGTTCAAGTATATCTAGAGAAGTCATCGACAATAACAAGGCAATACTTGGAACCACGAAGTGATTAAGTTCTCATTGGTCCAAATAGATCAATGTGAAGAAGCTCAAGAGCTCTCTTGGTGCTAACGACTCCTTTAGATTTGAAGGAGGACTTGGTTTTCTTTCCTTGGGTACAAGGTTGGCATTCCTCATCATTTTCAAAATATAATTTGGGAAGTCCCTTGACCAAGTCCTTTTTGCTCAACTTTTTCAATTGATGCATATTTACATGACCATGCCACGATGCCAAAGAGAAATATCATTAAAGTTGACTACTAGGCATCTACCAACAATAAGCTTAATAGAGTCAAGAACAATCACATAAAGATTACCACTTCTTGTTTCATTATATATAACATGGTAGGTGAGGGAATCTAGAATCAAGCATTCAACGGAAGTAAATAACACAAGGTAACCATTGTCAAATAATTGACTAACACTAATTAAATTGTGATGTAGGCTATCCACAAAGAGAACATTCTTGATACACAAGGATTCACCTACATCACCCTCACCTTTTACTTTCCTTTCTTATTGTCCCCAAAGATGACTGAACCTCCTTTCTTTTTTGTGAAGTTGTTGAAATGCCTTATATCAACTGTCATATGCTTAGTGAAGCCACTATCAACAATCCATCTTTCTTTTTCCTCACTTACCTCACCAATTTATTCACTATTAGAGGCCATGAGTGTAATGTGGCACTCTCCATCTTCTTTGGAGCTTGAGCTACTTGAGGTTGAAGATTCCCAAGCTGCATGAGTTGTATTCTTGTGTCTCTTTTCCTTCTTGTCCTTCCTCTTGTAATTGCTCTCCTTCTTGTACTCCTCTTCCTTCTTATAGCTGCCCTTGTCATGTGACTTTCTTGACTTGGGACATTCACACTTGTAGTGCCCCTTTTGTCCACACTTGTAGCATCTAGGAGTAGAGGAGGAGGAGGCTTTCTTTCCATTGAAGTGTTTTCCCTTGATGTAGTTGGCTTCATGCTCACTTGGGCCATCATCTTAAATAAAGGAGGGAGAAGTCTGGTAAGTAAATTGTTGTTGAAGGATAACCGCCTCGACTTGTTCTTTGAAAGCACTATCTTTGATCTTCTTGGCTTCCTTCTCTTATTGCTTGGCTTTTTTTTTCTTGTCAAGCCTTGGTTCACGGGATTGGAGGTTGTCAATGTGCACTTTGATTGGGATGTCACCAAGGCTCCTCACGTCTTCAATGGAGGTGACCTTTGACTCCCATCTCTTTGGTAGAGTCCTCGAGATCTTGGAGTTGATCATACCTCTATACAAGGTGTTGCCCAATGCAGCCATCCCGTTGATGATAACATTGAGTCTTGAGTACATCTTCACAATCTCTTCTTTCTTGTCCATCTTGAAGTTCTCTAGAAGGTTGTTCAACATGTAGATCTTAACCTCCTTGACTTTCTTTGTGCCTTCATAGGTGATGCACAATTTGTCTCAAATCTCGTAGGTGGTGTCCCAAGTGATATTTGATTGAACTATGTTGGGGTAAGGGTTGCATAGAGGATGCTTATGGATTTGGCATTTAGTTGGGCTTCTTTGAGTGCAACTTGACTCCATGTTGCAACATCTCTGGTTAGCTCCTTGTATGGTGTGACCACCACCTTCCACATGTCAAAGTTCATGCCTTGAATGTAGAATTGCATAAACCTTTTCCAATAGAAGAAGTTGGAGCCATCAAAGACCAAAGAGCGCATGGAGAAGCCTCCCTCTAGGTTGAGAGAACTAATTAGGTTGTCGCCCATCTTCTTGTCTCATGGGAGATTGTTGGAGAAGATCCTTAGCTCTGATACCACTTGTTGGATCTTGAGATCTATAGGGGGGTGAATAGAGATTCAAAAAATCTCACAAGATAGATTAGACCTTCAAATTATATCAATCAAAACCAATAGCTTAAGTGTAATTTGAAGTTCTAACTAAAAAGCATAGCAAGGATGAGAGGAATTGATAGCAAGCACTTGACAATGTTGTTTAGAATGGTTCCACTCTCCAAACTAGGAGAGTGTTAGTCCACTACCTAGAGAGGTCAACCTCTAGGACTTTGCAAGTGTTTTTCTCTATATATTCCCCAATAAGAGTTACAACATAAGACCACTAAAGGACTTGTACCATCCAAACACAAAGAGCCTTCCACCTTACCAAGGACTTACCCACGTTTCCAAGAGTCTTCAGCCTTCTTCCAAGGTCTTACCTACTCTTTCACAAGTCTTTCGCCTTCAAGGGTTTACCCACTCTTTGTGGATCTTTAGCCTTTGTCTTGTCCTTCACCTAGAGAAGATCTTCACCTCTTATTCAACGTTGAATAAGAATAGCAATAGCTCCACCTTCACTTGGAGTAGCTTGCTTCACCTTTGCTTCATGGAGGAAAGGGGAGAGTAAGATGGAACGGAATGAGAGCTTTACAAGAACAAGGAAGTAGCTCTCTTACAATTGGCCTATCTCACTCATAATCATGAAATGAAGTGTAAACTAGAGAGAGAAGGGGCTCAAGGAGTTGCAACACACTCAAGTATAGCAAGGACTTAGAATAACATGAATGAGCAAACTTGGAATGAACTCCATGGGGTCCTATTTATAGATGGGGTGTTCCATTGAGTGTGGGATCACTTAGGGTCGAAATATAGCCATTTTGCAAAATGCAACAGATCGATTTTTTCCCAAAACAACTCACCAGCGGTTATAATCACTTTTTCTACATTTTTCGTACAATACATTCAATCAAGTTTCAATAAAGGTAACTCAGCCTATCCACTAAATGACAAAACCAATTTTCAAACTATCAGTCAAGTTTCTTCTGGGAAACTCAAATGATGATCTAAAATCTATTTTGCTTAGTGAGTCAGTCGATCAAGTTTTGTGAGTGTGCAACTCGATCGATGGGTCATCTTCAGAAAAATCCTTCATAGGATCAGTCGAGTTTCCAACTCGACCAATGAACACCATGTGAAAACTTTTTTAAATTGACATTTGAGTTATGAAACTTTGAATTAATTGTCCGTAATTTTTTCTCATCTTATTTACAAGTCATATCAACAATAAAAGTGATCACAAAAATTATCTAAGGTCATTTGGAGTGATTTCTCAAATTGCACACTTGCTTTGCATTTGACTTGAACTTGAACAAGCTAGGGCTTGTGTAATTTCATCCTTTTCATGTACCTAAAGCCTGAAATCAATCTTGAACAAACATATTAGATACATAGAAATGGAATGGTTAAGTCATTATCAAAATATGGGCAATGTATAACTCTCAAGTGAACAGTGTGTTGACCAATTTCTCATTTTTTGTTTTTAGGTTTAGAGATGGCTAGCAGTGATGGGTTTGGTGTGCTTGTTGTAAGATCCCTAGTATACATGAGCGGAGTTGTAAAAATGTACTCTTGAATATATTATGAAATCTTGTATTAAAATAATGTTGCATAATATATCTTATTAAATGTTGGGACTATGTTGGTACTTTTATCTTGTTATTTGTTCATGTATGCTAAGCTTTACACTTTTGCATTCACATGTTGATAATACCATGCTAGGGATGGATGCCTAGGTCCTATCACCATTGACTTTGTAGTCATTTGGAAATAGGACTTGGGTAACAAATGGTTCTGTGATAGAAACATTTTGAGAAATGAGTTCATCTACCTTTTTCTTTTAACTTTTATATTTATCATTTATCTCATTAAGTTCTTAATAAAAGGAATCAATATTATTTTCCAATTTATTTTTCTTCTATTATATTTTTCAACTTTACGTGAAGTATGTTAAACAAGTTCAATTTTAAAAAAAGTTGAGATATAAACCTAATCATCATTACCTTGTACATCTTCATCACGGTCATCATTTATTTCATGCTTGTCTATAAGCATTCAACTACATGATGACATATTTCTTCATCACTTTCCTATGATTTTCAAGAATCATCCCAAGTAGCATGATACACATTCTTCTTCTTTTTCTTCTTCCTCTTGAGTTTTGGGCATTTATATTTCCGATGTCATATCTCTCCACATATGTGACATCTAGTAGAAAAAGATCTAATATTTTTGTTAGAAGAATAATGTATATATTTATTACCTTTAAGATATATTTCTTCTTCATTACTAGATGAGTCACTAGAAGAAGATGGATTTGAAAATATTTCTTTTAATTCTATGTTCCTTTTCTCAGCAAGTTTTTCTTCATCTTCTATTCTCTTCATGTGTTTCAAAGTTTCCAATCAGTTGGTCCATCAATAATTTTGGAAGGGTGCTAGATTCTTCTATAGCAATGACCTTATCTTTGAATTTTGGTGGCAATGACCTAAGAATATTTGATACCTACTCTTCCTATGACATATTCTTTCCTAAGACACTTAAATCATTTATTAGAGTAGAAAACATAGCATACATTTTAGCCATAGTTTCAGTAGTAGTCATGCAAAATAATTTATATTTTTTTTTCAACATGGTGATCTTTGTACACTTTACGTGTTGAGTTCCTTCATGTGTAGTCGAATGTTTTCTTCATATATCATACTTAGTTTCACAAGGAGACATTCTATTAAGTTCACTATGATATATATAAGAGAATAAAATACTTACTTCTCTACCATTTAGAGTTGCCTTTCTTATCATATTCGGATCCCACTTATCCATTTTTATCATTGGAGATTTGTATGGTAAGGCAACTATTTTCTAAAGGTCAAAGTTGGTACCTTGGAAGTAGTATTGCATATTTTTATTCTAATATATGTAAATTTCCTAGTTAAACATCGACGTTATCCCTACATATGATCCATCAAGTATGAGTCATCCCATTATATTTTTCCATCTTCAAGACCTACTGAAGTTCCTTGAAGCCCTCTCTAATACCAACTGATGTTCTCTAGGGGGGGTGAATAGAGCTAATATAAATCTTATACAATTTCAAACACTATAGGGTTAGATTGAAACTTGCTTAAAAGATAATGCAGTAAAAAATGTAAAGAAAGTAATTGGACAATGAAATCAATCTACAAAAGACTCCCATTATAGATTGGTTCTATAAAAAGACCTTGGTCCCCTACCTAGTCATTTTCAACTAAGATTTGTAATAATCAACTTTTATTAACCTTGCAAGGACTAATGTGATGTACAATTTTCATCATATTCATTTATGTACAAGGAAGATCAATGAACCTATTATTTAATGTCTAAGAAAAACCACCAAACTTCTTCTTTGATGACCAAGAAAGTGTTGGATAAATTGGACATTATGATAAATCCCTTTGTTTCGATGATGACAAACATTTCATTCTTGTTGATCTAACGAGCTACTTGAGTGTGCAAGATTAAGGTGGATGACAAAGCAACTAGGGAAAATCCAAAGAGCTTACATATTTATATTTCCATGCAATGTAATCACTGTTGTAAAAACTTGTACAAATATATAATGTACAAGTACTTAGATTGCATGTAAATCAAGCGTTGGATCTTCCTAGCTAAACACCACACTTAGATAGGTCATCCCCTTCAAATAGGATCACATATGCACACTCATACACATGCTTAGTGGTTAATTAAAAGATTGAAAACAGAGTCAATCTCGGTCGACCACACTCCTCGACCGAGACACTCTCGGTCGACAAACTTCTCGACCGAGATTGACCCAAGTAGCCGTTAGACACAGCTGATAAAGTAGTTGGAAGCTGCAAATGAACGTTGATCCAGAGAGCCTGTCGGTCGACAAAACTTCGACCGAGTAGGTATCTCGGTCGACAAATTGTCGACCGAGATGGTCTCTGACAGCAACTGCAGAATAAAGTAACTAGCTGTTACTAATGCACTTAACTTATATCTAACGGCTAGTTAAGCACTTAGAAGCCCCTAGAAGTTGTCTAGAACGTCCTTAAGTATTCATAGGCTACTCCTATAAATAGGACATGCCTTAGGACACCAAAATACACCTAAGCTATACTTGTGCTATACTTGAGCTTGAATACTCACTTGCAATCTGTTTTAGAGAAATAGAGCAATTCCTACACTTGCCATTCATTTCTATTGCTCCCATTTCGTGTCCTATAGGCTAGTATCTCCTATCCACTAAAATCACATTGTCATACACATTGGTTAGGAGATCTAAACGCTTGATATAGGAAAATCAAGCCTTGTGCTTACAACGGTATTGTAATTTCTGTTTTCCTTCTTGTTCCTTTTTATCTTTTGTACTCTCCTTGCTACTCCTAGGGTTGGAGGCTGCGGATTGGAGAGGGTTGACTTCTCAGGTGGAGAAGGGGACTTCAAGCTACTTCAAGAAGGCTATCGCACGGGAAGCTACTTCAGAAGGCTGGTGCAACGGGAGTTGGTGCATCTACTTCAAGGGAAGGCTGCTTCAAGGTTGGGCGATTACTTCTAGGTGAAGGCTTCTTGAAGGGTTTGGGAAAAGAAATTGTATTTTATGTAAAGTCCTTGCGAGGTAATAAAATAAATTTCTTTTCAAATCCCGGTTGGGTAAGCAACCGGGTAGTGGATTGACGGCTATAGTATTTGCTATAGTTGGAACCACTCTAAACCCTGTGTCTCCTTGTCCAATATTTTCATTGTGGTTGTTTGAGTTAAATAATTGTTAAAATATCTATAAAACTCTATTCACCCCCCTCTAGTAGTTTTCAATTGGTATCAGAGCAAGGCTTCAAGGAACCCTAACAAGGTCTTGAAGAAATGGGTGATGGAGTGCTCAACAACCTCAACATTGAAGGGACACTTGTTGCTAGGCCTCCACCGTTCGATGGAACAAACTACCAATATTGGAAGAGGAGGATGCAATTCTACTTCCAAGGAATCAACTGGGAGTTATGGAGAATGGTGTCTACTCCATATGTGCTTCCTCAAAACGAATTTGCGGAATGGGATGCAAATACGGTAAAACTAGCCCAAATGAATGCAAAAGCTTTAAGTATTTTATATTGTTCTATTTCAGTAGGAGAATTTAATAGAATATCAAATTGTGATACAGCTTATGACATTTGGCATAAACTATCTATAACTTATGAGGGTACAGCCCAAGTTGGAAATTCCAAAGTTAGCATTCTTAAAACGAAGTTTGAACATTTTCGTATGGATCCAAATGAGTCTATTAGTGAAATGTTTTCAAAATTCTCTACTATTGTTAATGATTTAAGTTCCCTAGGAAAACATGTTCTTGAGGAAGATCAGGTATCAAAAATTCTTCGATCACTTCCTCCTAAATACAAGCCAAAGGTGACAGCCATTGCAGAAGCAAATGACCTCACTCGACTCAAAATGGAGCAACTCATTGGCAATTTAGAAGCTCATGAGGCAGATCTAGAAGAGGAAGAGAGAAGAGAACATGAACGTCAACATGGGAAAAAGAAGGACATTGCATTCAAAGCTTCAACTAGAGACAATCATGACACAGGTGAAGATGATAGTGAAGAAGAAACTCTCGTTGTAAATGGTAAGAAATATAAAAGTTTTAAAACTAATAAAACTTCTAGTGTTTCTTCTTCCAGGTGCTTCAAATGTGGTAAGAAAGGACATATGAAAAGTGATTGTCCAACACTCAAGAAAGGGAAGAAATCATCCCACAAAAAGAAAGAAAAAGCATATCGAGCTGCATGGGATGATTCAAGTGATGATAGCGATGATGAAGAAGCAGAATGCCTCATTGCTACAACAAATGAAGACGAAGAAGAGGTAAGTCTTTATGATCTATCAAAAGAAGATATAGTTGCTAGTCTTCAAGATACTCATCAGAAATATATTGAGTGCAAGAAGAAACTTAAGAAAGCAAATAAAGATTTAAATGCTAAACTTCTTGCTCTTGTATCTGAAAATGAAAATCTCAAAAAGGAAAATGAAAATTATGCTCTTCAGTTAAAATCGGTAGAAGCTAATTGCAATCTTCTTTCCTTAGAAAAGTCAAATTTACAAACTCAAGTGAATGATCTTCAGAAACAACCTATTCTATGTTCACATTTAGATTATGATGAGGT
Source organism: Alisma plantago-aquatica (assembly GCA_963693085.1). Taxonomy (NCBI): domain Eukaryota; kingdom Viridiplantae; phylum Streptophyta; class Magnoliopsida; order Alismatales; family Alismataceae; genus Alisma; species Alisma plantago-aquatica. The sequence continues at coordinate 28,929,419 of OY856411.1, forward strand.
TGTCAAAGAAAGAAACTTTCTAGTATCCAATTTAGATCAGGCAAAGAAAGATATTGCTAAGTTACAAAGAAATGAAAATGAGTTAAGAGGAAATGACATACTTGAAAATATTCTGAAAATTTCCTCTAGCTATAATGGAAGACGAGGATTAGGATACGATCCAAAGAGAATTAAACCCAAAAGAGTCCAAGCATCCAAGACTAAGATTATGTTTGTACCTAGGAACACAACTCCTAGAAATGAAGTTGACTCTATCAGCTGTCATTATTGCATGCATCTTGGACATTATTCATTTTCATGCCCATTTAAGAGAAAGAAAGATGAGTTAGCTTGGATTCCTAAAACTTAGTAGCTTAAAAATAAATTGTTGAGATTTGACCTAAACTGATATCATAATGTCTTATCTCAACACAATTGAGCTCTACTTTGTATATTTCTTTTTGCTTGAAATCGATTTCTGAACACTTTTTCAGACACTTGGTCGGTCGAGGTATTGTCGACCGAGTGAACCTCGGTCGAGAAGCTGTCGACCGAGCATGTCACTGCTTTTCAGAATGCTATAAAATTTCTGAATTCTTTTGAAATTGATCAAAACTGTTGTCTATTTGTAGTTAATGACTGTACAAATAAAGCACAAATTATGGAAATCATCCTTGAAAGATTATGTGAAATTAATTTGGTTAAAAACCAAAATTATGCTTAGTTTAAAGAAAATTTCTGTTTTATCATTACATGCTTTTAATTGTTCTATCATTACATAAGCAAGAAAAAGGACTTATTGGTGATTTATATCTCAGAAATGCTTGCACAAAGAACAATGTTTTCAATTGATATCTTTAAAAGATTTGAAATATTCATTATGCTTTCATGTTTAGTATCACTTAAACATGCATCAAAATTGATATGAATGCTTAATTGGAAATCTGCAATTTTTGCCTCTTGGTTAAAACAAAATTTAGCCAAGGGGCGCTATGGTCGTAGTCAAGGGCGACCTAAAATAAGCTTTGACAAAATGCTTATTTGGACATCAATTTATTGAACTTAATCTTAGTATACTTTTGATAAAGGTCAAAATCAAAAATTTATCATTTGTGACCTTAAAAGCCTTAAATTGCTTAAATTGTAAGATTAAGGGGGAGATTATAAAAACAAATTTGATTATTTGATTATGAAGCTTACATTGTTAACATCATTTGGAGTTTGTTATGACCTTCGGATTCTTAAAAGTAATTTGTATGAAAAATAATTTCATCAAAATGATATATCTTGCTCTTAAAGGAACTCTCTAAACAAATCAGGGCTTAACATCCCTTGTTTTGGTTGGAGACATTATTTTTTAAGTACTCTAAGATTAAAAGGACTCTCATTTAATTTAGGGCTTAACATCCCTTGATAGATAAGAAATAAATATACATTCATAAGCTTAAGGGAATCTCATATCATTTCAAAGCTTAACATCCTTTGCAAATGATTGAGAAACAAATTGTGGATAAATTAGACATAAAACCATGTTCCTAATAGGATATCTATTTAAGGGGGAGCTTAATATAAAATTAAGGGGGAGAAGAAATAAAATGTTTAACCTGTATATCTTTTTGAAATGACAAAGGGGGAGAAAGAATATAAAATCAAAAATATAAATATAAATGAGTTTCATCTTGATGGCCAACACTCACTTGTCAAACAAGAATGGCTACAAAAGGTAATCTTCAGGTATGAAACTCACATGCTTTATATTTCCTTATTTCATATTTTAGGAAATGTTTGTCATCTTCAAAAAGGGGGAGATTGTTGGATAAATTGGACATTATGATAAATCCCTTTGTTTCGATGATGACAAACATTTCATTCTTGTTGATCTAACGAGCTACTTGAGTGTGCAGGATTAAGGTGGATGACAAAGCAACTAGGGAAAATCCAAAGAGCTTACATATTTATATTTCCATGCAATGTAATCACTGTTGTAAAAACTTGTACAAATATATAATGTACAAGTACTTAGATTGCATGTAAATCAAGCGTTGGATCTTCCTAGCTAAACACCACACTTAGATAGGTCATCCCCTTCAAATAGGATCACATATGCACACTCATACACATGCTTAGTGGTTAATTAAAAGATTGAAAACAGAGTCAATCTCGGTCGACCACACTCCTCGACCGAGACACTCTCGGTCGACAAACTTCTCGACCGAGATTGACCCAAGTAGCCGTTAGACACAGCTGATAAAGTAGTTGGAAGATGCAAATGAACGTTGATCCAGAGAGCCCGTCGGTCGACAAAACTTCGACCGAGTAGGTATCTCGGTCGACAAATTGTCGACCGAGATGGTCTCTGACAGCAACTGCAGAATAAAGTAACTAGCCGTTACTAATGCACTTAACTTATATCTAACGGCTAGTTAAGCACTTAGAAGCCCCTAGAAGTTGTCTAGAATGTCCTTAAGTATTCATAGGCCACTCCTATAAATAGGACATGCCTTAGGACACCAAAATACACCTAAGCTATACTTGTGCTATACTTGAGCTTGAATACTCACTTGCAATCTGTTTTAGAGCAATCGAGCAATTCCAACACTTGCCATTCATTCCTATTGCTCCCATTTCGTGTCCTATAGGCTAGTATCTCCTATCCACTACAATCACATTGTCATACACATTGGTTAGGAGATCTAAACGCTTGATATAGGAAAATCAAGCCTTGTGCTTACAACGGTATTGTAATTTCTGTTTTCCTTCTTGTTCCTTTTTATCTTTTGTACTCTCCTTGCTACTCCTAGGGTTGGAGGCTGCGGATTGGAGAGGGTTGACTTCTCAGGTGGAGAAGGGGACTTCAAGCTACTTCAAGAAGGCTATCGCACGGGAAGCTACTTCAGAAGGCTGGTGCAACGGGAGTTGGTGCATCTACTTCAAGGGAAGGCTGCTTCAAGGTTGGGCGATTACTTCTAGGTGAAGGCTGCTTGAAGGGTTTGGGAAAAGAAATTGTATTTTATGTAAAGTCCTTGCGAGGTAATAAAATAAATTTCTTTTCAAATCCCGGTTGGGTAAGCAACCGGGTAGTGGATTGACGGCTATAGTATTTGCTATAGTTGTAACCACTCTAAACCCTATGTCTCCTTGTCCAATATTTTCATTGTGGTTGTTTGAGTTAAATAATTGTTAAAATATCTATAAAACTCTATTCACCCCCCTAGTAGTTTTCAGAAAGACCATCGAACAATGTTGTTGGACAAAATTGGAGGGAGAGAACACCAATGCTCACAATATGCAAATATAAATTCTTCATAAGATTTACAAGATGAATGTCTCTATGAATGAGTGTTGATCACATTCTCAAGGATATTCAAGGCTATATTTTGTGGATTATGACACTATTGTTGATCTATATGGCTTGGACTTGAAGATATCAATAGAGAACTCTAAGCTTCGAGAAAGGTAGCATGTAATAGATTTTCTCAAATGTGTGTTCTAAGTGTTCTTAGGCACTCCTATATATATGAAACACTTGGGAATGGGAAAATAGATTTGTTATATTTTGACCGAGTTAAATGCTATACTATTTGTTGGGATATCAAAAATGAAGTTTACAAAAGATAGAAAATAAATGCTGATTTTGATTACATACTGATATTCGATAGAACTATACTTTGACAAAGATTAATTTTTATGGAACTATAGTTTGACTGAGAGTCATCCTCCTCTCATAAAAGCCACAAACTATTTTCTACAATGCCTCTTCCACATTCAAAGTTTAGTTTGACCAAAAATATTATACTTGAAAAAGGGTACAAATTATTATGGTGAGATATATTGTAAGATCCCACCTCTTAAAAATCTTAATTTGTCATTTGTACATCTTATTTTAACTTTATTTAAAAACTATTTACTTTGTACACTAAATTTAATTTTTGGTAAATTGAAGACTCAATCTTGATATAACCTTAGAACAATACATTTTTATTACCGCGGGATGTATTAGCAGCTGTGGATCATTTGATCGGAATGAAATTTGGAATGGGTACACTTGACGATATGAATCATTTGAAAAATAAACATATTCATTCTGTAGCAGTTTTGTTACATGACCAATTCGAATTGGCTCTTGTTCCTTTAGAAAATGCAGTTCGAGGGACTATATGTGGAGAAATCCGGCATAAATTGATACCGACTCCCCAAAATTTGGTAACTTCAACTTCATTAACAATCACTTATGAATCATTTTTTGGCCTACATCCCCTATCTCAAGTTTTGGATGAAGTAGAGAATTTTTCCTTATTGCAATAGAAGAAAAAAAACCCTCCCCAAACCGTGCTTGCATTTTTCATTGCACACGAATTTCCCTATGTATACATATAAAACTTGGATTCCTAATAAGAAAGTTGATTACTTAATGGATTCAACTACTACTGCATGAGCATTTTCGTATATCAGTTGAAAAAAAATGCAATTTTTGATCGTTTTTAGATTATTTTCATTATATTTATAGATGTTCTGGTCTTATCAAATTTGATATGTATTTGTAAAAAAATGCTTTTCATGATATGATATATTTTTGGTGATAATTTATTTAATTTAGTAACATAAACATATATGATGCATTTGATATTTATATTTTGCAAAACATATATTCAAATGTTATATTAGACTATGTGACGCTTGTACATTTTAATTAACTAGAAAACTTAAAGGCGCAATGCAATCAATTATTAGTTTGAATACTTTCCTCCCTTTACATTACCAAATTCTCTTTATTTAATTACTCGCACCAACTATTTCCATTACTCATTTTTTTCTCTCATTGTTCCTATTTAATTCATCTCTTCTATTATATCTATTAGTATTAGTGTAACTAGACACCACATGAATGGAAAGTAACAATCCCATCCCTAGACATTTTGTGATCACACAATACTCCTTAATTGAAACCAACATATTACCATACCACGAGGTTTATATTTGTCACGGAATTATTCATTACCCAAATCCTAACTCCAAATGACTATAAAGTCAATGGTGATAGGACCTAGGCATCCATTCCGAGCATGGTATTATCAAAGCAAAAATGAGGAAGTGAAAATCTTAGCATACATGAACAAATAACAAGATAAAAACACCAATCATAATCTCAACATTTGACAAGTATTATTAAGCAACATTGTTTACCTAAAGCTTCCAATTACATGCTCAAGAGTACAAGTTTACTAGTCTGTGCATGTATACTAGGGATCTTACAACAATTACACCTGACATAGCTCAGCATGACCTTCAACTTATAGCCATATATGAACCTATAACATACGTGAAACAAGGCAGGTCAAGCACACGAGGAGCTGAGTACAGGGCTTAAGATACATATACATAAGCTTTACATAAATTGAAAAGATTAGTAGAAGTAGCAAACAAAAAATTAACAAGTTGAGTGACGTGGCTTTTACTACACTAACAAATCTACTTAGGTCTGAAATCCCTAAGTTTTTACCAAAACCTTGAGCAATAATACCACCCACAAGTGGACAGGTCTTATCACAGTTTAGTTAAGGATCAAATCCCAAGGGAAAACTTTTTTAAGGGTCTTACTATTCGAATCTAGATCAACTAAGACTAATTTTTAGAAGAAAGAGTAGATTTGGGTTTAGTTAAACTAATTGCAAGGAAAGTAAAAGAGAAAAATTAAAACTTAGTTTAGATTAATGATGAGAATCGCTGGGGTGGAATCGGGTTTCACCACCACTACACATGAAAACACATCTAAAATACATCCAGGCAAGATGCAAATATCCAAATGGAGTAGAAAACCATCCATTAGGAAATAGAGTTTGCATAAGCATCTCTATGGGCTCGATGTCTCATTACCCATGGGTCACACACTTACTACTCCAGAGATATCCCTTCGGAAGTTCTTGTCTAGGCATCAACCATGTTAATCGATATTCAAATCCTAAGTATTGAAGTTCTCACAACAAAGAAATATAATAGATCATGCAAGGCAGGTGATCAATCCACAAAGCATGCATTAAACGATTAACAACAAAATGAAAAGTTATATACAAGCAATGGAATGTTATAAAATGGACATGTAAGCACATGTAGCGGGGCTAGTCCCCACACCCTAGTGAAAAGACTACTCGCTCCTCATGATAGAAACAAAAGAAACAAGAGAGAGGGAAGATTCTGCCATGGTCATGGTGAAGAAGATGATCACCGCTCAGTGGAGAAATAGTCTTCTACACAATGGCGGGGAAGATCTGGATGAGGAGGGGAAGAACACCAAGATGGATGAGGAAGATCTTCTCTCTCCTTCTTCCTTCTCTTCTCGTGTTCTTGCTCACAGAAGATGGAGTGGTAGACAGCTGATGGACGAAGACGCTACAGATCTGAAATCCCACCACTTTTGTGGGTAAGAGATAGATCTTGATGGAGCGGATATGGTGGAGCAGTAAGGCCACCACGGAGGTAGTCTTTGGCAATGGAGATTGTCTTCCAAGGCTGGGCACAGAGCGGCAGTCTATCAGCATCGTAGAGTAGAAGAGATACCTCACAATGGATGAGGGGGTCATCTATTTATAGGTGTTGATCACTGACTTAGTGCCGTGGATGAGGGGTGCACCAACTTAACTCCATGGTTGAGGTCGCAGTCGAGGCATTGGTCGCGGTCAAGGTTGCGTGCCTCAGTCGAGTTTGTGGTCACAGTTTCGGTCGTGTGGGAGGTCGCGAATGCATGGGTGCACCGTGGTTGAGGTGATTACCTTGGTCGTTTCTTCTTGGCCATGGTCGCATGGGAGGTCACATCATGTTCTTTTTGGTTGTGGTCACGACCATCTTGGAACAAACCATCCCCTGTGGGGTGGGGGAGGGGGGCTATTGCTATGGGTCGATGGGCCTATGTCGATGAATCCTCTAGTGAATGAGGATGCTCTCTGATGAAGGACTGGCCATCAAAAAAAGTTTCTAAATTATTGAAAGTTTCTTGGGCGCACTGTCTCCTACACTTGTTCACATAGTGTGATGCTTAATCTTGCAATGGAGGTGAATGTTTGATCAAAATTCTAAATAACCAATTGAAATTGAGGAAAATCATATATGAGCAGATTTAGAGGGCAATGTGAGCTTTCAGTGCAAAATTGGGCCAAAAGTGGTGACTAAAACTAATATGAATATGCATTCCTCATTAAGTATTTAGAAATATGAGAGCCCGTGTTTTATGTCATTTCACTCCAATTATACCAACAACATCATATATCATAAGGCCTTTGCTACTTCCCATCGGAAGAGTTGGTAAGAGGTGCTCAAGACTAGTAAGCCTTTTTATCGACATGGTCCACCTTACTTGACAACTCAAGTAAGATGCACAACCTTGTTTCCTTACACTGAGAATATAGGAAGGAGCACAAGGTTTATATAATGAAATTTCTATACTATGTTTGCAAGTTATAAAACAATGGTATGAGACAAACATCGTGTATGATACTCGAGTACTATATGAAAATATTTGAGCAAGTAAACAAGCATACATATGTATCACATTTCAAGAAAGAACACACAATAATGTAATTATAAAGCCCATACATGATTTCAAGATTCATAAACTAACTTATTCTTCATCATATAGCCACATGCCAAAACTAATTAAGAACAAGATTGCATACATGAATTACATTCTCATCAGTAACACTAGCTAGCCCCATTTTATAGTTTTTGGCCAAGTTATGTTCAAATGTGGTTATTAGTTCATTAGATGCTCTCTTATTGATTTCAATTCCCTCATGTATGTTTGGTTAAAGATTCATTTCATTTTGAAGTTTCATATGGACATTATAAGATTTGTGTCATCTATGTACATAACTAGGTCATAAGGCTCATAATAGAAAAGCCATGATCACAACCAATCAAGGCATGATTTGGGTCAATACATGAGTTTGGACAAGAAAGATAGGGCATAATAATCACATTCAAAGTAGGTTGGCTTTCCCCTAGGGTCTTGGAATCGAACAACCAACATGAGGTACCAACATTCAATCATACATGTAGTCATCAATGTAGTTCATATGCCATTAAGGGTCAACATATAGATTATATGAGGCATGCATACACATCAAGACAATCACAAGGGAGGATACTTCCTTACTAGAGAGGAGAGGACATAAGATTAAGGTTCTGTGATAGAGTGAATTTTCATATTATTTCTCTCTCTTATAGTTTTATTTCTCAAATTATTGACAAATGTACCCTCAATTAACTCCCTCACTAGTTTGACCAAAATGAGTCTCCTATTTCATAAAAAATGCAAACCCTAGTTCATATGGAGATAAATTATATATATTAATGAATATGGCTAAATGTTATAGTCAACCTTCAAGTTTGACCCTCAAACGTATCCCATATTTAGGTGACATCATAATGAAGCTTCCTTTAAAATTTCATTCTAATTGGTTAACCCTTTTATGAGATATAAGCTTCAAAAATTAGGTGTGTTATTCCATTTATTATGCCTAAAGACCTAAGTTCTGATTATTCGATTAATGTACGTGACATTTATATGTCATGTAGTCCATATATCACCTAGGAGTGTGTCCGTTGATTGGGCCATTAAATATTTATTGTCCACCCTTGATCTGACGGATGGGACTCTATCCCTAACCTCCTGCATTCCTTAGCCGACTTAGACTGGGGATGATAAAACTAAATCTAACAACTCTGACAAAATCTTCACAAGATATTTGGAGGAGATATTCCTCTCTTAAAGACACTCTCAACCACCCCTAACTTGTTCCCCTTATCCTGAAATAATGGAGAATGAATTCACAATTTTTCGTGGCTCTCAGCTGGAGGCGGTGCCTATTTTAGGGCTTTCCCTTCTACACCTCCTCATGCCTATTTAAGGCCTCCCACAACACCGCCGACCTCCCTTTAACTATGATGGACCCTCAATTGGCCTGAAGGATCCCCTGTCATCCCTAACCTGAAGCTCCATCACCTTCACCTAACTTTAACCACTGCTTGCCCTAGGAGCCAGCATCACCTGATTCTCAGAGCCCACACGCTCATGAGATCTCTGCAAGATGACCTGCATCACCAGTTGGAGCCATGAAGGCCCACACACATGGGTTGACAAGCTACCCCAGCCGAGATTTGAAGCTCTATCGTCAGTGAGATCTAGATCTTCTCCAAACTTCGTAGAGGTAGTAGAAGCATCACCTGACCCTCACAGAGCTTGTCAATCCCTCAATTCAACCAAACGGGAGGTAATACACAAAATCCCATTTTCATCTTCTCCACCTATTTTGATTGAAACTCGAGCCATAGTCCACCTATGATGGCCGTTCTAGGCTCCTCGACACTAGCGTGGCTTTGTGAGATCAACCAACACCTCAGCACACACCCAACACCTACCTAAATAATGTGAGGCATCACCACTTCCCCTTTGTTCAAGCTGATGCCATGGCACAAGCAGTAGAACAATCCAGTCGAGTGAATTCACACTTTTCCCATACCCTACCATGCATGCATATTATATTCCCATGGCTATTTATGTCCTTTTTTCACCCCGCTCGACCCTCTTATCCAAGGTAAGATCGCAGGTTAATAGGTGGACCCGCGGAGTCAGATCCCTCCTCTGATCGTGAGGACCATCCACTTTTCTTATTTTTATTTTTTCTTTTAAATCCCTAGCCTTTTTCTGATTGGTTGATCTAGTAAAATCGATAATAAATGACTCCAGTATCTGAAAAATCCCCATTAAATTCCCACGTTCTTAGAAAAATAAGGATAACCTATAGAAATTATCACATGTACCTAAACCCAATCCTATAATCGATGTACCCTTTCATTGCTTTAATTACTTTTCTTTTATATATTAACTTATGGAAAATGAATATGAAAACATGAATCAATATTAATGAACAACCTTGAGACATCAATGTAATCTTGAGTCCTCTGACCCGATACCCTAGTCTGTTGATCAATAATGGATTCACACTACCTGATTCCACATGTTTGTTTTATATTCCTCTCTCTTTCAATAATAGTGAATAAGAGAAAAATTAATCATTCTAAATTCATAAATCCACCTCTAATCACTAACCTAAGGATCCTCTCTGTAATACCCTAATCTAAACCAAAGATATTGGATAAAACCTCTAGTAATACCAAAACCCTAATATGAGGTGTTGAGAACATATAATGACATTAAGTCCTTCATTTTCTTTCAGGGTGATCTACTCTTTGATTATAAACTTGTTGAAATCCAGATGTGAGACTCAAGGTATGTAGATATAATAACATGACTAGTTTTCTTGATGGAAATATGTATGAATACCTACTTCAATTACTTGCATAGACTTGCTTCGATGTATATATAATATTGTATACTTCCGCCATAAAAACTAAGAACAGTAAAAAAAAGTGAAATGTAGCTACTGATGATGTTCATTAATCTCCCTATGAGAGAGGGAAAGTATTAATGTTGACTAGAACCTCCCTTGGGTACATGGTATAGGGGATATCCCTAGAGTATAAGGTACATGTGGAATGGGCCCAATAATATATGTGATTTTTGCTAATTCCACCATAGTAATGCACGCTCATTGAAATATGATTAATAACTTGGGTTTACTTGATTCTCTGTCCTAATATAATGTTTTCTTTTTCTTTAGTTTTCAAATCATTCATTATGAAAATTACTATAGAAGTATTTCAACCACGTACTAACTTTTGTTGATTTGTCTATTTCTCATATTTTGTAGGTACAAAGAACAAGTAACACAATTCAAAGCTCTTAAAGACATTAAATAAAGTCCTTGGAGTATATTTTTCTAGATGTATGTCTCATCTCTATTTGTGTTTTAGGTAGTTGCATTTCTTTCTTCTAGATGATGTATAAGATATCTATGTCCTATGTACTTTCTTTCCTTAAGAAATAATCTTTTCTTCCAGTGAATAATGTAAATATGACAATTTTTATTTTATGAATGATGGTTTATGTGGCTACTTATATGATGTTTGTGAACAATGATATGGCTTTCTTATATACTAGATGATAATCAAAAGTCCTTATATTTTCCTTCTTGACATCTTATAGATATTAGTGCATGCATATCTCAGGAATGTCAACATGCAAAGTATATAGGAATTGGGCTCGTCACCTTTGTTCTGGATATCATCAACTTATACTCAAAGATTATGATATTTCAAAGACTGTATTTCAAACTCATTATGAACATTATGAATTTGTAGTGATGCCATTCAGGTTGACCAATGCATATGGCAGATTTGTGAATCTGATGAACAAAGTCTTTCAACCTTATCTTGATGAGTTTGTGGTCATCTTCATTGATGATATCTTAATATATTATGACACTATGGAGAAGCATAATGAGCACTTGAAGGCTATTCTTGAAGTCCTTAGAGCTTAAAATTCTATGGAAAGATCTTTAAATGTGGATCTAGATTGATAAAGTCATGTTTCTTGGCCATGTCATTTCTGGGGGTGACATATCTATTGATCTCACCAAAGTATTTGTTGTTCTTGATTGGCAACCTCCTTGTAACCCTTTTGAGATCTGGAGCTTCTTGGGCTTAGCTAGATATTATCTTCACTTCATTCCTAATTTCTTGAAAGTTCCACTTCCTCTTACTAAGCTTAATCAGAAGGACAAACATTTTATCTGGTCATTTGCTTGTCAGTCCAGTTTCTAGGAGTTAAAGCAGAAGTTGACATCATCCCATGTTTTAGTTCTACCTTATGGAAATGAAGGGTTTTTTATCTTCACTGATGCTTCAGTTAGGATGTGTCCTGCAACAGAAAGGAAAGGTGGTAGCCTTTTCATCTAGACAACTAAAACCCAATGAACTTAATTAGCCCACACATGATTTGGGATTAGTTGCAATCATTCACACTCTCAAAATCTAGAGACACTATCTGTATGAAACATTTGATATCTTCACTGACCACAAAAGCTTGAAGTACACCCTAACTCAGAGAGACCTAAATCTGTGACAACATTGATAGATTGAGTATCTAAAAGAGTATGATTTCACTATTGCCTATCATCCAGGTAAGGCAAATATAGTCGCTAATTCCCTTATTAGGAAGAGAGAAGTATGTGCATCTTTATATGTCCTTGAGTGGAGGTACATGGAGGATATATTGGTATGGAAGCCACAATTTCCATCTGATCGTGTCCTTGTCAACAATATTTATATCATGCCTTATCTTCAGTCTGGAACTTCTTGAGGCACAGAAAACTAGTCTTGATCTTGAAGAGCTCTCATCTCTCCTATCAAAGCCTCAAACATGCATGTCTGTGGGTCTTGATGGTGTTGTTTGATACTATAATTGTATGTGGGTTCTAGAGCAGTCACCTATGAAGACAAAGATTCTCATTCACGCACATGGGTCAAAGTACACAGTTAATCTCGACACAACTATGATGTACAAAGACCTACAACATCAATTATGGTGGAGGGGCATGAAGTGTGATATTTTTAAGTTTATGACTAGATACCTAACATGCCAAAGAATCAAGGAAGAGCACCAGAGACAAGGTGGTCTACTACAACCCCTTAAAATCTCAAAATGGAAATGGGAACACATTACCATTGATTTCATGGTGGGGCTACCCATGACTAGAAAGGGATATGATGTTGCATGGCTTATAGTGGACTGTCTCACAAAGTCATCTCACTTTCTTCCAATGAAGACTACTAAAAAAGTATCCAAGCTGGCCTTTTCTATATACGAGAGATAGTATGTCTGCATGGAGTTCCAGTGTCAATTGTCTCAGACAGGGACCCAAAGCTTACTTCAAAGTTGTGGAAGCAGGTCGAAGAGGAATTGGGCACCAAGTTGAACTTTAGTACATCATACCATCTGCAGACATACGGGCAATCAAAATGTACAATACATATTCTGGTGAGGAGAGTATTGGGATGTCTCCCTATGAAGCTCTCTATGGCTGACCCTGGAGATCTTTGCTACACTGGGATCATGTTAGGAAACACACATTTATGAAATCTTAGGAGATGCAACTATATACAATTGCACCGATTAGGAAGAGGATGAAGTAGGCACATGATAGGCCAAAATCTTATACATATGCTCACTAGTAGTAATGTCAATTCAAGGAAGGTGACCATGCCTTTCTCAAGATCAGACCTATCTGAGCTTTGTCAAAGAACAAGGGAAAGCTCAATCATCACTATGTGGGACCCTTTGAGATCTTAGAAAGTGTTGGTGAATGTTCCTATCGTCTTGATTTGCCACATCAGTATAGTGCAATGCACAATGCCTTTCATGTATCTAACTTGAAGCCATATGTAAAAATCCCAGTCACACTCTGAATCATGAGCCTCTACATCTGAAAGATGATATATACTATGCTAAATCCCCAATCAAAATTCTTGTTTCCAAGACAAAGGAGCTTCATAGTAATCTCTGCATAGATATGGTAAAAAATCTCTAGAGACACAATGATCAGACTGATGCCACCTAAGAGCTCAAGTCTAAGATTGGGCAAAAATATCCATATCTATTTCAAGCTACTTCACTTTTGTGGACAAAATTCTTAAAAGGAGGGGAGAATGTGACATAGTGAGTTTGCATATTATTTCTCTCTCTAATAGTTTTTTTTCTCAAATTATTGAAAACTCTAACCCCTGATTATCTCCCTCACTAATTCGACCAAAATAATCACAAATTTCATAAAAATGCAAACCCTAGTTCATATGGAGATAAATTATATATATTAAGGAAATGGTTAAATGATATAGTCAACCTTTAAGTTTGACCCTCAAACTTATCCCATATATAGGTGATGCCACAATGAAGTATCATTTAAAGTTTCATTCTAATTGGATAAACTATTTATGAGACATAAGCTTTATAAATTAGGTGCATTATTCCATTTATTAAGCCTGAAGACCTAAGTTCTGATTATTTGATTAATGTACATGACATTTATATATCACGTAGTCCATCTATCACCTAGTTCTGCATCCCAGCTATCCACCCTTGATCCAATGGAAGGGACTCCATCCCTAACCTCTCGCATTCCTCTGACGAGTCAAACTAGGGATGATCGAGCTCCATCCAACAACTTCGACCATATCTTCACAAGATATTTAGAGGAGATATTCCTTCCTCTGAGATGCTCGCAATGACCCCTAACTCGTTCCCCCTTATCCTTAGATCAGGGAGAATGAACTCCCGATTGCTCACGGCTCTCACCTGGAGGCAACACCCATTTTAGGGCTTTCCCTTATACAACTCCTCATGCCTATTTTAGGCCTCCCACAACACCACTGACCTCCCTTTAACTATCCTCAACCGTCAATTGCCCCGAAGGATCCCCCATCATACCTAACCTAAATATCCATCACCTGCACCTGACATGGACCTCTGCTCACCTTAGGATCTAGCACCACCCAATTCCTGGAGCCCACACACTCCTATGATCTCAGTGAGATGACCAACATCACTAGTTGAAGCTGCGAAGGTCCACATGTGTGAGTTGACAAGATGCTCCAACCAATCTTTGAAGCTATGTCACCAGGAAGGTATAGAGCTCCTCCAAGCTTCCTAGATGTTGCAGACGCGTGACCACAGTCTCATGGAGCTTCTCGATCCCTCAATCCAATTAGAGGGGAGGCAATACTCAAAATCCATTTTCGTCTTCTCCTCCTATTTTGATCGAAACTTGAGCCATAGTCCACCTTCGATGGACATTGTTGGTGTGACCTTGCAAGATCAACCAACACCATAGTACACACCCAACACCCACCTAGCAATCTCGATCCATCACCCCTTCCCCTTTATTCAAGCTACTTCCATGGTGTGAGCAGTAGAACAATCAGATCGAGTGAATTCCCACCTTGCCCATACCCTGTCATGTATGCATATTATAATGCCATGGGTATTTATATCCTTTTCGCACCTCGCTCGACCCTCTTAACCAAGGTAGGCTCATAGGTTAAGAGGAGGATTCACAACGTCAGATCCCTCCTCTGATCCGCGAGGCCCAACCACTTTTCTTATTTTTATTTTCTATTTTAAAACCCTAGCCTTTTTCTTATTGGTTGACCTTGTAAAATTGATAATAGATGACTCCAATATCTGAAAAATCACCGTAAAATACTCATGTTCTCAAAAAAATTAGAACAACCTATACAAATCACCACCTATACCAAAACAAAATCCTAGAATCAATGTACCCTTTCATGGCTTTAATTAATGTTCTTATATTAATTTACTTATAGAAATTGAATATCAAAACAATGATCAATATTTTTGAAAAACCCTGAGACATCAATCTAATCTAGATTCATCTTACCTGAAACCCTAGGTTGTTGATCAGTAATGAACTTACACTCCCTAATTTGAAATGTTTGGTCTGTATTCCTTTCTCTTTCAATAATAGTGAATAAGGGAAAAATTTATCATCCTAAATACCTAATTCTACTCTCGAATCCCTATTTTGTATTAAAAACATCTGGTCACATTATTTTACTATTTTATCATCATGTTTTCATCATTTTGTCTTGTAGCTACTGAAGGGAGCACCCCCAACTATAAATAGGACCCCTTGGAGTTCATTCAAGGTTACTCATTCACTACACACAAGGTCCTTGCTATAGTTGAGTGTGCTACCACCCTTTGAGCCCCTTTCTCTCTCTAGTTTACACATCATTTTGTGAATTGTGAGTGAGTTAGGATTATTGTAAGAGAGCTCCACCTTTGTGCATGTAAAGCTCTCAATCTTCCACTACTTTCTTATCCCCTTCTCTCATGAAGAAAAGTTGAAGTAAGCTCCATCAAGTGAAGAAGGAGTTGTAGTTGGTCCTCTTCAAGGTTAATGAAGTGGTGGTGATCTTTTCCAGGTGAAGGATAAGGCAAAGGTTGAAGATCCAAAAGGAGAAGAAAAGTCCTTCAAGGCGGAAGACTTGAGCTTGAGTGGGTAAGACCTAGGTGAAGGCTAAAGACTAAAGCTAAGTGGGTAAGTTCCTTGTTAAGTTTGAGATCTCCTTGTGGTTGGATGGGTAAGTCCTTAGGTGGTCTATTGCTGTAAATCTCTGTGGCCGATACATGTACTCCCCGACTGGATAGATCTTGCACTGCCTCATACATACCCAGATGCTGAAACACTTGGTGAAGTAGTAGGCAGAGTGATACTGTGGCCCGAACCGGATGTCCTCTATACTGATATTTTATGATAAATTTCCATTACTTTAATTTGTTAGTGTGTCTATATGAGTCAATTATCTGAAATTATATATACAGGTCAAGGGACCTACATCTCATCCTCCACCTCCTCGACTACCAAGTTGGCTTCCAAGGGACCAACACACCTCGATAGGTCCTAATTGTAGGGGTGTGGCAGTATGCATCGGAGAACATGATCTAAATTGCCCTATAATTGTTACTATTTCAGAGGATGTTGCAGGTAAATCATACGATAACAATCTATTTATACAAGTTTAGCATACATATTAATCAATACGTAATACAAGTTCTGCATACGTACGTATTAATGCATAGGTATTAATGCAAGTCAATCATACAAAAATAAGATATTTATACAAGATATTTTGAAGTTGTTTAGTTATGAATGGTTGAACACATCTATGATAGAGCTGTGGATATGGTGAGATCTTGTTTATACATCCATATACCTTGTTTTAAATACGGTGATCTGGTTTCATATATATATTAATGCATATGTAATACATGTTTTGCAGCCACTTACAAAAGATATGTACAGATTTTGGGTTTTCCCATGTGGGATTTTTGGTTCCATCTTTGATTAGTCTTGTAGATGTAGACCCATATTCAGTTACTTCATACTATTGTGATACTTTTCAATATTTTGGTAAAAATAATAAGACGGTGATAATAGCTCCATTCAATGTCGAGTAAGTTTACTTTTCTTATAATTTGGACTGAAGCAAATTACATTTTTATTATACATTTTGATTTATTAATTTTCTACTTTCTTACCTATAGTGGTAAGCATTGGGAGTTACTAGTTATTGTCCCCAAGACGTTCACTATCTATTATCTAGATCCTATGGGGAATGAGTTGGATACATTATATGGACATGCAATTAAAAGGCCATTATTCTCGTGAGAAATATTTCATGTTTTTATATATGTTAACATCTGTTACTACATTACTATTTAATTATGCAATTTAATGGGTTACATTAACATGTGTAGGGATTTACAGGAGTACAAAAAAGATGGTGGAAAGGTCCCCAGGAAAAAGGATCTGTCACTAATTTGGGAGAACGTGAAAGTAATTTCCTGACTCCAATATATATATTATTTATGTGAATTGTGCTTATTTGTATTTTTTAATATTTTGTATGTTTCAATTTATAGTGTGCTGCACAAGACAACTGCTGGGCATGTGCCTACTATGTGATGCTATTTATGGACCTAATCATCAAACATGTCGTAATGGAAATCGATAAGATACAACATGTATTATACATAGCCTCATTAGATAATATGAAATATATCAATCTTATTATATATTATTAGTTATATATATATATATATATATGTCATTCTCTTTGCAGGTCTATAAAACGGTTGACTTCAGCATGGGTGGAATGTGTTTCGATGTACATGCTCCCTATATGAGAGATGAATTAGATGATGTAAGAGAAGAATGGGCAAAAGCCCTACAAAGAGTGGGAATTTTTAAATATAATTTTATTGACAATGATGACAATGATAAATAAATAATAACTTTGTTCTCAAAATGATTTTTGTGTGAATGTGAATGAATTTTTATGAATTGTCGTATGTGTGTGAAGATGATCAATACATAAATGTTTCTACATGTGTTTGAATGTGAAAAGAGATGAAATGAATGGAACTGTAGGTTGCTACTAGTTTCTACATGTGTGTGATGAAAAAATAATATGAATTAAATGTGCTTATACATGTGTGTGAATCACATATATATAATATTATCTATCTTGTTAATTTTACATGTTTGTGGCCTGTTGTTGGCTGATATCAATGGATGTCATAAACCTGTAGTTCAAAACTGAATTGTAGGTTCTCATCCTGCTGATCAGCCATACAGTAAGCCTTTAAACTGATAAGAAAAAAAAATCATAACATAGATGTCAGTTATTTGAACAAAACTGACACCAAAGACATACGACGTCGGTTTTTGATAAAAAAACCGACGTCTATATGGGCAGGAACCACGGCCGTGCTGGGAAGCACAACCGTGGTGGCAGGTAGGGGATATGCCATCGATTATTAGCAAAAAACCGACGTCGATTCAGCTGATATGGTGTCGGTTATCTTTCAAAACTGACACCTATAGGCCCTTTGTTGGCGCGTTTTTTGATAGCGGGAAGCATTTTGACGTCAGTTCTTTTATTAACCGACGTTTGTAACCATTCTATAGTGTCAGTTTTCTTAAAAAACCGACGCCTATTGTCCCTTGGCTGGCGCATTTTCGGTGGCGGGAAGCATTTTAACGTCAGTTCTTTTAATAATCGACGTCTATAACCATTCTATAGTGTCGGTTTTCTTAAAAAAAGACACCTATAGTCCCTTTACTGGCGCATTTTCAGTGGCGGGAAGTGTTTTGGCGTATGTTGGAAACCGCCGCTAAAGGGGTCTACCTTTAGCGGTGCCCACTTGGGTGTCACTTGCAAACAGACACTAAAACCCTTAATTAACTGACGCTAAAGGCATGTTCTGTAGTAGTGGCCTCTAGTTCTTGGTGGAGAAGGTGGATCATGAGCTTGGAGAAGGTGGTTGATGCATCATGCACATTGAGATAGAGTTTGGAGAAACCCTCCTTGTTGATCGTTTGGTGATCCTTTGCTTTCTCTTTTGTCTTCATAAGTTATCTTCCTCTTCATATTTGTTTTGCTTTCTCTACCAACTCCTTCTTTCTCTTCTTTGTTGAATCCATGGTTTTTTTGGGAAATAGGACCGTATAGTGTATCAATGGAAATAAAATTTTATCTATCCATATTCCCATAACAGCAAGATCGTGTCCACTACTATGGAGTCGAAAGGAAGGGTTTAATGAGTTCTAACTAGTCCTGGAGCAAGTCCAGCAACTGGAACTCATTGTAGTTGCAACTATCTTCTAGTTTCTCCTAGACAATAGTGGTGCAGCTCCTGGTCTTCACCATGAATAGAAGACATGATAGCTTCTATAGTGACTCCTCTAGTCTCACCATGAACTGTAGCCTGAAGTTTCCCTCCTAGAAGAAGTCAAAGGACGCATGTCTCTAGAGTAGTCCACACGGACCAACTAGAACTCATGTCATTCAACTAGAACAAATAGGAAGGAGTTGTCCCTCCCATTGGTGTACTAGTCACCAACATGCTCTCCCACAATAATGATCCTCATTTGTTCAGTCTCGTAGCTATCCCTCCGTAGTCGAGTAGGACTTGTTTGTGCTCTTTCGGTTACCATAACTAGAGAGGACACCAATTTTCCAAGAAAATGATTCTCAATTTTTTGTGTTATTATTGTGCTCTGGGAAGCCCCCAGTATACCTCTATTTATAGGTGAGTTTTGGGACAGGGTTCCTAGTCTGATCAGGATATGTACGGGAGTAAAAGGGATTGGAAAATCTTGAATTTTCATAACCTACATGACATTAAACGGTCATCTAACAGTCAATACAGTGGTCTAGTATTGTGAAATGATTATCTCATATTGCTAGATGGTTGTCTGGCAGTTTCTCAATCCCATATCACATTGGCAAAATCATTTTTCCAATTAATTCTATACATTAATTCCTTACACCACAAGTATTGTGCAATCAAAATGGTCTAGGAAAGTAACTAGAACCTTCCTTCGTCCTAACTGGGCAGTCTTGCACATGCAAGGAAGTCGTCTCCATCGCCCAAATGGTCATCTGGTAAGCTGAGTTGAGCCGGTCAGCTCACTAGAATGAACCGGTCAGCTCACTAGAATGAACTGGTCAATTCACACCTCAGTTTGGAAAAAAAATAGAAAACTCGATCTTTGATCATCCTGACAACCCAAAGGCCATCTCAATAGTTGATATGCTCGTCCGGTGCACCCAAATGCCCATTTCACCCTACGAGATGGTTGTTTGGTAGTGCAATTAGCCAATTTGTTGTGTGGATTTGAATACCTAAACACTTTAGTAATCAATCCAATCATTATTCAAGATTAAAATCCTCTTCTAGATGAGTTCCTAAGTGTATGATCCTCTAGGTCCCATATCACGTTCACAGTGAATGCCAATAATAAGCTTATGACTATACAAGAAGAGAGTGGTTCCTAGTTGCACATCAGTGCGACCCAAGTGAATGGAAAGTTGGAGAACAACTTCAACCTACAATCTTTGTAAGGTGTTGCAGTGATTGTATAGTTCCTTTGTCTCTAATATCCGCAATGAACTCAAGGCAAGGATGCTCATCTTCTCAACACTCAATTCATTTTCCTTGAACCAAGAGTAGAATGTTTGAGATTATGTGACCTTGATATCATATATTAATCCACATGTTCATGCACATTCTTTTCTTTGTCTCGATTGTCAAGTGGAAGGACATCAATCTCCAGCTGGAGGGGCAAATCACATCTCTATCAATCATAGTCAATTCTTGTGTGTGAAAGTCACCCAATCATACCAGTTATAACAACCCATTTTTAGGACTGCATTTGACGATGTCAAAGCATGCCCAATGACACGTCATGAGTGAAGTAATTTTAGGACTAAGAATCAAAATCACCACCTTCACTGTGAGATATGACTATGACCATCAATGATGATTTCCATATGTCACTCCCATGGTGGGTCTATCTGATACACTATTCTCTAACATGTATCTGTGTCCTTGGTTTGATATTGCCATATCATGACTAATGAGACTCAGTCATCAACCAACCCACCCTCTAATGTTATGTTTTATTGGTGTCTATCTACCTTCCATAGTAACAACCAACTAGGGACATAATAAGAATGTTCATATGATTAACATTTGTATGATCTCATCCTCCAAGTCATGTACTTTAAGACATATGTCATTAAGTATTGTCTTTCTTTAGACATTCATAATGTTTCCTCATTGTCTTGTAACTAAATGAAATAAAATAATATGGAAGCTTGCTTTTATGACTATTAATCAAATCTGTTATGGTATATGTCATGTCAATCATCACATGATTGGCTCTCTTAACATACCTTACCAACACACTGCCACTTTCACTTAGAGACAATCACCCATAAATCATATTCTTAGTGATCTAAACATGTCCATCATGTTTCTATGGTGCTAGTGATAATTTAGCAGGTTAGCAACACTTTTCTTATAGTCTCTATCTTACATGTTTCCTTATCTCTTATTTGTATGATTTCTCGTATTAGACGGATCTATTGTAATATGGTATCTGTTATTCCTTGCCTAACAATTAGCTACATTTTTATCACAATATTACTATTGGGTCATCAATGGTTAGAACATCTATAAGTTCATCACATGAACCTTTAGATCCATATAGTATCACTTTGTGTTTATATCACAATTATACTCGACTTCTATTCTAAAATAGAATTAATGTCTATTAGTTTGGAACCTTTCCAACTAATCAAGATTTCTGCTAAATCAATCACATTTTATTTTTGATCACTTTTGACATTATGGAAGCTTGCATCGAAGTAACCCTTTACATCCAACTCTTGCTTTATTGATATCCTTATCAATCTATCCATAAAATACTTTTCAATTATTAATGGATATCTTTAACAACTTTCAAATTACCCTTATTGGAATGTAACATCATCTAGTCATGTCCAATATATACAAGATTATATGGGATAAGTAAATTTATAGTGTTCATAATAGATCCATTGCCACAACCTATGGCATCATGTCATTTCCATTCTTCACAAGAATTGGAACTATGGTTCATGAGAGACTAATTTGAATTCTCTCTCATTGAATCCTTATGTGTTGAACTCCTTCAAAACATTGCTATTGTATGTTCTCAAACTTCCATTATAAAACATTCAAGAACTATATCATAGGTCTTGATCCTTATCTCATAAGATGTTTCACCTAATCCTTCATTGCTAAAGGGGTTTTCATGCTAGTTCCCAATATTCACAATATTGAGATGTTTTTCCTCATCATTTGCAAAATATTCATATATGCTCCCACTAAATCTTTTGTAATCACAAATATCATCTTTAATCTTAATTCAAGTCAAACTCTTTGACTATCTTGTCAAATTAAAAATCCTTCCTTTAAAAAGCTTATTCCAATGCCATATTGAATTTTGTAGTTTATAGACTTTATTTGCAATCTTGAAGTTATACAACCTTTGGGGTTGTGTCACGTACACATACTGTGATGTATTCTATTTAAGGAATCCAGTTTCTATCTTCAAATGCTAAATCTCTTAGTCTATTTTAGCAATAATAACAAGCATGACAATTGGTAAAAGAATTTCTATCATGTCCAACAACTTGAACTTGATGGAAATTATTATTCAACCAATATGTCCTTTTATGTTATCCATGTAGATCTTTTCCACAAGATCCTATTTCACCCTTTAGGTATTACCCCTTTAGGTGGCGCTATCAAGATCCTACCTTGTCAGCTTACTTGGGTTCAATATTACTAAAAAATAGCATCTAGTTGACTAGTTTGCTCATTTTGTTATGACCAACCCATCTGAATTGTTGGATTCACAATCCTCCAATCTTATATGTGTTCTACTAGAACTATTTTATTCAGTGTTATATGATGAACCAAAGACTCCAAAAAACCTTGTGATTATCTTGGATATCATTGTACCCTTTTGTTGACCTCAAACATTTTGAGTTCTACTTTTACTCCCACTGATTCTTTAGGAATTTAGTTATCCCATGAACAAAACAAATTTTTTATTGGATTGCGATTAATAGTAATATACAACAATCATGTTTTATGGATAAATCCTTTTAAGAAACTACTTTCTCAATGTAGGTTTCAATCCTATCTTGGCTATCATTGTACCCTTTTGTTGGCCTCAAACATTTTGAGTTCTACTTTTACTCCCACGAATTCTACAGGAATTTAGTTATACCATGAACAAAACAATTTTGTTATTGGATTTTGATTAATAGTAATATCCAATAGTCATGGTTTATGGATAAAGGTTTTTAAGAAACTACTTTCTCAATGTAGGTTTCAATCCTTTAGACATATTGGGACATTCCCATATCGTATCATATATGATGTTTTATAATCCATTCAGATGGTACATGATTTAGTGACATGTATATTTTTTATTAGGATGTAAGAAGATTTGATTTAATTATCATGGTAATATCTCTTCATTCTGACACATCATCATGTTTAGAGGTATTTGAATTGTGATACATTATCACAATTCTTTCTTGAAGGTCCTCAAGGTATTGATGTAAAGTATTTCAACATTTGATCTCATCAAGGTTTCTTAATACTTTTATCAAAGTCATACTTCATTTATAATCTCCTCGAACAATTCAAGGGATTAATTCTTCTAATTTACTTGGTCCATATCATCATATTACAAGTAAATGGAATGAGGTATAAGTAATTATCTATATCATTCTTTCAGTAAGATCTTCATACAACATAAGCATGAGTTATGATGGAAGGGTTATCCTCCCACTACATCTAGTGAATGATGTCATGTCATATTGTGCTTAAGAAAGACATTGCATGTTTCCTTAGGTTCAATAACCAAGGTATTCTAGATTAATATCAACATGTATTCTAGAGATACATTTCATATATGTACGTCTATAATGACTATTGCTAATGATAATTTTGAGTTATAAATTGTATTCCTTTGGTATTAACATTATAAACATCCAAGATTCTTAAAATATTTTGTTCAAAGACCATTAGATGATCGGGCATTGCCATGATAATATCTTTTTAAATAGAAATATTAGTATCTCATTATATTGATTAATCATCCTTGTCACACAAGATACTTTCAAGTAAATGTTTCCATTTGATGGCATAGTGAAATAGAATTTCTATGAACTCTATTAATTCCCATTGGGCTAAGATAAATTTAAATGTATACTAAAGCTTCCACAACTCTTGATCCTCCTTTTCTATCTTTTTCCTTCTAAAAAGGCTTTTACTTCTTGTCAGATCATGCACATCAAGTATGTCAGATTTCTATTTGGTAAAACATACCAAAATGAAGAAGTACTCAAATTTATCTTATAATGTTTATACATGAGCGGAGGCCTCGGTGCCTTCCTTTTTCTTATTTAATTTCTCTAACTATAGTGGGAAATTTCATTTCCAGTGTCCAGGCTAGTGACAATGGTGACAAACACCTCTTATTTTCTTCACCCCACCCTTTTCTTTGAGATCTAAAGAATTGGGCTTTTATCTAGCTTTAGAACTTTTCTTATCTTTGCCTTTGCCTTTAGACTTCCCCGTTGTTTTTTTGATCATCATCACAGACTTGGGCTTGTCTCTCTTCATTTGTCCCTCAACTGTTCTCAACATTCCTAACAACTCTGTCAACATTTTGTCGAAGTCGTTCATGTTGTAGTTCATGACCAACTGACTGCAAAATTCTAGTAGAAACTAGAGAATCATATTAGTGACCAACTTTTGAGCCAAGGGGAATCCCAGTCTATCTAGGTTCTCAACATACCCAATGAGATTAAGTACATGAGGACCTACTGGATCTCCTTTTGCCATGTTGCATTTGAACAATGCCTTGGAGACATCATATCTCTCTTGCCTTGCCTAATCTTGATACATGTTCTTGAGATGTGTGACCATATCAATGACATCCATGTTATCATGATGCCTATGTAGCTCATAATTCACAGATCATTACATTAGACACTTGACATCCACATGATCTTCCATATGCTTCTTATAAGCATCATTGTCAGCCCTTTGTGCATTTTGAGGTGGTTCTTATGGTTTTGGCATCTCTAGGACATAGAGATTTATCTCCTATGTGAGAACAATTCTCAGCATCATGAACGAGTCATGGAAGTTATTCCTATTAATTGTATCCTTCTCAAGGGCCGATCATAGAGAAAAGTGATTATTGTTTGTTGCCATTTGATTCTACAAAAGAGTTTACAATTTTTTCAAAAACTCAATTTTCATTTGATTTGATTAAAATTTGGGTGATAATAATTAGGTCTTTAATTTATCATCATTCTCATTATTTTTTTCAAATTTATAACCCTCAAGTATCAATCTGAAAAACTACAACGAACGATTTTCTAATGGGCTAATATCCATATCTCATCAAATCATGAGTCAGCTCTGGTTGATCACCCACAATACGACTATTTAGGTAGGTAACTTTTTTCAATTGCATCCATATGAAACTCTTGGATAGAGGATATATGAAACTCCTTTCCATAATAATTTGCATTCCTCTGGGCTTAGACTCTCTATGAATCACCAACTAAGCCTGACCCAACAGCCAATATGATAATAATACACCCTACTTTAGTGGCACATGCATTACTACCATGACACTTCTACGAGATAGACGGAGCACCATGTTTTGTTATAACCTACACTTAGTCAAACAAGCTTTTCATTGGAAGGCATCTAGACTTAATATATTTGATTTGAGGGATATATATATATATATATATATATATATATATATATATATATATATATATATATATATATCATATATGTATATGTACATATATTGTATCCAATCACCACATATATAGTATGTATCATATCAATTCTATATCACACAATCTAAATAGGCAATAAAATAAAAATTGATGGTTATGGCTATGTATATTGTAATTCTTTGGAGCCACAAGGAATTACTACCATCTAGGTCAATCATGATGTCACATGTATGAAACTGATGTTGGTATAGATCTGTGCTTGCCAATCTGGGTAGCTCATTTCAACCCTTGAACCGGTCATCTCGCCTCTTAGCTAGTCAGTTGGTCCTCATAGACGGTCATCTAGCCTCTTGTCCAACAGATGTTTGGAATCCTTCCAAACAGTCGATTGGGCCCACCAGGTAGTCGTATGGCTCCTTCTTCTGTCCTCCATGGTCTTGCAAACGATCAACTCATCTCATGAACTATTTGTCTAATCTGACGATGATCGTCTTCCTTGTCATTATAAGAAAAGAAACTATCATATTTCTATTAAACTATTACATGTTAAAGAGAAACCTTGAGTTACATTTGAGGGAAGAAAAATGTAGGAATGAATTAACCTTAGATTGGGAAGAGGGAGGTAGAGGTTCGGTCAGCAGACCAAGATAAATAGGAATAAAGCCATACCATCCAACCACTAACAGATATAGGGTTTTGGCCATAACCACACTACACATCCACCATCAAAATTTCTTTTAGGGTGACGCATGTAAACTTCATAAATATCATATCATGTATGTATATTAGTTTGGGATTATGTGGCCTTTGATTGGATACGCATATGAGATAGTTTAAATATTTACATCGTATGCAATAAATAAATAAATGATAAAACCAAAAATCCGATCATATCAATTATCCTAAAACATAGTGAATTGACATGACTTTGATACCACTATTAGGAAATACGAGCATATAGTATAGCAGTGGAAATAAATTTTTTATCTATTAATATTCCTATAACAACTAGATCTCATCAACTACTATGAACTAGGAAGGATGGTTTTAATGAGGTATACCTAGTACTAGAGCAAGTTGAGCAAGTAGAATTTGTTGCAGTTGCAACTATCTTTTAGTTTCTCTTAGATGGCAGCTGTTTAGCTCCTGGTCTTCACCAGGAACAATGGATAGAACAAATTTCCAGTGACTCATGTGGTCTCTCCATGGACTGTAGGCTGAAGTTTCCCTCCTAGCAGTAGCCAAAGGACTTTTGTCTCAAGAGTAGTCCACATAGACAAACTAGAACTCCAATCGTTCAACTAAAATGGATAGGAAAGAGTTGTCCCTCATGTTGGTGTACTAGTCACCAACCTTCTCTCCCACAACTACGAACCTCCATTGTTCCCTCCCATAGATATCCCTCCCTATTCAGGTAAGACATGCTTGGGATCTCACAGTTACCACAACCAAAGAGGACAATAATTGTTTGAGCCACTCAATCTCAATTTTCTATGTTATTGTTGTGCTCTGGAAAGCCCCCAATACCCCTTTATTTATAGGAGGGTTTGGGCAGGGTTCCCAGTATATTCAAGATCTGTGCGGGAGTGGAAGGGATCGGAAGATCTTGAATTTTCACAGCCTGTGAGATGCCAAATAATCATATGGAAATCCATATTATCGTCTGGTATTGTGAGACGGTCATCTCGTATTGCCCGACAATCACCTGGAAGTTTCCCAAATGCATATCAAATTGGCAAAATCATTTTTCTAATTAATGTTAGACATTAATACCTTGCGCCACAAGTATTTTTCAATCAAATTGATCTATGAAAGTATCCAAAACCTTCCTCTGGTCTAACTGGGAAATCTCACATGTAAGACATTCATCTTGGTCACCCACATTATCGCCTGGTGAGCCGAGTCGAGCTGGTTAGTTCGTCAAAATGAACTGGTCATTTCACACCTCAATTTGGGCAAAACATAGCAAATTCGATCTTTGACTAGCCTGAAAACCCAAACGGCTGTCTCAACACTTGAGATGCTAATCTGGTGCACCCAAGCGCCCGTCTCACCCTAAGAGATGGTCGTTTGGCAATGCATTCAGCTAATTTGTTGTGTCAATTTGAATACCTAAACACTTCAGTAATTAATCCAATCATCATTCAAGAGTAAACTTCTATTCTATATGAGTTCTTATGTATGTGAGCCTATAGGTCCCATATCACATTGGCACTGAATGTCCATAACTATCTTATGACATATCAAGAAGAGAGTGGTTCCTAGTCACACATTAGTGCTACCCAAGTGAATGGAAAGTTGGATAACAACTTCAACTTACAATTTGTGTAAGGTGTTGCAATGATTGTATAATTCCTTTGTCTTTGATACCATGATGAACTTGAGGCATGGATGGTCATCCTTTCAATGTTCAATCCATGTTTGTTGAACCAAGAGTAGACTGTCTGAGACAATGTAACCTCAATATCATATATTGATTTACATGTGCATGCACATGCATTTCTCAATCTCCCTTATCAAGTGGCTAGGATATCAATACCACGTAGAAGGGACAAATCACATCTCTATCACTCATAGTCAGTCCCCATGTGTCAAAGTCACCCAATCATTACTTTTATAACAACCAATATTTCCATGTTTATGAGTCACAATCACCACCTTTACTATGAGATATGACTATGACCACCAATGATGATTTCCATGTGTGACTCTCAAGGTGGGTCTTCCCAATAAACTGTTCTCTCACATGTATATGTCTACTTGGTTTGATTTGCCATGTCTTTAATAATGAGACTTAGTCATCAATCAACCCACACTCCAATCTTATGTATTACTAGTGTCTATCCATCTTCCACAGTAACAACTGACTAGGGACATTATAAGAATGTTCATACTTTTAACATTCGTATGATCTCATCCACCAAGTTATAGTAGTTGAAGACAAACGTCATTGAGTATTGACATTCTTTAGACATTCGTAATGTTTCCTCATTATCTCATAATTGAATGAAACAAAATGAATTGGAGCTTGCATATATGATTATTAATCGAATCCATTATGGTATATATCATTTCAATCATCACATTATTGTCTCTCTGGTCATACCTTACCAAGATGTTCTCCATGGTAGTGCTTGAGTTAGAGCTTGAAGATGATCTCTTTCTTGCTCCTTTGACCTAAGGTTTTTCACTCTTTTGCTGGTGAAGCTAGCTTGGCCGTGAAGTGATCAAGTTAGGATCTTCTTTCTCTTTCCTTTGAGCTTCCTTTTTATTAGAGTTGCTTCTTCTACTTTGAGGCGAGTTACATAACTTCCTCCTTGATTATTATTTACAAATTTTTTGCATGCAATTAATCTACCCTAAAACTGCGATTATAAGTAGTAGTATGATAACTTTGATCTATTGTTTGTGGTTACACGATAATGTTGAGTAAATAACTCTCGTTTTATGAATCTTAATCATCTGTACACTAAATCTTGTTTGATAATGGAGGTTTTCATCCTTGCATGCATGTCTTAAATGTTAGTGTTCTCTCTCTAAGTCAAGGTTTTACTTTCTCTCATGATGGTTAAAATTTAGGGTTTTGGAGTTGAACTTTCTCCTTGTAGTATACTCCTTGGTAATTTTCATTTTCATGGTGATGATCAACCTGTTGTTCCTTTTGGTTGATGGGTTTCTCTCTCTCTCACTCTCTTCTTGTGGTCTCTAAGAGTTTTGAAGTTAGTGGTCACCAAGGTTTTTCCTTCCTATGCGGTCAATGAGTTTTTCCATCTTCTTGGTTGTTGAACTGATTCATAAGGTCGTTGATGTTGTTGGACCTTAGTGGTTATTGAGGGTGGTTAACCCTATCTTTAGTGGTTATTGAAGATGGTCAACTTCAATGGTAGTTGGAGGGGTTGAACCCTTGTTTTCTTTGGTTGCCATCTTTGGTTCTCATTAGCCGACAATGTCGTTGACCCTCAACATTCGATGAAGGTGTTAGTGCACCTAGTCTCTTTAGTCTCTAATAATGGTGTGACCTATTTCTTAGTGGTTGATGAAGATTTCTAGACTTTGTGATTGTCATGTTTTGTTGACTTGATGATGATAGTGTTTGACTTATTTTCTTCCAAGAATGTTGGAGATTATGATTCTTAGATTTTACTTTTAACTACTAATTTAAAACATAATTTGGCTTGCCTTTTGAATCTTAACCTTAAATCAAGTACATTATGATGTTTCTTGATTTCTTGAATAATTAGCATGATGATGAGGTATTTTCTCTCTCCTAATGTTATAACCCTATTTTTCTATTTAATGAGCATCATAGTTCTTGAATGTGATGTTATGCAAAACTTATGTATCACATGTATGGTGATGATGATGAGCCTTGAGCCTTGATGAGGCATGGAGAGATGATGATGTTATTGTAGGGAATAATGTGAACGGTCTTATGATCTTGGATAGGGTTGATTGCTCTAATTTAGGTGATATCTTCTTGTGATGTGATAAGGGATTGGTATCCCATGATGAGTTGATAATGGCGATGGAATCATGTACGCAGTGAACAATACCATGTGGTGATGTGATAAACTTTATGTCATATACTTTTTATATCTTTTGAAGTTGCAATCTACCCTTATCGTTGTATAACCTTCCTAGGTTTTATATGTAACTTGATTGATGTGGTAAAACGATACCCAATTGGCTTTAACTAATCAAGTAAAACTCTAATCATGTAGTACCATGTGCCATAGATTCATTCTAGTGTCATAATTTGTTGGATTTAGAAATGAGTACTTATAAGGGGAACTCAGAGTGCATACTGTTGAGTATGTGGGATGCATGAGATTGTGTGTGTTTCCATGTCATCCTGATTCCAAGTTGTATGGAGGATGGCTATGGTCATGCCTTGGTGTGAGAAAGGTTGCGGTCATGTCTTGAAGATTTTTCTCATGTGATGTGTTTGAGGACAACGATGAATATACCCCAGTGGTAGGGTTTCATATACCCTGGTGTCTAGCATCGTAACCTATATACCAAGGCGTGTTAGGTGTTTTGATGTTTGACATTATATGTCACTATTGGGGACTTGTACTGGCCAAGGGAGGAGAAGATCTTAGGAATCCAGATCTCCTAGATCATGTATGGCATTATTTTTGACTTAGTAGTGGATAATTGGGGTCTGCGTAGTATACCTTAAACTCCTCAGGGCTTAATATATGTAATACATCCATGTAGTATCTCTATTTAGGGTTAAACACGCTTCACAATGGATGTTTACCCTTTCCTTGTTCCTTTTACTACTAGTTTTTTATGATGTTGTAGGTGTAGTAAATCACTCAGTTGTTATATAATGAGTTAAGAGAAATTAACTTTTATAGGTTGATAGTCTTACATGTTCTTCATATTCCTTATAATCATCAATAATGCCATACTTATCTATTTTAGTTGCTTATGTTGGTATGGTATGCCTAGAGAGCCAATCATATGATGATTGCAATGAGGCATTAGATACCTGATTTGATAATAATAAAGGAAATTTCGTCTATTATGTTTGTCTCAGTCATGAGATGATGACACATACATGATAGATGTCTAAAGAATGATGTGACTCGATGACATATGTCTTCAGGTTGAGGACATGAATAATGAGATCATATGTATGATAAGAGTACATACATTCTTGTTATGTCCCTAGTCAGATATTATTGTGGAAGAAAAATACACAATAGTAATACATATGACTAGAGTGTGTGTTGACTGATAACAGAGTCTCGTTAGTCATGATATATGATATCAAGTCATGCACATAGATATATGTTAGAGAATAGTATATCAAATAGACCCACAATGAGAGTGATACATGGATACCATGGAATGGTAGTCATAATCATCTCTCATAGTGATGGTGGTGATTGTGGTTCTTAGACCTGAAATCACTGTACTTGTCACATGTCGTTGGGTACACTTTGACATCATCAAACACAATCTTGAAACATGGATTGTTATAACGGTGATGATTGGGTGACTTTGACACATGGGGACTTGACTGTGAGTGATAGATATGGGATTTGTCCCTCCTACAAGGAGTATGATATCCAGGGCCTGTTGATAAGTGAGATTGAGAACTGTATGGCCATACTCATGTGATTCAATATATGATATGTGAACTCACATGCATCTCAGATAGTCTACTCTAGGTCAAGGAACATGGTTGAATGTTGAAGGATGATGTTCCATGCCTCGATTTCAATCTGGAAGTCAGAGACAAAGGAACTATACGATCACTGTAACACTAATCATAGATTGTAGGTTGAAGTTTTTCTCCAACTTTCTGAGTTACTTGGGTAGCAATGATGAGTTACTAGATTCCTATCATTGATTGTGATGTCATAAGTTGTTATGAACATTCACTTCCAACATAAATTGGAACCAAGGATACCCCTGGAAGAGGAGATTGTCCATGAATGATGTTTAGATTGAGACTAAAGGTGTTTATGTACTCAATTAAACATACAATTGACTAACTGGACTCAGATTATCAAGTTCAAGTGTTGAACTAGCTGGTTAGAGTGCCAGGTCGATTCGAGACTGCATAGGCAAAGTCAGGACTTCCAACTGACCGGTTCACCCAGGTGATCCGATCGGCTAGTGTGAGCCAACCAACCGGTTCACTTGGTGAACCGGGCATCTCACAGTCCTGGAAACTGAGGAAATTGAGATTTTTCCTATTGGAGGAAAACTTTCACGTTTCACTTGCTCAATTTTATTGGAATAAGGATTAATCTTTGAATTAATTGGAAACGATTAAAGAAAGTCAATTGTGGGCAAGTTTGGGAAGTGAAATGATTTGTTCACTTAGTGAACTAACCGGTTCACACTCCCAACCGATCGGTTCACTAGTCAATCGATCTGCTCACCTTGCCAAACGACCGTTTTAATTATGAAATGATTGGTTTTCCTGCCGCAGTACAAACTATTTGTGGAATTTTAGGATCTTTCTACACCCGAATAGATTGGGAACCCTGACCCTACCCTCTACTAAAAATAGAGGGGTACTATGGGATACTCAAAACCCAAAAATTAGAACATCAGTAGCTCTGCAAATTTGTTGTCCTCTCTGGTTTTAGTAACCAAGAGAGCTTGAGCAAGTGCTACCTGACTAGGGAGGCATAGCGAGGGAAAGACAACTGCAGAAAACCAGTCTGAGTTCGGGAGAGCATGTTGGTGCTAGTACACCAACAATAGGGTCATCTCCTTCCTACCAGTTCTTCTAGAATGGTAGAAGTTCTAGGTGGTATGTGTGGACTATCTGCAGAGGCGGGAGATGTCTACCGCTCAGGAGGGCACATCAGCCATAGTCTGTGGTGAAGGCCAGAGTCCATGGCAAAGACCAGAAGCTGCACATACACCATCTAAGACATGGCATTGAAGACCGCACATGGCTGCAAGGTACTATCACTGGGCAATCCCCAAGACTAGATATATCTTGCTAAAACC
Source organism: Alisma plantago-aquatica (assembly GCA_963693085.1). NCBI lineage: Eukaryota > Viridiplantae > Streptophyta > Magnoliopsida > Alismatales > Alismataceae > Alisma > Alisma plantago-aquatica. Next base: position 28,962,530 of record OY856411.1, read on the forward strand.
ATCCTTCCCATTACATAGTCATTGATGCGATCTCTTTTTATGGGTTAATGGCCAGTAAAATTTTTGTTTTTGCTGCCTACTCTGAGGCCATAAAACCCAACAATTGTATCAGAGCCACATTACCATACTGTGTTTTGGGATAAATCTATATGATTGGATTTTAGTTTTACCGTCATTTATTTATTGAATATGATGTGAATATTTAAAATGACTAATGTGCATATCCGACTATATACCACATGCGACCACAAACTAATATACATATATGATATGGTATATATGCAATTGATACACGTCACCCTAAAATGGTTTTGATGGTGGATGTATATCATGATTATGGCTTCTTAACCCTATGTGTGCTTGATTGGTTATGGTTGTTTACATCTCAGTTTGCATACCAAGCCTCTACCTTCTTTTCCACATGTAACTCGAGATAACTCGAGATCCTTTCTTGTAGCACCAGATGAGTCGACTGCCTAGAGGACCGAGGAGGATTGCGAAGGAGCCAGATCAACTAGCTGATGGCCCAATCACTTGTTGGAGGTGTCCAAACATCAGAGGCTAGACTGACTAACAAACTGACCAGGAGGTGAGTCAATCGAGTCATAGGATGATCAAGCCAAAATGGTTCAAGTACAAAGATCTTCATCAACAACAGGTTGCGTATGATGTACACCTTAGATGACCATAATTCCTTGTGGCTTCTAGGAATTACAATAGGATGGACATAATAATTAATTTTATCAATATTGCGTGTTTGTTGTTGTGGTTATAGCATGTATAAGAGACATACTATATATGTGGTGATTGGATATGTATATGTACTTATATAAAATCCCTCAAATACAATATTAAGTTGAAGATGCCTTCCAAAAGCAGCACACATGAAAAACTTGTTTGACTAAGTGTTGGCATGCCTTCGCGTAGTGTACTATCTATATCATGGAAGTGTGACAGTGAATATGTGGGTCTGCCTTTGTAGGGTGAATATTCACCGTGTTGGCTTTTGGGTCGGACTTAACTTGGTGACCTTGATTGGATCAAGAACCTTGAGGCATGCAGATGTTTATAGAAAATAGTTGTGCATATCATCTATCCAACAATTGCATATGATACAATTGGCATGATTCCCTACCTTAATAATTGGTCATGAGCGCCATCGTTGGTTGGGTATTGATGCAATTGTTTTGGATCTTGGCCAGTATGCTACAATCTTCGAAATTGATACTTGAGGGTTATCAATTTGTACAAAAAAATATTGGGAGTGATAATTAATTAAATGCCTAATTAATATCATCAAATTTATCAAATAAAACAAATCAAAAATGTTTTGAAAAAGTTGCAAATTCTTTTGTAGAATCCAAATGACAAACACAAATATAATATCATTGTGATCAGTTCATAAATGAGATAAACTTTGAATCTATTTTAGAGCCTTTTGAGAATTGTTCTCACTAGTGAGTGAAATCTCTAAGTCCTTGAAAGACCAGAGCTAGAAGAACCTCTCCAAATGTGCCTAAGGCTAAAATTGGATGCTTACTTGAAGTATGCCAATGATGCCTAAGACATCAAGAACCTTATGTTGTGCTATATGAACTATGAGTTGCATAAATAGCTTGAAGCATGGACATTCTTGTGATGGTTATACATCTTAAGAATCAAGTAAAGCATGAAAGGTATAACATATTCAAAGCAATGTTTGAGTATAATCAGTCATATGGAGATCAAGTATAATCTCATATGTTCAATATGATTGTGCATATACATTGACTGTGGTTTCTTAAAAGTCAAGAGTTGACCAAACATATGATTCTACAAATAGTTGTGTGAATCACATAGCCAGTTTATCAAATGTTAAGAAACTTAGCCAAACCACTGTCTGAAGTGCTTGGCATGTTGATGCCAAAGCATGAATGAAGAAAGGACAAAACTTGTGATAATGATTAGTAGAGTGAAGTCCATAGACTAAAGCAAGGTCAAGAAATGTTCTAAAGAAAAGCTAATGTCCAAATCTTCATCACTCAAGATATGGACAAGGGGTAAGTGTAAAATGGAATATATCCTTTTTCACTTATAAAGATAAGGAAAGAAAGTACCACCATTGTCACTTGTTTGACATTGGAAAGTAAAATAACCTCTTTATAGAGGATCTCGGGAAGATGAAAGAGATTGAGATCTCTAATTCAAGACCTAAGAGGAAGCAAGCTAGAAACTGTGCAGAGTAAGAGTTTCTACTATAACAGTTACAATATGACATTCATGGGCATGTAATAGAATTAGTGAATTGCTATTATATACATTCCATCAATGAAAACATCATACATCTTGTATGGGCAAGAGTGTTATGGACTGATGTTTCATTTGAAAGATATGATCTTTAATGGCAATGCTTATGTATCACTAACAATACTTGATAGTTAAAGAGTCAAATGTGTGTGACACATGTAATGAATGTCATGATAACTCAAAATTGAATTCCTATAGCGATGTCATATAGAGCGTATTAATGGGATTGAATTTCTAGAATCCATATGATGGATATCTAGACTCTTTTGGTTGTTGAACCAATAGAGACATGCTAATCTCATTTATTGTGCAAAATGACAAAGGTTCTTCACTAGATGTAGTGGGAGAACGATTATTCTATTAAGGATTATACATATTGATGTATATAGTCCTTTTAGAATAAATGCTAATGGTAATCAATATTACTTCAATTTATTTATTGATGACCTTAGTAGATATGATAGTTTGTATTTAGTGAAATACAAACATGAATCTCTTGAAGTGTTCAAGAAGATTGGAATGAAGTACATAATTATCTTGGTATAAGTATTAAATTTTGATATGATCGATTTGGAGATACTATGAACTAAGAGTTTGAGAACCTTCTAGAAGATCATGATAATGTATCATGATGGACTCCATCTGAAGCACAATGATAGTGTATCATGAGAAGTGTATCAGAAAGAAGGAACCACACCTTGACAAGTCAGAGTGTGATTACTAGCTAAACTTAAAATTTCCTTTAGGGCACATGCTTAGCACTGGGAATAAAGAGAATTACAAAATGTTGTTGAATCTCAAAGTTTTGTCAAACTCCAGTAAGAGTTACTGGAATACGATGAAGGACATCTTTGTGTACTTGTGAAGTACTAAAAGGATTAGTTCTTTAGTTATGGTAAAAAGGATGAGTTGTGTGTAAAGAGTTACACCGATGCAAGCTTTTGAAATGACAAAATTGTGTTTGACCTTGGAATAAGAATTGTAATTTGGAAATGTTCCAACATAAAACAAATGATTAATTCTACAATAAGAAGCTGAGTACCTTAGTGTTACGAACACTGTGAAGGATACTGTATGGATCTAGAAGTTCATATGGATGAAGTTGTGGGAGGTTCTGACCATTGATGACTCAGTTGTAATACTGTAACAACAATGGAGCTAATGGTTAGGCAAAGCGATCTCAGATAGCATACTATGAAATTTCCATCTCATACGAGTTGTCGTACAGTGAAGGGATGTGAAACATGCAATATACCAACTTGAAGAAAATGTTTCTAACCCACTAAAAACCACTTGTGCAGTACAAACATGATGGACATGTTAAGATCACTTGGAATATGATTCATGGGTGATTGGCTCTAAGTGTAAGTGGGAGTCTGTTGGTATGGTATGCCCAGAGAGCCAATTATATGATGATTGCGATGAGGCATTAGATACTTGATTTGATAATAATAATAAAGGTAATTCCGTCAATTATGTTTGTCTCAGTAATGAAATAATGACACATACATGTTAGATGTCTAAAGAATGATGTGACTCAATGACATATGTATTCAGATTGAGGATCTGAACAATGAGATCATATGTATGATAAGAGTACATACATTCTTGTTATGTCCCTAGTCAGATATTACTGTGGAAGAAAAATAGACAACATTCATACATAAGACTAGAGTGTGTGTTGACTGATGGAAGAGTCTCATTAGTCTAGATATATGATCTCAAGTTAATCACACAAATATATGTTAGAGAATAGTATATCAGACAGACCCACCATGAGAGTGATCCATGGATACCATGGAATGGTAGTCACAATCATCTGTCATAGTGATGGTGGTGATTGTGGTTCTTAGACCTAAAATCACTACACTCATCTCATGTCATTGGGTACACTTTGACATCATCAAACACATCCCTGAAACATGGATTGTTATAATGGTGATGATAGGGTGACTTTGACACATGTGGATTTGATGGTGAGTGATAGATATGGGATTTGTCCCTCCTACAAGGAGTATGATATCTAGGGCCCCTTGATAAGAGAGACTGAGAATTGTATAGCCATACTCATGTGATTCAATATATGATATGTGAGCTCACATGCATCTCAAACAGTCTGCTCTAGGTCAAGGAACATGGATTAAATGTTGAAGAGGATGACGTTCCATGCCTCGAGTTCATTCCGGATGTCAGAGACAAAGGAACTATACGATCACTATAACACTAATCACAGATTGTAGGTTGAAGTTGTTCTCCAACTTTTTGAGTTACTTGGGTAGCAATGATGAGTTACTGGATTCTGCTCATTGCTTGAGATGTCATAAGTTGTTATGAACATTCACTTCCAACATAAATTGGAACCTGCATGGTCACACATAAAGGATACCCCTGGAAGAGGAGATTGTCCATGAATGATGTTTAGATTGAGACTAAAGAGGTTTAGGCTCTCAGTTAAACATATAATTGTCTGACTGGACTTAGAAATATCAAGTTCAAGTGTTAAACTAGCTGGTTAGAGTGCCACGTCGATTGGAGACTGCATTGGATGTCAAGACTGCCAACCGACCGGTTCTCCCAGGTGAGCCGATCGGCTAGTGTGAGCCAACCAACTGCTCACAGTCCTTCCAATTGAGGAAATTAAGATTTACTTGGTTGGAGGAAAACGTTCACGTTTCACTTGTTCAATTTGATTGGAATAAGGATTAATCTTTGAATTAATTGGAAATGACTAAAGAAAGTCAATTGTGGGTAAGTTTGGAAAGTGAAATGATCGGTTCATACTCCCAACCGACTGGTTCACTAGTGAACCAATTGGCTCAAATTGCCAAATGACTGTTTTAGTTATGAAACGATCGGTTCACCTACTGAAGTATAAACTATTCATGGAATTTTTGGATCCTTCTACTCCCAAATAGATTGGAAACCCTAACACTGCCCTCTACTATAAATAGATGGGTACTGGAGGCCTCTTAGAACACACAAATCAGAACATCGGTTGCTCTATAAAGTTGTTGTCCTCTCTGGTTTTGGTAACCGAGAGAGCCCGAGCAAGTGCTACCCGACTAGGGAGGCATAGTGAGGGAAAGACAACTATAGAAAAGTAGTCTGAGTTTAGTAGAGCATGTCAGTGCTAGTACACAAATAGGAGGGTCATCTCCTTCCTGCCATATATTCTAGAATGGAAGGAGTTCTAGGTGGTCTGTGTGGACTATCTACAAAGGTGGGAGATGTTTATCGCTCAGAAGGACACGTCAGCCGCAGTCCATGGTGAAGTCCAGAGTCCATGGCGAAGACCAGGAGCTGCACAGACACCGTCCAAGACATGACATTGAAGATTGCACATGGATGCGAGGTATTGTCACTGGGCAAGCCCCAGGACCAAGTATATCTCTCTAAAACCATCCTTCCCATTACATAGTTGTTGATGCAATCTCTTATTATGGGTTAATGGCCAGTAAAATTTTTGTTTCCACTGCCTACTCTAAGGCCATAAAACCCAATAGCTTAACTTGTGTAATCCACTTAAATTATATATTTAGTTGAATATTCTCATCCTATTTAATGTTAATATATGTTGTTGTAACAATAATCATTAGTTCAGAATTATATCTCTCGATGGGACATGGGTCTCACCTTGTGGTATACCACATCGTTTTAGGTTGGATAGCTGCTTGTTGTTGTAGTATAGTCCTATTCTTGTCCATGTACTCTTAGGTCTGGGAAGGGATGCCTTAATGTAGATGATATATATATCTACATGGTTTTGGTAGTATGCTTGCTATATATATATATATATATATATATATATATATATATAAAGTCAGGTTGGAATACACTCAAGTGTATTCGAAACATAATACACTCAAGTAGTTTTCCATGATGTAATATTTTTTTCAAAAATCTAATCTACAATGGTTTAAATTCGGCAAACAATAGTCTTGATATGCAAACACACTTGAGTTTATTCGTGCAATCTGTACACTCGAGTGTATTCTAGCCTGACTATATATATATATATATATATATATATATATATATATATATATATATATATATATATATATATATATATATATATATATATGTGTGTGTGTGTGTGTGTGTGTGTGTGTATATATATATATATATATATATGTATGTATATATATATGTATATATATGCATATATGGCATGTATATGTGAGACAGGATCTCTTTTGCATACAGGTTTGTGGTAGATGGCCACTGAATAGTTATAAATGCATGATATGTAAGTGATACGATATAAGTTGTTGGACCTTGATATAATATGTTTCCGCACATGATGGTAATATTAGATCAATTTTAATTTACCTACTTTTATGGTAATGTGGTTGTTTATTTATAGATCATATGTTTTGTTTTGAGTAATCTCATTCGTGTGGCATTGGGTTGTCACTTGAAAAGATTGGTATCAGAGCTCTAGGTTCGTTGAGTCTATAGAGACATAGGACTAGGGTTTTTGTCTGTTCTAGATTCATCCAACATATCTGATGATAGCTTATGCTTATGAAGATATGTCTAGAGAGCATGAAGAACATGCAGAGAGTAGCTTTGTTGTGCCAGGAGGTGGTGTGAGGAGGCAAGAACATGAGGATAGAGTGCAGGAGACGAGGCCAGAGCAGCCTGTAGTGCCTCAATTTGACCCCAAAACCATGGCCAATCTAGCATTTTATTCCATGTTTGGATAGTTGATGGCCAGGATTTTGCATATGGTGGATAGCATGTCGTTACATCAAGCAAGGGAAGTTGTTCACAATGGGGAATCCCAAGGTTCTGGGAAGACTTTTGAGTGGTTGAGATGTGTTGAGGCTATCGAGTATGCAGGTATGGCAGAACATGCAAGGATGAATATGTGGATGATAGAGTTGGATATGGCTTTTAAGATCCTCAATATCCTTGATGTGGATGAGGTGAAGCATGTTGTGTATCTGCTGAAGGGCAGTGTTTGCCATCGGTGGGCCACAGAGGAGGAGAAGGAACCTAGAGTTGTGATCTTTTGGGAGGATTTTTGGCAAGTGTTTGTGAGCCAATACTTCCCTGAGACATCTTAATGAGAAGATATTGCAGTTTGAGAAGATTCAGCAGGGATCAATGTCGATCAATGAGTATGAGGAAAAGTTCATGGCGCTGTTGAGGCTCTATCCTCACATGGTGGCAACAGATAAGGAGTGAATCAGAAGGTTTAAGAAGGGCTTGATTACGGAGTAGATGATGATAGTGTCTACTTTGGAGAATAGGGAGAGGCTCTCTATATTTGTGGAATCAGTGAGAAGGATTGAACAACCTACCATCCAGAAGTGTGAATCTGACACTAATATAAGGCCAACTCAGTTTCAGGGGTAGTGTTATGGAGCCTTTAAGAATACTAGGTTTTATTCACCCTAGTCGCAAAAGTAGTTAGTTTTCTCTGAGATGATAGCACACGAGTTGTTACACTAGTTCTCAAACAAGGGTAGAGGTCATAGATTCCCATTAGCCGGAGCATGTATTATAGTGTTAGTGTCGATGACAAGTCCATCTAGGCCATGGTACGAGGCTAAGACTTGTTATAGGTGTGGACAGACTGGGCATACGAGGGTTTTTTCCCTATGAGGGAAGAAGAAGTGACACAACAACTGAGGCAGTGTCAGCAAGGGTCCCAACAATAGTAGTTTAATGGCGGTGGCAGTGAGGATGCAGTCAGTAATCACAGGAAGGATCCTCTAGGTAGGATAGAAGACGACGTGGATGACAATAATCTAAGGCTCGATTCTACTCTATGAGTCAGCCAGAAGAAGTAGTCGATCCACAGGTCGTGACTGGTCAGATGGAACCTTTTCATTCTAATTTGTCTGCTTCTTCTTTTGTATCTATTTTGGTTGACCTAGGTGCAACACACTCTTTTATCACCAGAGAGGTGAGAAATAGTTGTTATCTGTCTGTGTAGTAGATCTGATAGTTTTTTGTTAGAAACCCCTCTTGTTAGTTCCGTCGAGTTGCAGGAGGTATGCCCATCTTGCGTTCTTTCTACTTCAAGATGCAACATTCAAGTGGATCTTATGTCACATGACATGCACAAATTTAATGTGATCCTTGGGATGGATACCTTGGAGAAGTACAGGGATGTCATGGACTATAGTATAAGGTGGTGATGTTCTATGATGGCAATGTTTTGTGGATCTTCCAAAGATATAGGAAGATTCTTCTAACGTATTTTGTCTCAGCTCTGACAGTGGAGAGGCTGATGAGATAGGGATGTGAGTCCTTGTTGGTGCATGTTGTGGACACCAATAGGAGGAGTCCTAGTATCTAGGAGGTGCATGTGGTTAGAGAGTTTGAGGATGTCTTTCCTGAGGAGTTTTTTGATGTTCCCCCTCCTAGAAAGATTGATTTTGAGATCAATCATGTTCCTATAACGTAGCCCATAACATAATCACCATACAGGATGGCACCAATAGAGATGTAGGAGTTAAAGAAATAGTTGCATGAGTTGCTAGAGAAGGGCTTTATTAGGCTGAGCACTTCTCCTTCGGGTTCTCTCATGTTGTTTGTCAAGAAGAAGGATGGTTCTATGAGGTTGTGTATAGACTAAGGTTGCGTACAAGATTTTATTAAGGTCATTATGATTGATGATCATAGATTATCCATGACACCAGTTGTGTACTGACCTATTTTACCTACTCATGATTTATTTCTATCATAGAATTGAGGATTGCCCCCTTTGTCATTTTGTAGAGTTTGATTCATTAGGTGAACATGTTTTGAACTATTGAATTTTCCCATGCTTCAAGTTAAGGAGGCCATTCTAGATGTCCTCTTTGACATTATTTATTACTCTAGGGTTAAAGCCTTAAAGTAGGTTGCGATCACGTTTCTAAGGTCACACCATGATGTTCTTCACACCTAGAGACCTACTGAAATCTTTTTATTTTATTAAACTTATGACAACCATAGTTGTCTCAATCTTACAGGTGCATCTTGATTGATTGATAAAATTTTAAATAACATCAACATAGAACCCAAATTTGTTGATGATATTGTATTGATTAATGAAACTAAAGATGGAATGAATGATAAAGTTGAATTTTGAGAAAGGCATCAGAATCAAATTGATTGATGATTAGTAGGAGCCAAACTAAGTATATGCATTGCAATTTCAGCCAATCTCATAGTGTGAATGATGGAGCCAAGTAGGATGGAGTAGACATACCAAAATATTATAAATTTTATTTATTGGGTTCTATTATTCAAATAGATGAGGATGTGTAAGATGATGTTTGTCATAGGATCACTGCATGATTTTTAAAATCGAGGAGTGCAACTAGGGTATTATGTAATCAAAAGATCCCTCTCATATTAAAAAGCAAGTTTTCTAGAACGGTTATACGGCCAACCATGCTCTATTGGAGTGAATATTGGGTTATTAAAAAACAAGGTCTAAACAAGATCAACATGGTTGAAATGTGTATGATGAGTTGGATGTGTGGGAAGACAAGAAAGAATCGCTTGAGAAATGACTATATCAGGAATAAAGTGGGGGTGGTGAGGATTGAGGGAAAGTTGTGCGAGGGTTGACTTAGATGGTACAGGCATGTGCAATGTAGACCGACTAATGCTCCTACACAAATTAATACTATTAAGTGAAGTCCAATTAATAGAATAAGAGGAAGGCCTAAATTAACATGGGAAGAGCTTATAAAGAGACATTTTGAATCCCTACATCTCAACCAAAATATGATCCATGATAGAGCAGAATGGAAATGAAGGATCCATGTAGCCGACCCCAACATAGTTGGGACTGAGGCTTATTTGATGATGATGATGATGATGATGGTGATGATGTAGGCCAAGCAATATCTGATGCAACCATTTAAAGAATCTATAACCATGGTGATGTGTGTGAAATACACCATTATAACTTGCTTCTAGTTTCCTTTCATAACTTTGTCTCATTAATTGATGAATCAATTTCTCTCTAATCTCACATACAAAATATGTTAATAGAAACGTAATGATGTCACCATTTACATTTAGATTTTTTATTTAGATCGTTGGGATCATCCATTCAGAGAGGATTGTTAGCACAATTAGAAGCTTGCACCTCTAAGAAGGGTTTTAGTGAAATGCCTCTGGTGTATGTAACTTCTCGATTTATTGATAATCAATTATAAGAAGCTAAGAGTGGTTTCTTGTTATAGAGGTAGATCTTCAAATAACCTTGTATCGACTATGGAAAAATCTTTGTCTAAAATTGAAACCAAATGCTATTTTCAGTCAAAATGCCTTTCTTCATTATATTTTATTTTTTTTCATCCACCATCTATGAAATTTTTGACTAAAACAATTGATTTTTATATCTACATTTTTCATTCCTACCATATTGGGTGTGTTTTATATATGTGTGTTTGGATGAACATCTTATGGAGGTCAGTATATGTGATAAGGATATCTTGGTTAATATTGTGTCACTTCTCCCTCTATATTCATGTGATTCATGTTCCATTTCCTTGCTTTGAAGCTGATATCAAACCTCAAAAAATTTCATTTAATTCCTTATTGAAAATTGGGACTTCTATTCATCTATGACTTGGATGAGAATGAAACAAGAATTAAATTTTCATCAAGTGTAGTTCAACCCATTTGGGTAGGCCTTCTATTCATCTATGCCTTGGATGAGAATGGAACATGCATTCCGTTTTCACCACTTGCAGTTTAAACCGATTGGGTGGGCCTTCTAATCATATATGTCTTGGATTAGAATGGAACATGCATTCCATTTTCACCAATTGCAATTCAAACCAATTGGGTGGTCCTTCTTTTCATCTATACCTTAGATGAGAATGAAATATGCATTCCATTTTCACCAATTGCAATTCAAATCAATTGGGTGGGCCTTTTATTCATCTATGCCTTGTATGAGAATGGAACATGCATTCCATTTACATCAATTACAGTTCAAACGAATTGTGTGGGCCTTCTATTCATCTGTGCCTTGGATGAGACTGGAACATGAATTCCATTTTCACCAATTGGGTGTACTTTCTTTGACTTTTCATTTCAATTGATGCACCATGTAATATTCAGTTCAACATTTTAACGATATATGAAAACAATTCTTCTATCAACCACAAAACAAATTTACATTCAAAATAACTCTGATTAATGTAACATGATCAAATGACCATTTAATGTAACATTGGAGGGTTGGCATGTCTAGTAAAAAGAATCAAGAAATCACAATTTCTGTCAACACGAAGTTTCTACTGGCATCAACAAATTAATTTATGTAGACAAACAATTCTGAGATTTTCAAACTTGGTGATTTTCTCTTTTCATGTTTCATTTTGAAACAACGGCATACTTCAACAATCCAGGTATATGAATATTGATTAAGTATTGATTCCAATCAATCGACTTTGGGTCGCACTTGAATAGATCCTTCTCCGTCTTGTTACTCTCCAGTTGAACTCTCAGCCTCTCCAAATTCAGGTCATCAAATCTATAACAAAACAATTTTATTAAAACAGTTAGTTATAAGGGAATTGTAGTGAGTGATATCAACACCCCCCATGTATCTCAGTAAGAGGCACACATACCGTCCTTTGAAGAGAACAAAGGATTCATATACTTTTGCAAAGCGCATTACGAAGTTGTACTTCCTGTTCATCTGGTTGTAGTAATGTGAAAACCAGCGGCACAAAATTGTGTTTGCAACCCTCAGCCCCTGAATTGAGTGATCACATCAATTATTATCAATAAAAATCACAAATATGTGTTTAAAAATTTTTTGACCATAAAACAGAGATACGAACCTCTAGCGGCACCTTAAATCTGAGGACCATATACCTATGGAAGCTCGGCACATCAGGGAAGAAGGAAACCTCCTTCGGCGGCTTAATGGTGTTTCCGTCAATATCAACTTGAGGGTTCATGGAAAAGTAGGTACGACCAGAATACAACACGTTGGAGTATGTCATTGGGTTCCGAACGGAGGAGCTGACATGGTAGATGTGCTCGCTTGGCTCGCTCGTATGGGCAACCATGGCCATGATCATGGCATTGACCACCATGTCCCCTGGGATCTGATATGAATAGAAGTCATAGCGAGGGTTAAGAAGCTCGAAGGAAGAATATATAAGGAATCAGTTGATATTAGGATGCAAGGAAGCCATTCATTGACGCATACCACATCAAGAACTGTGTCAGAATCCCCAAGGAAGCTTGGGACCTTTCCCATGCCGTAACCAACGATTAGGCTGTCCATCTGCCTCAACCCCTCGATCCAACCGGGTAAAGGATCGTTATATACGCTAGTAACAATGCTTGGCCGGATTATGACGAGTGGCATCTCCCTCCTCATGTGTCCCAGCAGCATCTCGCCCATGGCTTTGGTAAACACGTAAACGTTCGGCCACCCGAAATGCCGAGCTCTGAAAGGAAGAAAGATGGATTAGGTTGGACATAGAGATGACACAGCTGTCATTTGTATCTGGAAACCTCATTAACGCCGATAAAAACCTGTTGAAACCCAATTCCTTCATGGCCATCTTCTCCTGCTCCTTCGTCCCAGTGCGGCGGAGCTCCTGCAGAGTATCTTCCATTAGCCTTAGCTCGCCGTCAATGTCCAGAGTGGAGACAGTGTCGCTCATAGTCTCGCCCATCTGGAACTTCTTCTCCTGGATCAACCCTTCCTTCTTCACCGATACATATGCTGGAGAGACAGTGAGCAAGTCAAGTGAATTGAAGGCTACAGTTCACATGCCAAAATTTAGAATTCATTCACATACCGGTAGAGACATGCAATAGCATCTGGAGGCGAGAGCATTTCCTGGCGAATTCAAGGACGTGCTTGGCTCCAAGGACGTTGATCCGCATGGCCACGTCGTACCGCTCGTAGAAGTTGGTTGTGGCGGCTACGTTGACGACGACGTCGAGTTCCGACCACATCCGCTCCTTCAACTCCCGATCCATCACCCCGAGCTCTTCTAATCCGATGTCCCCCGGGATAGGTACAACCTTTTCCGAAATGAGCACCCGGAACCCTTCCTCCCCGCCCTGCTTCAACCTGAGGACCTGAAATAGCTCCTTTTCTGTGATATCGGTGCGCAGGCGCTCCGCCGCGGCGCTGGCGTCACTGGCCCGGAGGAGCAGATACAGCTTCTTCACATCGGGCTGCAAGCGCAGGACCTTCTCCACAAAAACTGCAGGACAGAAAGCGTGGTGAATGATGACAGACTAAATGAATCACGTAACAATGGAAACCGAGCCCAGGTAGACATAAGCAAAACTCGAGCATACTTTTGGCTAGGAAGCCCGTGGATCCGGTGACAAGGATACACTTGCCCTTCAGGAATTCGGCAATACCACCATCAAATTCCATTTTTTAATCACGGTGATGTATCTGGTTGCTAGAAGACGAGTAAGCGTCGAAGAAGCAAGTAATGGACTAATCAAGTGCTTGCAAGTGGAAGCAGCAGAGATGGCTAAGGAAGAAGGCAGATGCGAGATAAGCTAAGAGTGCTAAGATAGAGTAGACCGATATGTTATGCAAATGGCTGCTGTACTGGATGTGAGAGGGGTGATGGATCGGAGCTGCGTATATATAGACTTCAGATGGGGACGATAAACTCTGATGAAGGGCGGGCCTGGGGGGCGTCTTTGGTAACAGGTAACGATGGCTGCCGTCGTGGTAGACGCCGACCTACCGAACTGTCAACGGTCTTCAGCGGTTCCATTCTTGACCCATTGTACGGCTTAGTGCTTACCGTCCATTTCTTACGAACTGTCCAGTATAAGGTATTTAGGGAATGTTGCCCGAGTTAGTCAAATGGGTGGAGAAAGTTCATGTGCCCGGCACATCCGGACTGTATACTTTGTAATGGGACCTACAAGTCAAGGGCTGAAATGATGAGGGAGAGAGGAGGGATACAGGAGATTTAGACTCGAGTGGAGATGGTCTTGTTAACCCACCGGGTCCGGGAGTTATTGGTACGAGAATTGGGGTTATAGTCAATCGTAAGTCTATCCATAGTAGACGTTGTTGTTTGGTTGAATATACATACTCTCTCTTTAGTGCCTACATTCAGAGGTGTGGGATAAATAAGTATACTTCTGGACTAATCTAACAAAAAACAGAAAATGAATACCTACTATGTGTGTATATTACTGTAATACTCCTGTTATTCTTTCAACACATACACAAGAGGAAGCATCATCACAGTAGAATTGTCACAGAATATGAAATAATAACAATAATAAAAAATTGAAAACCATTATGGATTGAGGCTGCGTTTATTACGTGGTGAATTATGGAGAGGAGAATGATGGTAAAACAAAAAGTATTGCTTGTTTGTCATTGTGATAGGGGATCATGGTGAATCTTTGGTGAATCCGTGATGAGGCCCATGAGACTATTTTCTTTATAGATAGGTGTTTATGGTAAAGTTTTAAGAAATCAGATATTTCGTGTACAAATAAATGATATTATCTTCTAAAACTGTTAGATAATTAAAATTTTAGATTAATATACAAGTTTTCAAAAGATTTTAAAGTAATTTGAATTTTAGATACAAGTTTTAAGCCATCAAATAAAGGTATTTTAATATCATTTTTGGCACACTTAAATATAGTGAGGAAAGTAAGACTATTCTAGAATTTTACATTAAAAGGAGTTTCTATCTGATAT